>OY978215.1:50364417-50924417 GCA_963854785.1 Vaccinium vitis-idaea | reverse complement strand
CCTAAACCCTAAACCCTAAACCCTAAACCCTAAACCCTAAACCCTAAACCCTAAACCCTAAACCCTAAACCCTAAACCCTAAACCCTAAACCCTAAACCCTAAACCCTAAACCCTAAACCCTAAACCCTAAACCCTAAACCCTAAACCCTAAACCCTAAACCCTAAACCCTAAACCCTAAACCCTAAACCCTAAACCCTAAACCCTAAACCCTAAACCCTAAACCCTAAACCCTAAACCCTAAACCCTAAACCCTAAACCCTAAACCCTAAACCCTAAACCCTAAACCCTAAACCCTAAACCCTAAACCCTAAACCCTAAACCCTAAACCCTAAACCCTAAACCCTAAACCCTAAACCCTAAACCCTAAACCCTAAACCCTAAACCCTAAACCCTAAACCCTAAACCCTAAACCCTAAACCCTAAACCCTAAACCCTAAACCCTAAACCCTAAACCCTAAACCCTAAACCCTAAACCCTAAACCCTAAACCCTAAACCCTAAACCCTAAACCCTAAACCCTAAACCCTAAACCCTAAACCCTAAACCCTAAACCCTAAACCCTAAACCCTAAACCCTAAACCCTAAACCCTAAACCCTAAACCCTAAACCCTAAACCCTAAACCCTAAACCCTAAACCCTAAACCCTAAACCCTAAACCCTAAACCCTAAACCCTAAACCCTAAACCCTAAACCCTAAACCCTAAACCCTAAACCCTAAACCCTAAACCCTAAACCCTAAACCCTAAACCCTAAACCCTAAACCCTAAACCCTAAACCCTAAACCCTAAACCCTAAACCCTAAACCCTAAACCCTAAACCCTAAACCCTAAACCCTAAACCCTAAACCCTAAACCCTAAACCCTAAACCCTAAACCCTAAACCCTAAACCCTAAACCCTAAACCCTAAACCCTAAACCCTAAACCCTAAACCCTAAACCCTAAACCCTAAACCCTAAACCCTAAACCCTAAACCCTAAACCCTAAACCCTAAACCCTAAACCCTAAACCCTAAACCCTAAACCCTAAACCCTAAACCCTAAACCCTAAACCCTAAACCCTAAACCCTAAACCCTAAACCCTAAACCCTAAACCCTAAACCCTAAACCCTAAACCCTAAACCCTAAACCCTAAACCCTAAACCCTAAACCCTAAACCCTAAACCCTAAACCCTAAACCCTAAACCCTAAACCCTAAACCCTAAACCCTAAACCCTAAACCCTAAACCCTAAACCCTAAACCCTAAACCCTAAACCCTAAACCCTAAACCCTAAACCCTAAACCCTAAACCCTAAACCCTAAACCCTAAACCCTAAACCCTAAACCCTAAACCCTAAACCCTAAACCCTAAACCCTAAACCCTAAACCCTAAACCCTAAACCCTAAACCCTAAACCCTAAACCCTAAACCCTAAACCCTAAACCCTAAACCCTAAACCCTAAACCCTAAACCCTAAACCCTAAACCCTAAACCCTAAACCCTAAACCCTAAACCCTAAACCCTAAACCCTAAACCCTAAACCCTAAACCCTAAACCCTAAACCCTAAACCCTAAACCCTAAACCCTAAACCCTAAACCCTAAACCCTAAACCCTAAACCCTAAACCCTAAACCCTAAACCCTAAACCCTAAACCCTAAACCCTAAACCCTAAACCCTAAACCCTAAACCCTAAACCCTAAACCCTAAACCCTAAACCCTAAACCCTAAACCCTAAACCCTAAACCCTAAACCCTAAACCCTAAACCCTAAACCCTAAACCCTAAACCCTAAACCCTAAACCCTAAACCCTAAACCCTAAACCCTAAACCCTAAACCCTAAACCCTAAACCCTAAACCCTAAACCCTAAACCCTAAACCCTAAACCCTAAACCCTAAACCCTAAACCCTAAACCCTAAACCCTAAACCCTAAACCCTAAACCCTAAACCCTAAACCCTAAACCCTAAACCCTAAACCCTAAACCCTAAACCCTAAACCCTAAACCCTAAACCCTAAACCCTAAACCCTAAACCCTAAACCCTAAACCCTAAACCCTAAACCCTAAACCCTAAACCCTAAACCCTAAACCCTAAACCCTAAACCCTAAACCCTAAACCCTAAACCCTAAACCCTAAACCCTAAACCCTAAACCCTAAACCCTAAACCCTAAACCCTAAACCCTAAACCCTAAACCCTAAACCCTAAACCCTAAACCCTAAACCCTAAACCCTAAACCCTAAACCCTAAACCCTAAACCCTAAACCCTAAACCCTAAACCCTAAACCCTAAACCCTAAACCCTAAACCCTAAACCCTAAACCCTAAACCCTAAACCCTAAACCCTAAACCCTAAACCCTAAACCCTAAACCCTAAACCCTAAACCCTAAACCCTAAACCCTAAACCCTAAACCCTAAACCCTAAACCCTAAACCCTAAACCCTAAACCCTAAACCCTAAACCCTAAACCCTAAACCCTAAACCCTAAACCCTAAACCCTAAACCCTAAACCCTAAACCCTAAACCCTAAACCCTAAACCCTAAACCCTAAACCCTAAACCCTAAACCCTAAACCCTAAACCCTAAACCCTAAACCCTAAACCCTAAACCCTAAACCCTAAACCCTAAACCCTAAACCCTAAACCCTAAACCCTAAACCCTAAACCCTAAACCCTAAACCCTAAACCCTAAACCCTAAACCCTAAACCCTAAACCCTAAACCCTAAACCCTAAACCCTAAACCCTAAACCCTAAACCCTAAACCCTAAACCCTAAACCCTAAACCCTAAACCCTAAACCCTAAACCCTAAACCCTAAACCCTAAACCCTAAACCCTAAACCCTAAACCCTAAACCCTAAACCCTAAACCCTAAACCCTAAACCCTAAACCCTAAACCCTAAACCCTAAACCCTAAACCCTAAACCCTAAACCCTAAACCCTAAACCCTAAACCCTAAACCCTAAACCCTAAACCCTAAACCCTAAACCCTAAACCCTAAACCCTAAACCCTAAACCCTAAACCCTAAACCCTAAACCCTAAACCCTAAACCCTAAACCCTAAACCCTAAACCCTAAACCCTAAACCCTAAACCCTAAACCCTAAACCCTAAACCCTAAACCCTAAACCCTAAACCCTAAACCCTAAACCCTAAACCCTAAACCCTAAACCCTAAACCCTAAACCCTAAACCCTAAACCCTAAACCCTAAACCCTAAACCCTAAACCCTAAACCCTAAACCCTAAACCCTAAACCCTAAACCCTAAACCCTAAACCCTAAACCCTAAACCCTAAACCCTAAACCCTAAACCCTAAACCCTAAACCCTAAACCCTAAACCCTAAACCCTAAACCCTAAACCCTAAACCCTAAACCCTAAACCCTAAACCCTAAACCCTAAACCCTAAACCCTAAACCCTAAACCCTAAACCCTAAACCCTAAACCCTAAACCCTAAACCCTAAACCCTAAACCCTAAACCCTAAACCCTAAACCCTAAACCCTAAACCCTAAACCCTAAACCCTAAACCCTAAACCCTAAACCCTAAACCCTAAACCCTAAACCCTAAACCCTAAACCCTAAACCCTAAACCCTAAACCCTAAACCCTAAACCCTAAACCCTAAACCCTAAACCCTAAACCCTAAACCCTAAACCCTAAACCCTAAACCCTAAACCCTAAACCCTAAACCCTAAACCCTAAACCCTAAACCCTAAACCCTAAACCCTAAACCCTAAACCCTAAACCCTAAACCCTAAACCCTAAACCCTAAACCCTAAACCCTAAACCCTAAACCCTAAACCCTAAACCCTAAACCCTAAACCCTAAACCCTAAACCCTAAACCCTAAACCCTAAACCCTAAACCCTAAACCCTAAACCCTAAACCCTAAACCCTAAACCCTAAACCCTAAACCCTAAACCCTAAACCCTAAACCCTAAACCCTAAACCCTAAACCCTAAACCCTAAACCCTAAACCCTAAACCCTAAACCCTAAACCCTAAACCCTAAACCCTAAACCCTAAACCCTAAACCCTAAACCCTAAACCCTAAACCCTAAACCCTAAACCCTAAACCCTAAACCCTAAACCCTAAACCCTAAACCCTAAACCCTAAACCCTAAACCCTAAACCCTAAACCCTAAACCCTAAACCCTAAACCCTAAACCCTAAACCCTAAACCCTAAACCCTAAACCCTAAACCCTAAACCCTAAACCCTAAACCCTAAACCCTAAACCCTAAACCCTAAACCCTAAACCCTAAACCCTAAACCCTAAACCCTAAACCCTAAACCCTAAACCCTAAACCCTAAACCCTAAACCCTAAACCCTAAACCCTAAACCCTAAACCCTAAACCCTAAACCCTAAACCCTAAACCCTAAACCCTAAACCCTAAACCCTAAACCCTAAACCCTAAACCCTAAACCCTAAACCCTAAACCCTAAACCCTAAACCCTAAACCCTAAACCCTAAACCCTAAACCCTAAACCCTAAACCCTAAACCCTAAACCCTAAACCCTAAACCCTAAACCCTAAACCCTAAACCCTAAACCCTAAACCCTAAACCCTAAACCCTAAACCCTAAACCCTAAACCCTAAACCCTAAACCCTAAACCCTAAACCCTAAACCCTAAACCCTAAACCCTAAACCCTAAACCCTAAACCCTAAACCCTAAACCCTAAACCCTAAACCCTAAACCCTAAACCCTAAACCCTAAACCCTAAACCCTAAACCCTAAACCCTAAACCCTAAACCCTAAACCCTAAACCCTAAACCCTAAACCCTAAACCCTAAACCCTAAACCCTAAACCCTAAACCCTAAACCCTAAACCCTAAACCCTAAACCCTAAACCCTAAACCCTAAACCCTAAACCCTAAACCCTAAACCCTAAACCCTAAACCCTAAACCCTAAACCCTAAACCCTAAACCCTAAACCCTAAACCCTAAACCCTAAACCCTAAACCCTAAACCCTAAACCCTAAACCCTAAACCCTAAACCCTAAACCCTAAACCCTAAACCCTAAACCCTAAACCCTAAACCCTAAACCCTAAACCCTAAACCCTAAACCCTAAACCCTAAACCCTAAACCCTAAACCCTAAACCCTAAACCCTAAACCCTAAACCCTAAACCCTAAACCCTAAACCCTAAACCCTAAACCCTAAACCCTAAACCCTAAACCCTAAACCCTAAACCCTAAACCCTAAACCCTAAACCCTAAACCCTAAACCCTAAACCCTAAACCCTAAACCCTAAACCCTAAACCCTAAACCCTAAACCCTAAACCCTAAACCCTAAACCCTAAACCCTAAACCCTAAACCCTAAACCCTAAACCCTAAACCCTAAACCCTAAACCCTAAACCCTAAACCCTAAACCCTAAACCCTAAACCCTAAACCCTAAACCCTAAACCCTAAACCCTAAACCCTAAACCCTAAACCCTAAACCCTAAACCCTAAACCCTAAACCCTAAACCCTAAACCCTAAACCCTAAACCCTAAACCCTAAACCCTAAACCCTAAACCCTAAACCCTAAACCCTAAACCCTAAACCCTAAACCCTAAACCCTAAACCCTAAACCCTAAACCCTAAACCCTAAACCCTAAACCCTAAACCCTAAACCCTAAACCCTAAACCCTAAACCCTAAACCCTAAACCCTAAACCCTAAACCCTAAACCCTAAACCCTAAACCCTAAACCCTAAACCCTAAACCCTAAACCCTAAACCCTAAACCCTAAACCCTAAACCCTAAACCCTAAACCCTAAACCCTAAACCCTAAACCCTAAACCCTAAACCCTAAACCCTAAACCCTAAACCCTAAACCCTAAACCCTAAACCCTAAACCCTAAACCCTAAACCCTAAACCCTAAACCCTAAACCCTAAACCCTAAACCCTAAACCCTGACAATGGAAATAGTAGGACAACCGGGGTCTTTATACTTAGGAGCTATGTTGGTTTGGATAATGGAACTCACTTGCTCAGTTAAAAACACTTTCTTTTGGACATTCAACTTGCGTTTAACAGTGCATAAGTCCTTAAGAAATTTAGCATATTTGGGTATGGTTCTAATAGCATCCAAAAGAGGGATGTTGATCTTGACTTGTTCTAGAACCTCATACACCTCGATGTTCAAAGAAGGCTTGGCCGGCACTTTTAACCTTTGGGGATAAGGTGCCAGAAACGGACAAACGGGAGGCTCTTGCTCCACGACCTTAGGTGGCACAACCGTGCCACTTGAAGAAGATTCCTCAACCACAACCAGAAGAGAAGGGACCACGGGTGGAGTAGGTTTCGGAGGGATAGTCTTATCAATCTCCTTACCACTCCTCAAGACGGAAATCGACTTGGCTTGCTCAAGATTATTCGGGTCTTGGCCCGATGTGGTGCATGCCAAATGGACTCCTTGGGGGTTTGCTTGTGGTTAAGATGGGAACTTTCCCTTCTCTTGTTGAAGCTTCCCCACGGCCGTGGTTAACCGGGTCACTTGACCTTGGATCTCTCTCAACGCATGAGCATTTTGCTCATTGGTAACCATTTGACTTTGGATAAAGAATTGCATGGTTTCTTCCAATGAGCGCTTTTGAGGTGGTGTGTGATAGAAGTTAGACCCATGGTGTTGTTGATTCAGAGGGTACCGGGCTTGACATTGGCCTTGATTCTGACCTTAGGGAGGTCGATAACCTTGATTATAGGCTGGGGGTGGCCTTTGAGCTTGCCCTTGATTAGTCCCGCCCCATCCGAAAGCAGGGTTGTCCCTAGTTCCAGGGTTGTAGGTGTTAGAAAAAGGGTCATATCGTTGATCGACGGCATGGACCTCCACTTGTTCCGTTACCCCACCATGAAGGATTTCCTTCAAACCCGGAAGAGTCGGGCAATCATCGGTCGAATGCCCTTGGGTTACACAAAGCACACACTCCTTCCCACTTTTTATTTCCAAATTCTCCAACTTCTTAGTGATTTGAGAAAGCTTGAAATTTAAATCATCTTGCTCTTTGAGCACATACTTCCCTCTCTCACCCGAGCCTTGATTGGCACTCGCACTCGCACTCGCTCCCACCAGATGATAGATCTTGTCTGAGGGATCCGTATAATCCCATGACTGGTTGTTCTCGGCAAGTTTGTCGAGGAAATCATAACACCCCTGAGGATTATTGGCTAAAAATTCACCATTGCACATGGTGTCTATGAATTGTCGTGTGCCTTGTGAAATGCCCCCATAGAAAAACGTGACTTTATCTTTTACCGAAAAACCATGATGTGGGACAGCAGCAAAAAGATTTTTAAATCTCTCCCATACAGCGAAAAATGGTTCATTTGGTTTTTCAGCAAAGTTGGAGACACGCTTTTTCATCTCCACGGTTTTATGCACAGGATAGTACTTTTTTAGGAATTCATCATGCATTTCTTCCCATGAAGTGATGGAAAGCGGTTTTAGAGTTGAAAGCCATGTTCGGGCGTGGTCCTTAAGAGAAAAAGGGAACAATTTCATGCGTGCGGACTCAAGCTCAGCAGGGACCGTGACAAGTGTGTTCACAAGATCCAAAAAGTCCCTCACGTGATCGTAAGGGCATTGGGACTTCATCCCATAAAACACAGGTAACATGGAAATAGTGTTGGGTTTAATCGTGTAAACCACATGATTGGCTGTGGGTGTGGGATGAACGATGGGTGATGGTGGTACATGGCGCGTGGGATTAAGATACTGTCGCATGGACTGCTCTTCTGGTGGCTGTTCACGCTCGTCCATGTCGGCAAACGGATTTACAAACTCAATCACTCTCTGGTAAGGATCTCTCACGTAGTATTGCATACACCAAATAGTAGACTGGAGGGGTTATACCACCACCTCACCACAAACAGTTCCGAGGGGCTATTCCGCCGCCTCGTTCTATATATGTCAAAAATTAAAAACTAATACACTTCCTCGAGCTTCGTTAAACCTCAATTTAAACAATCAATTGTTTGGTTAGAGGTGTCCGCTCTTAGAACTATACTAGTTGAACAAAATTAAACTAAGCGATATGTACTAATGGAATGGGATACTTACAGTGGCGTGGCGCGAGGCAAACTCACGCGGAGCGGACCATTGGGTCCCCGGCAACAGCGCCAAAAATGCTTGCGACCTTGGATTGTATATCGAATGTTGATTCCCCAAGCGTAGGTTTTAGGTGTCGCGTAGCATGATAACCGGAAGTCCGGGTCGAGTCCACAGAGATCGAATGCGCTAAGCGTGTTGATTGATTCGCAAGTGCTGGTTTTAGCCTTAAAGCGGCAAACTTGGCTTTTGTAGTTTGGGGGTGAAATTCACTTAACTTCGTGAATGACTTGGAAGATTAAAAAGGCTAATTAAAACAAGGCTAAGTCAAGGGGTTCACAACACCCATGCCTTAGGCCGATTCATTCTCTTCTAAAATAACCGGCTCGGGGCATCGTTAAACTACCCCGAACGGAAGATTTGGTACTTAAACTCGTTTGATAATAAATGGTGTTTCTCAAAGAGTAGGATTCTTGTGTCATTTATACAAACATTTTGATTGACATCGCCCGAAGCATCACACGTGCCAAGTGGTCAAGCCCTTGGCTACGTATGATCAACGGGATTAACAAATCCAAATTTTGATACATAAAATTAATCCTAACTCTTTGATTAACAAGCAAACTTTGCATTATGGCGAGGAGAGCGAATGAACCTAAGTCACGGGGTGCTACTCACCCCAAGACCGAGCCTAGAACGACTACTCGATCATTGCTAAGGAAAACATGACTAATTTTATAAAGGAAATTAAGAACATGACATATGGCTTTATAAACTGATTTTTATGGAGGATTATAGGTTAGCCTACAACTTTAAACTTGGAGAAATTAACAAACAACTAATAGAACAACAAGTTTTCAAAGGATTAAGCTAGAAAATCAAGAAAACGAATTAAACGACAAAAACGGAAAAAAACTAGATTTATATAAAGGTCTTAACATGTACTACAACATTAAAGAAGATGAATTACCTTGAATCTAAGTGAAAGAGCTTGAAAAACTAGAGAGAAGGTGGAGCAACTAAGAACAAACTAATGGAGGAAGAGAGAGAAGGTGAAAAACCAAGCTAACCCTAAAAATCTGAGGTTGGGGGCCCTTTATAGGCCCCAAAAGTCATGCCAAGTTATTACAAAAATGCCACAAGATATTTCTTGATCGGGCTCAAAAGTTGCAGAAAATTGAAGCTTCAACCGGTAGAGCAAAAAGTGTCAACCGGTTGAAAAATTCATTGGTTCACTTCAACCGGTAGAGCAAAAAGTGTCAACCGGTTGAAAAACTCACTGGTTCACTTCAACCGGTAGAACAAAAAGTGTCAACCGGTTGAAAGTGTAAAAATTGAGATTTTCCTTTGTATTGATCCCTTGACCTTCCAGCTTGTCGTCATGACCTCTAGGCTTCCCGAGTCTTGTTCAAAACTTCATTCCTTGATTCCCGGGACTCGGTGGTGGGGTGCCATGTGGCCCTCCGGTGCTCGGGCATCCCTTGGACATTACGTGGCGTTAAAACACGTCTTTTCCTCCCGTTTTTCCTGCTAATAACAAAAACACAACCTTACGCAAAATCAATGGTTTAAAGCAATAATATGCATGTGTGTGTGATCAAAGTGAGCGAGATAAGCCCCATTATTAACACTTTTGGGGGCTTATCACTTTCATTCCAAAATGTCCACAAAATTGCCATAGGTAGCAAATCCCATATCAGCTTCTTATCTTTCTTCATATTGCTATTATTCCACCATAAAAGGAGACGAAGAACAAAATTAGGAGTAGGCCATTGAATCCCCCACCAAGATAGGTTGTTTGACCATACCTGCCAAACGGGTTGGCAAAGGAGTAGCAGATGATCCAAAGATTCCAAATGGGATGAGCAGATTTTGTAAACAGCTTGATCTTCAGTGTTTAACATGCCAATTTTTTCATAAGGTAATCAAGAGTCTTTATCCTACCCAGATGAACAAGCCAAATAAAGCATTGAATTCTGAAGGGTGCAACATTATTATTCCAGATGAGATCAAAAGCTGAGTTAGGAGGGGGGGTTTGAGGATTGGTCATCTCATAAAGAGATTTGACAGTGAAAGAGTTTAAAGGATTACCTTCCCAAGTGAGTTTGTCTATCATTCCAGTTGAGATTGAAATTTCTGATCCATCTAAGATAGAGGGTAGATCCATCCACCTATCAATTTCCCAATCAAAAAACCTTCTTCTGAATTGAAATTCCCATTGATGAATCTGAGCCCTTCTTTCCAGAACATCACTGAGGAGTTCCTCTTGATTACAGACAAGTCTAAAAATAGATGGGAAAGCTTCTGCTATGATTACCCAACCAAGGATCCAACCAAAATAGAATTTTCTTCCCATCGCCAACACTGAATTTGATCTTACTGTGAAACAAGGAAAACATGATGGGATTTCTCTCTTTTGTTTGGACAATATCTTTCCAAGTATTGGATACTTTCCTAGAGATCTCAGAGTTTGGGAACCAGTTGCTTCCATATTTGTAATATTTTGCTTTGATAACCAGTTGTTATATGGAGTTAAATTTGTGTGGACGGTCGATTTCCACCGGTGGTTTTTTATTTGAAAATAGAGTCGCCACCCGGTGTGGACGGCCCGCGGATGGTTCGGTTTAGCATTTGAGGAGGTGCTACTGGACCCCGAGGTCCACCTTTCGACCGACTGCCTGACGGTATGCTTGCTTGGCTTTCTTGTTATTGCTTCCGCGTACTTTCAGTAGTTAGAAACCCTAATTTGCATTGAATGATTGAATTACTGCTTGATTGATGACCGGATTGACGATTGAATGAATGATTGGACTAACGCCTGATTGTTTTCCTGTTTGTTGATTGTATGCAGAGAAACTTGCGCTTGAAGGCTCATGGAGGTATGGGTTTCAGTTGGGAGATCTATCAGCAGTTGCATGCCTTCGTGAAGGCATTGGTGGAGCAGGCAGGGTTCGGGGCGTTCATCCCGACTCTCACGAGCACACAGCACGACCATGCCGTGGTGACGGCATTGGCAGAGAGGTGGAGGGACTCTACGAGTTCCTTTCACTTTAGCTTCGGGGAGGCGACGATGACGCCACTGGACTTCGCGGCGCTCACGGGATTGCGGGTAGGAGGAGACCCGATCCCGTTCAACTCGGGGATTGGTAGGGATGAGGCGGCGCTGAGATGGTTCTTGGGCTTCGTGCCCAACAGGGAGGGAGAGACGGCCACATATGGCCAATTCAAGTTGAGGGGTTTGGGTGAGCCAACGGATGAGGAGGACGCGGCGCGGAAGGCGAGGTGCTACCCGTTATACCTGTTTGGGGCTTCACTGTACCCAAATAGGCGTAACAGGGTGCATCTCTCCTATCTCGGAGGGTTGAGGGACTTCGCCAGGGTGGTGACGTACAACTGGGGTGGAGCGGCGCTTGGTTCGCGCTACGCGTTCATGAATGCCGTCTCTAGGCGGAAAGGGACCGGCATATCGGGACTGTGGAGCGTCTGGGAGGTAAAAATTCGAAACTTTCGCTTCAAATTTAAATGCACGCATTTGAATACTCGCACTTGATTACCAAAACTTGCATTGATTGACTTACTTGTTGTTTACCGTGTAGCTCTGGGCTTACGAGGTGTTGGGGTTGCATCCCCCAGAGACGCGTCACAAGGACCCGAATGTCATCCCCCGAGCATTGTGCTGGGGGGAGGGCTTCCGTTATGGTGGTTCAGCGTGGGGGAACATCCACGCTCTCCGCGCTTCGCTTGACAGACTCCCCGCTTCCTTGGTAAGTATCGAACTCTCACACGTATTCAATTTGCTTTCAATTCGCTCATAATCATGCATTCGATTACTAATGCTTGAACGACTCTTGCAGGTCCGCTGGCACGTATGGGATGCCGTCGACGAGCCTTATTTGGCTCAGAGCAGGGAGCTCACGAGGGGGAGGGTCCTACTCGAGTGCCAGTACGGCTGGTTCTGGTACCTTGGCGACAGGGTGCTGCGACAGTCGTTGCGGGCTGAGAGACCACAGGTGCCAGGACGCCTTCCTCCTCGGGTGTTGATGACGTCCCGGTATACGCTGGCAGAGATCGAGCGTTACACGACGCCCGATCTGGACCTGAGCCAGTACTTGCGACCAGCCTTGAGTTACATAGACTATCGGAGGAGGTACCTGGCCGGTCCATTGAGGGCGGAGGAGTGGAGGGATAAGGTGGAGAGGGAGAAGGCCGCGAAGGCGCGCACCTCAGCTGGAGGGGTGGCAGAAGGTGAGGGCGAGGACGCTGGTACCTCGACCCAGGAGACGGTGGCGGCTAGGTGGTGGGTGCACATCACCTCTGCTGGTGGAGAGGCAGGGGATATAGATATCCCGAGGCCACCGGCTGACTTTCCGCCGCTCTCGACACCGGTAAGAATCATTTCACCTATTCTATTTCGCATGCCTTGATTATGAATGCCCAAATGTACTAATGACCCGAATCTTGACTTGCTTGCAGGTTTCACAAGAGGTGGCACAGACGTTGTATGAGCAAATCCGAGGACTACGTGTCCTGATACGCCGCCTCGTAGCCGGGCAGGAGGTCACCATCCGCCTGGAGGGCGAGCTAGCACCTCCTGCTGCCCCTGGGCCTTCTCGCCCGAGAGTTGCACCGGTATGTAATTCACATTTCTTGCACTTTCAATTCCTTGATTATACCATGCACTAATTCCTTTTCTTGTTTGCTTGATGATGCAGCCGCCCGTGATTAGGAAGAGGCCCCATGCTGGAGTCGGGGGTCCTGGAGACACGACCGTGCGGCTCGGACGTTCGAAGATAACGGAGGTGGGACTCGAGGAGGAGAGACCGCAGAGATCGTCTTGCCGGAGGGTGGAGGTAGTTCCTGAAGGGATAGTAGAGACGAGCTCGAGCGACGACAGCGTCGATGACGCTAACTACCCCTCTACCCAGCAGGAGCGACAGGAGCAGCGACGCGGAGACGATGCTGAGAGCTCAAACGAGACGATGGATGAGGTGGAGTAGTATATAGTAGACATAGAGTAGCTTAGAACCTTGCTTTTGCTTTTTGTCTTTTCCTTTAATTGGGCCTGCGTGCCCCGGTAGATAGGTGGATTGGGCCTGCGTGCCCCGGTAGATAGGTGGATTGGGTCTGCGTGCCCCAGTTGTGGATTTCCTTATTGGGCGCTGTGTGCCCCAGTAGATAGCGCTGATGCTTGGACATGATGTCTTGATTTTTTATGGACTTTGATCGGATTATATACATGATTTGCACTTTCATTGTTCATTGTGTTATTCTCTGTTTTTGATGTACAAATGAACAAATCTATTGTAAAATGCACACAATTTATTCACAAGACTTTGAATCCAAACATCCAAATGCAAAGTTTTAAAATTTAACCTTAAAGAAAAGCTAACATGTTCAAGAATTTGGATGAAACATGATTATTTGAGCTTATGTACAACCGGAAGATGTATTTACATGCCACACGACTCGACACACTTCTTGTATATGAACAATTAATAGCCAACTACACAAAATGACCTTAGAACGGAATTTGATGTTCATAAGGCGTATTTGAAAATAAAATGCTTCGCGAGCCTCTTTAGACGTGATGAACTGCCATGTAACCTTGGCCAAATCATAAATGACATAAATGCCCCTGTAATCGTCACAATTTGGCAAGGAATCCCATGGAACCATTTTTGATATGGTGATGGCCGCCATTTCATAGCCTGAGTTGACCGTCGAAATCCCAAATTCCTATATCCTTGAAGAATTGCCCCGGGAACCGTTCCGACAAGTCATAAATACCCTACGACTCGTGTCTGGATGATTGGATACGGCTCGCGAAGCTTGGAAATGGATTTGAACGTCCAATGGCCGTTTTTAAGTTTTGAACTTCCATATTCGCGCATCCCGTATCCGGACACATATCGGCTTGATAATTCGGGCAGTGGGACGCTCCATGAAGTCACAAATGCCTGTTGGGACTTGGCTTGGGTGTTGGTAGAGGGTTAGGATGCTTAGAATAGGTTTCAGACATCAAACGGGCCAAAGTGCAGCTGCTGCTGGTATTTCTGCAGGCCTTGAGTGCTCAATGTGGTTTGAGCGCTCAACTCTCTTTCCTTGAGCGCTCAATGCCTGCGCTGGGCAGGTCTGGTGTTGCTTCCCAATGCATTTTTGGCCCCTTTTTGCATGGTTTCCTTTGCCCCAAACGTCTTGTAACTTTGTAATAACATCTCCCAAGCTTTGAACATCATCTTCCCAAGGTCTTTTCACCTTTTTCCCACAAATGCCATGCATTTCCAATGCACTTTCAAACTTTCCAACAAAAATACTTTGAAAACATGCATTTGACCATCTTGAAAATGCAATCTTTGATTTCCAATGTTGCATGGCAAATTTGTAAGGTTCCTCCCAAGTCCCCTATAAATATCATGCATAATCAACCATTTCTCACACACCATTTCCACATCAACTTTCATTTCTTACTCCACACATCTTCTTTATCAATTTTCCGTCACTTCCATATGGTTGCCCTTGACCCTTCCGTTATCAATACTTGGGTTGCTAGTCTTGAAAACATCGATTGGTTCAACTTCCGAGGTCTCGGGCTTAATGCACTTCGCCACCTCCACACTTTTTCTATCCGCCATGACATCTTGCGTGCCGCCACTCGTTGTTGGGATTCTGAGCTCCATGTGTTTCGTTTTGGCATGCAAGAACTTTTCCCGACCGTTGAGGAATTTCAAGCATACCTTGGTGGTAGTGTTTTTGCTGATCCCGTCGTACCACCCATTCGTCAAAGCTATGCTAACATTCTTAGTAGGAAGCTTGGTCTAGGGAACGGCGCTGCGCGTTTCCTGATTCGCAATGAGACCCTCAACGTCCTTCGTCTCTTCGCGGATTATGGCCCTACGGGTGATCTTTCAGATTTCACCATCCAAAACCGGCGCATGTTTGCACTTTGCATGTGTCTCTTGGCATTGTACTTATTGGTCCCATATGATGGCCATCCTAGTTCCGCCATTGTCGGTGTTGCTGCTCAGATCGAACAGCGGAGAGATGTGGTTCCTTTGGTCTTGGCTGAGACAATCATGGGCTTGGATGCGGTTAAGGCTGGGAGAACAGACACGTTTGCTGGGAGTCTGCTTTTGCTTCAGGTTTGGTTTATTTGGTTTGGATGCTTTGGTTTTGTGGTTTTGAAAATTTTGGTTGTTGGCTTGGTTTTGACTTTGGTTTGGATATTTTGGATTGCAGATGTGGCTATGTGACAGGGTTGGGCTTTTGAGGGAGCCGGTAGGTGATTGGGTTTACGAGCCTCGGTCTTGGGTGAGTAGGCCATTTGTGCATGATGAGGCTGATGAAGATGAATGGGCCGACTTCTTCAGGTCATTGGAGGAGGATCACATTGCTTGGAGGTGCCATTGGTTGCCTTTGCCGGACATGATGGCCAATCACATGGGAGACACATGGGTGATTTTAGCAGGATTACAAGGGTATGCATATTATTTTCCACAACGCATTCTCTGCCAATATTGCATTCGCCAAGAAGTGGAGTATACGGTTCCCGCCACTTTCAGTCTTCCCATATTCAAACATTCCGTTCTCGAGCGTTATCGTACTTCTTGGAGTCACAGGGTCGTTTGGGCTCCTGATCCCTACCCAACTATTCACTTGAATGGACATTACAGAGATTGGATGAGGGAGCAGATGAGAACACGACGCCGAAGAAATTAGCGCAATTTTCCTTCCGACTCACTAGGTTGTTTCCAAAATAAATGGTGCGTTTTTTTTTTTTTTTTTTTTTAAGGCTGTTATGCTCGGCTTATGTAATCGAAGAAGTGATTTGAATAAAATTGAACAATGAAGGGTTTCCCCCTCTTGGTTCATTTGATTCCATATGCTATCTCCTTCGGATATTGCGAAAATGTGGGTCAACTCATCAGATTTAGACCGAACCCCAGGATAGGGTTGCTTACGTATCCTTTTCCAAGGAATCAAGTCATGGCGTAGTTCAGGCAAAGGTTCACTCGGGTATTAACACTCTCTTTTTTCGCTCTAAATTTTGCCTGGTACCGCCTTTTCAGGTTTTCGGTCCAACGAGCTCTTTTTGAATATTTTGCCTTAAATTTTGCCTAGACCGCCCAGTGTGAGTTTTCGGCCTAGCAGGCTTGCTCTGAATTTTGCTTGGGTCGGCTCGCCCTTGCGATTTTCCACCCAACAAGCATCTCTCAGGGGTAATATCACTTGAGTTGATCCAAATTGACAAGATTGTTGAACTCGTTACCGTCCAAATCAATAATCACTGCTGCCCCACCGTCGAGGATAGTCTTGATGATGTATGGTCCCGCCCATTTTGGCCTGAATTTTCCTCGTGGATCGAATATCGGTGCCCGAATCTCTTTCACGACCATGTCTCCTTCAATCAAATCCCTAGATTTCACCTTCTTGTTGAACGCACGAGCGATTCTCCTCTGATACCCTTGAATATGATACAATGCCCGCAACCGCCTTTCATCAAACAACATTAGCTCTGCGAACCTGTCGCTCAACCAATCGGCTTCGTTAATCTCACTTTCTATCATCACCCTCAGGGATGGAACTTCAAGTTCAATAGGAAGTACTGCTTCCATTCCATAAACCAGTGAATAGGGTGTTGCCCCTGTTGGAGTTCGGATAGAAGTACGGTACCCCCATAATGCTAACGGTAGCTTCTCATGCCAATCCCTGGATGATTCAATGGTTTTCTCCAAAATGTTCTTGATTGACTTGTTTGCTGCTTCTACCGCACCATTAGTTTGTGGTCTGTACACTGTTGATTTGTGCATCTGAACATTGAACTCTTCCAGTACTTCTGTTGCCCTTCCCTTGAAATGCACCCCGTTGTCTGATACGAACGCATGCGGGACCCCATATCGGTAGATAATGTTCTGCTTAAAGAAATGAGCCACTTGTACTGTCGTTAACGTAGCATAGGAAGCTGATTCTACCCACTTTGTGAAATAATCGATTGCCACCAAAATAAATTTGTGACCATTTGATGCTGGCGGCGTGATTTTCCCAATCACATATATTCCCCATACTGAGAATGGCCAGGGGGTTGCCATTGTATGAAGCTCAGTTGGTGGAACATGCATGAGGTTAGCATGAACCTGACATTTATGACATCTCCGCACATACTGAACGCAATCCGTTTCCATGGTCAGCCAGAAATACCCTTGCCTCAGAATCTTCTTTGCCATCATCAATCCGCTCATGTGGGGACCACAGATTCCTTCATGGATTTCCTCCATTACCCTTTTCGTGTCATCACCATGGATGCACAACTTGTGCATGCCACAGTATGACCTTTTGTACAACCTTTCACCACAGATGATGTATTGTGATGCCAATCTTTGTAATGCTATTCGATCTTTCTTGTTTGCTCCTTCCGGATACTCTCCCTTCTCAACCAGATTCTAGATATCATGATACCAAGGCAGACCATCGTCAATTTCTCCAACATTCATCACATATTCATAGGCTGGCCTATCCCTTTGCTCGATCATAATTGGCCTCATTCTCACCCCTACGAGCAATTCTACCATTGATGCCAGAGTTGCAAGTGCATCGGCGAACTGATTCTTCATTCTCGGTATATGAGTAAAAGTTACTTGCTCAAATTGATGAATTAGGTCGTCGAGATCCTTGTGGTATGGCTTCAACTTTTCTTCCCGCACTTTCCAATCACCATTGGCTTGGGAGACCACCAAATTCGAATCTCCGATCACTTCCAACTTCTTTACCCCAATTTCGAAAGCAGCTTCCATTCCAACAATACATGCCTCATATTCTGCCTGGTTATTGGTAACTTCGAAATTTAACTTGAAAGAGAGGGGAACATGCGGTCCTTCTGGTGAGACCAACAGTATGCCGATTCCAAATCCTCTCTAATTTGCAGCTCCATCGAAGTATAGCTTCCAGACATCCTCTGATACCGTCATGACATGTTCATCGGGAAATTGAAACTCCGTATCTTCTGGCCCCTCGATCGGGTGATCTGCCAGGAATTCTGCCACGGCCCTGCCTTTCACTGATTTTCGCGTTACATACTTGAGTTCAAATTCGGCCAACAGGAGCAACCATCGTGCTAGTTTTCCGGTGAGCGCCGGTTTCTCAAACAGATATTTGAGATGGTCCATTCGAGAAATCAACACTACCGAATAGGCTAACATGTAGTGCCTTAGCTTTTTGGAGGCCCACACAAGAGCCCAACAGGTCTTCTCCAAAGGTGTGTATCTTTCTTCGGCTCCGACCATCTTCTTACTTAAATAATACACCGCCTTCTCGACACCTGCTTCACCTTCTTGTGCCAACATGCAACCCATTGCAGACTGCGTTACTGATAAATACAGAATCAGAGGCTTCCCGGGTGTCGGCGGCATCAATACTGGGGGACTTTGAAGATACTGCCGGATTGACTCGAAGGCTTTTTGGCACTTGTCATCCCACTTGAACGGTACTCCTTTCTTGAGCAGATGAAACATCGGCTCGCAAGTTGAAGTCAACTTGGCGATGAATCTACTGATGAACTGAATTTTTCCAAGGAAACTCCGAACTTCTTTTTCCGTCTTTGGCGGCTCCATTTCTAATATTGCTTTGATTTTCAATGGATCAACCTCGATTCCCCTGGTGGTGATCATGAACCCCAACATCTTTCCTGCGGTGACTCCGAACGTGCACTTTTGTGGATTGAGACGCATCCGGTACTTCCGTATCCTTTCGAAGAACTTGCGCAATGCTGGGAGATGCCCTTCTCTCTCCTTCGCTTTCACGATCATGTCATCCACATACACCTCAACCTCTTTGTGCATCATATCATGTAACAATGTGGTTGCAGCTCGTTGGTAAGTCGATCTAGCGTTCTTCAATCCAAATGGCATAACCCGATAACAGAATGTCCACCATTCAGTGGTGAAGGTCGTCTTCTCTCGATCCTCTGGTGCCATCAAGATCTGGTTATATCCCGATAATCCATCCATAAATGACAGCAGTGCATGCCCCGCCGTGTTGTCTACCAATACATCAATGTGCGGTAAGGGGAAGTCGTCTTTTGGGCTGGTTTTGTTCAAATCTCTGAAATCTATGCATATCCTGACTCTACCGTCCTTCTTGGGTACCGGCACAATGTTTGCGACCCATTGTGGATATTCAGTCACCATTAGAAAACCGGTGTTGAACTGTTTGGTAACTTCCTCTTTGACTTTTTTAACCCAATCTGGTCTGATTTTCCTTAATTTCTGTTTCACTGGTTTTGCATCAGGGTACAAGGGAATTCGGTGTTGCACAATTTCAGGATCAATTCCGGGCATATCTTCGTGGGACCAAGCGAAAACATCTTCAAATTCTTTGAGCAAATCGTTGAGCGATTTTTGTTCCTCCGAAGATAGCCTGGAACCGATTTGAACCATGCGAGGATTTTCCTCATTTCTCAAGTTTATTGAAATAACTTCTTCTTTTATTGGCTGAGCATGCCTTTCATTTTCCCTTTCGATTAGAGACTTAAGTTCTTTGGGTATTTCTCCCTCGAACTCGATCTCATCATCGTCAGGGTTAACACAATTTATTTCGGGAACAGCAAAGTAAGCGAAATCACAATCCATTTCATTCATGAAACCCTCAGGGGTGCGGTACATAGCAGTGGACTCGAACTCGAAAGAAAAGTGATGACGTGGAGTGGCACGTGGCGCGATCTCAGACTTGGTGAAAGTGCTAGTGAATTTTGCAACAGGTGTGAAAGTGCAATTCTTATATCCTCCTACAACATCCACAATCAGCACGCTGGGGTCTTCAAGGGCCTCCTGCCCGAGCATCATCACTGCTGGCTCCTCTTTATCCTTACCTGTCGGACTGACCTCATCAAACATTGACATCAAGATCCCACCATCCAAAGCTTCCATCCAATCCGCTTTAAGGTCTTTCACCAATTTCTCGACCTTTTCATGTTCATCTTCACTATCCCAAGCATCATTAGCAAAGATTTCGAATCCAGGGTGCACCTCTCCACTTATTTCATTTACAAACGGCTCAGGCTGGCCATGATATGGTGCATTTGACCCTTCCCTGACAAAGCGAATCTGACGGTTTACACTGCTGCTTGCTTCATTGGTCTTTCCCCTTTGCATCTCCTTCAACGTGGGTTCATACACCAACCCAAAACGGCCTCGCTGAGAAGGGAATTCTGGAAACTGAGCCACCCCTTGGTGAGTTCGACCCAAGCCAGTGCCTGGCAGATATGACATCCTTCTCATCATCTCGAGAATAGTGGTGCTGATTGAAAAATCATCATCAATGCGAAGTGTGAACACACCACCGGATGTATCAAAAGCAAAACCTCCAAGTTGGATGTCATTCTCATCATGCATAATTTCTAGCAGGGGAGCATTATCTTCAGCATGAGGGCGAATGCCTGTGTCTCCGTAGAGAGCAACCGTCCCACTTTCCGAACCAAGCAAAACCTTTTGATGCAGAGTGGATGGAACTGCCATAATATCGGGTCGATGCATCCAGGGACGTCCCAATAGTAAATTGAACGAAGCTGGAATCTCAAGTACATGAAACTCCACTGTCGACTTAAACCCTTCCGCAACAATTTCCATTTCAACAGTCCCGAGCACATTGCGACGGGTGTTATCATAAGCTCGAACAGTGAGATTAGATGGCGTGAAGTCCTTTGGCTTAAGTCCCAAACACAGAGCTGTTCGGAAAGGACAGACATTGAGCGCAGATCCGTTATCTATCAGTACAACCGGGATCCATTTCCCCATACATTTCATGGTGACATGCAAAGGTTTGTTGTGGTCAGTTCCTTCAAGCGGTAAATCAGCCTCAGTGAAGGTTATAACGTGCTTGGTAGGTTTGGTAGCAATGGTAGGTTTGGTAACAATGGCGACCATCATAGCTTCAGGGATAATGTCAGGAGCGATCTCCATGCAAGACAGTGCTTGAGCAAGTTTCTGTCGGTGCTCGCTGGAGCTCATGAGTAGTCCCCAAATGGTTAGGGCGGCTGGGGTTTTCTCAAGTTGTTTTTGGATAGGATTTTCTTCAGCTGTTGGTGGAGGTTTTGGGCGAGGCATACGACTGTTGGCTGCAGAGGTAGCATGGGATTGGTTGGTTGGCGGGTTAAAAAGGTTTTGGAATCGATAGGATTGGCAATTGGGTCATTGGGATTGTTTGGATTATTTGGTGAAGCTGAATTATTTTGTGGGACTGGGTTGTTATGTAGAGTTGGGTTGTTTTGTGGAGCTGGGTTAAAAGGTGGCTGGTTTAAGGAGTTAGGAGGTGGGTTAGAGGTATTTCCAGTGAACATTTGAGGAGGCTGGTAAAATCGACCACTTCGAAGGAGGTGAAGAATAGAATCAATATCATCCCCCCACAAATCGGTGTAATCTGTGTAAAAATCCGCAAGATCCCCCTCCGCTTTTCTCTTTCCCTTGGCAATGCTAGCTTCTTTCAAACCCTTAGTTATTCCTTCCACAGTTGCTTCACTCCATACATCTCCATTCTCCATTGCAGCCTCGTTGACAGCCCAAACTTCGTCATTTCCAATCCATAATGGTGATAATGCTATGCCCTCATTTGGATTAGCCCACACATTGGCCAAGACATTTTCTTCCATCTGCTGTTCCCAAACGTCGGGCAAGCCATCATTTAACATCATGACGTTACAGTTCTCCGGGATTTGCACTTGAGGTGCCGGAAGATTTTCATCAACTATGTAATCATAAGGTGTAAATTCTATCCCTTCCGTCATTCGATTTATTGCATGCTCACTCATCATGGAGAAATCGGGGCGACCCTCCCACAGCGGTGGCATCGGAAAATATGTTTCATCAAAGAAAATGGGAAGTGTGGACCCATCCAAAGGATCGTTAGGATCCATGAGCTGCCATTCATTTGGTGTGGGATCCCATTCATCTTCCTGTGTGCCATCGGGTGCCATAACCTCTTCTTGCCAATTCTGTCCTTGTCCTTCCTCCACAGGCAATGGCTCAAACAGATTAGGAAGTGCAAATCCATCAAGCGGATCTGCAAACATCGGATCCCAAAGTTGATTAATCATGGCGCCAAGTGGGGGTCCTTCATTAAGCTGTTCATTATGCGGCCAAACTTCTTCATTCGCCACATTTTTGGCCACCATTTGCTCATACTCCCGAGCTTCCATAGCCATCATTAAATCTCCCCATTTTTGCCATACAGTGGGGTCCAAGTGGGCATCAAGAAAGCATATCTCGCGCTCGACAGGTATTGGTACGATGGGTTTGGGATCTGTTTCGGGTATGATGTACTGGCTTGGGTCAAATGGGGTAGAGTTCGGGTCTTTTTGAGTGGAGCTAAGGGTAATCTGCCCTATGTCAATGTTTCTTTTATGAGCAGGCAAAGGGTTGGTGACAACATTAGGCTTTTCGGTTGGATCTCGAATTTGTTTATTATCGATGAGATCTTGAATCTCATGACGTAGTCGTTTGCATCTTTCAGTGGGGTGGCCAGGTGTTTGGTGGAAAATGCAGAAGGTGTTTGGGTTATAGGATGGTGGGGGATTTTGGGTTCGAATCTCACTTGGAACCGTTCGCATGGCAAATTGTATCAACACCACGGGTAAGTCATTACTCGGTGGGTACGGCGTTTCAACCTAAGCCTAAATGTTGATGCCGTAGCACTTTTCTTGACCATCCGAGACAAAGCAATGAGGTGCCGCCAACCAGATACAAGCGGTTCCGAGGCTAGTCCGAAACACGGGCGGTCGTTCGGGCACGACCAACACCGGAGGTATCTCAAACTCCGTGAATTTTAAGTCTCCTAGACTACATGTACAACCTTAGGGTTAGTCTACCGGATCCGAATCTCACTTAAGATCATTGCACAGAAGATTTTCCAACACCCCGGGTAGACCATTACTCGGCAGGTTAAATTCCAAACTTGTTGGAATCAGAGCCAATCGCTTTTCTTGATCATCCGAGACAAAGCAATTTGGGTGTTGTAATCCAGATACTAGTGACCTTAAGGCTAGTTCAAATCACGGTGGCCGTTCGGGTACGACCAACACCGGAGGTATCTCAAACTCCGTAGATTTTAAGTCTCCTAGACTGAATTCGACAGCTTTGGAAGATTGCCCCAATCCTCAAGTTTTCTTTTAAGTGATAAGTCCTTGATATCGGATGGTCGGATTTGGGAAATTCTGATCCACACAAATTCCGACAATGATCTAAGATCAGATGCCTAAGGGCGATTGACCCTCCTCGGGCCAATGTCCCTTAAACCCGTTTAGATCAGTGTTAGGAATTTGATGATCCAAATTTTCCCACGTCTGGTCGTCCTAAGGGCTAACTCGTAAGAACAACGCGCATATGGGATGCACGACTCATCATCGGGCCGAGGCAACCTTCTACTAACTGTAGAGGCATTAAAGCTAAATGGGATATCTACACGGAATATCTATACAAACGACGCTCTCGACGACTATATACAATGCAAATGAATGAATGCAACATGGCATGGCGAGGAAAGCGGTAACACATAGCACGTAACAAGATGGAGCATGTAAACTTAACGCACGGGTGGGTTGCTAATTATATGCAAAAAGGCTGGTTTTGGTCACCAAGGGTACCCCGGACTCAAAATCAAAACCGCCTCCTACCGTTAAAAACAATAGTGCCAATGTGATTTATCACGGTCGAGGGCTGCTGGGTATTTCGGGATTCCCTGTCACCAGCAAGCCGGGCAGGATTGCCAAAATACGCCAGCGGGGCTAAGAACCATGCAAGTGTAATGCAAAATCAAATTTCAAACATTTGAAAAATCCCACAAAACATTTTTCGAGTTAAACCCACTTTGATTAACACGTATTTCAATAAAATTACACAAGTGTAATAAAAATTGCACAAGTGTAATTAAATAAAATATATATTAACCAATACTCCCCAGCAGAGTCGCCAGCTTGTGGGCGGCCCGCGGATGGTTCGGTTTAGCATTTGAAAAGATTGTGATTGTTAGAGTCGCCACCCGGATTTGAGGTCCGAACCCGAGAAACCGATAAAAATATGACTCGTTTGCCCATTTGAAAAAGATTTCACTGATCATGGCGGAACCAAAGATTTCTCGGATTCGGGGGTTTAGTTACGAGAGGGGAAGGGTTTTATGGCACCCCTCTCGCCCGGTCCGTGAACCGGTCTCTACTCAACATTTTATGGGATTTTTGGAAATATTTGAAATTCGATTTATCCACGTAGATGGGGAATCGGGGACAGGAATCACATAACAACAATATAAACACAAAAAATACGAATCTACGGTGGATGCTCGTGCACGTGATCTACATGGGTGATGATGAAAGCAATAAAGGAAAATTACAACAAATATTTACGGAGGGAGATATTAACAAAGACTGTACAACAACGCAAGAGATTATGACCATGAGACATAAGAGACTGACTTGCAATCTGGATCCCAGAATAGGGGTTGAGCGCTCAAGGATGACGGCTTGAGCGCTCAACCCTCATTCCTCTCATACATTTTCCTTGCTGGATTTTCATGTTTAATGAGGTTTTAAGACTCTTGACCACCTCAGAAATATTAAACAAACACCATTTCACTTCGAAAATCACCAGATGATGTTAAAATCAAATCTGCTTCCAAACCAGTTTGAGCGCTCAAGGCTCATGGATTGAGCGCTCAAACCAGTTTCTGGTTTCTGACTTGAAAATGAATTTTAAATGTTTCTCAGGATCCTCAATACATGAAACAAAGTGATTAGAACACCAATCAGTCACTGTTTGACCTTTGAAAGTAGGATTTACAAAACTTTTCACGTTTAATCATCATGAAGTGGTAGATTAGCACTCATGCATGTGCTTTGGAGATGGAGATAAACTGTTTTAAGAATGACATGAACATATTTAACCATTTAATGACGATCAAATCTAGTGAAGAGTGCAAAAATTAACAAAATAGTGACTGACCCAGAATGGGTTTGAGCGCTCGAATGGGTTTGAGCGCTCAAAGATTAGGCTTGAGCGCTCAACCCCTGCTGTAATTGCAGATTTTGAAAATGTTTCGATTATGTATTTTGAACCTTGTAAGCCCAATGCAAGTATAAAGAACTTGCTTGAACCTACTGGTCTCCCTCAGAAAACCCAAAACAGTGAATATATCACATGTTTAACTACCTTTTGAAAAGGATTATAGCTTGAACTTGATTTTGGGCTTGATGGTAGATGATTATGGACGTTTGGTTGGTATTCTGGGTGGATGAGACAGTGTATGAGATTGATTGATGAACAAAGGTCGAATTTGGAGCTTGAAAGATGGTTTTTGTAAGTGGTTTAAATGATGAATGGGTGGTTTTTTTTTTAGAGAGAGAGAGAGAGAGAAGTTGGTTTTAAAAGGCAGTAAGGGAGCTTGTGTGTGAGAGTTGGCCACCCCCAAACCAGTGGGCAATGGCTGGTTTTTATAGAAGGAGTGTAGGAGGGAAAATGTAGAGAGAGAATAAGTGGGTTTGTATTCAAAATGGGTTAGGGGTAGTTTAGGAGTAGTGTAGGATGTATTTTACGTATAGAAGACGTATACAAACGGTTAGACGCTCCTCCTGCATGAGATCTCATGATGAGATACTCTGCAGATTCCTGACTGGGATCAGAGTTGAGCGCTCAAAGCCATGGGCTTGAGCGCTCAAGGTGGAATTTTTTGGGTTTGAGCGCTCAAGGTCCAGGGCGTGAGCGCTCAATGTTACTGGTGGCAGGTTGATAGTTTTGCTTGGTTTGGTTATTTTTAGGTGATTTTGGACTGTTTGGCGATGTTTGGTTGATTTTGATCAAGTTCAAGCCATTTTCACCAGTTTCAGGTAGTCGTGATTGGTCCGTTTCATCATCGGGAATGCTCGAGCGCATCCCGGGTTCAAAATCGGGGTGTCTACACCCGGGTTTTTGGAAAATGATTTAGGACCCGAGAAACCGTTTTGAGAAATGATTGAGAAAATGATTTATAAAACGATTTGAAAACCAGAGATTCGTTTTGGATTCGGGAGCCAGGTTACGAACGGGGAAGGGTTTTAATGCACCCCGTTTGTCCGATTAAACATCGGTCTTTACTAAACATTTGTGGGATTTTTAGAAAATACTTTAATGTCGAACTTTATTCAAATAAACAATCTTATCAAGCAAAACAGATGATAATGATGAAAACAGATAATAATGCAAGTTACAACAATAAGCAAAAAAATCAATCAAAGATTCAAACTGTTCGTGCAAGGCACTGATCAAAATTTCAAATTTTACTAAAAAGTGTGCCGTGCGGCACACTAGGTGTACCGTACGGTACAGAAAGTGTGCCGTGCAGCACTGTTCATCAATCCAACGGTCAAATTTTCAAAAGAGTGCCGTACAGAAGGAGTGTCGTGCGGTACAGAAGGAGTGTCGTGCGGTACTGTTTTCTTCACAAACAGTTCAAAACTTTGGTTTTTTCGAAATGATTGAATGGAAACTCATACAAGGCATGAAACTTGATAAAAAGCAGATTATTTTAGACATGAAAATAATGTGCTTAAGCAAAGAATGTCCCTCCTCACTAAATTGCCCCGTACGAGGCGATATTTTCACCCTACGACGCAACCGGGAGGTATGGAATTGAACTGATCTTGATGTAACATGGGCATACCAAGTGTGGGGATGATATGGGAGATCATTCCACACTTGGTACCCCTCCCCTCAAGGAACCAAAGCTAAGGAATTTGGCGAAACGGGATCGTACCTCGGTTTGCAAACTTTCGAATTGAAACTCTTTCTTGGACTTTTGATCATGGCTTGGGCCTCTTTTAGACTCTGATTATAACCTGGTATGGTAGCAACGACGGTTGACGGCTAGAACTTGAACCAATTTAGGATAGCAACTTCACAGGTTTGAACCGAAAACAGGGGATGGGTTTATGATTGGGTTTGTTTTGGGAGGAACGCTTAGATTAATTTCTAGAGATTGTGAACAAGAATGAAGGTGGTTTGTAATGGGGAAGTATTTTCAACGGAACTTACGAATAGGATACCATGGTTTTCTTTCACAAATTTTTGATCCTTTTCTCATCCGAAATCGGTTGGAATTTATAGGCGTAGGATTCTTCTTGGCCAATACGTAAACTTGGCCTTCACTCAAGTAATCATGGCTATGAGGTAGTCTCTTCTGTTTGCAAGAAATCATCATGAAGATGGGGATCCGAATGTCAACAATTCGAGCTGCTGGGAGCTCTGCAAAAGTTGTGTGACAAGTGACAGTGCCGTACGGCACACAAACTGTGCCGTGCGGCACAATAACTGTGCCGTGTGGCACACTTCCACCGCCAAAATTCAAAAGAGTGTTGTACGTGACTTGGGCTGTGCCGTGCGTGAGAGATGAGTACCGTACGGTACTGTTGACTGAGTTGACTTGGAGAGTTTCAATCCGAGAGGCTTTCCGGGTGTTTCCTTTCATCATTGGGGATTAAAATGTACGCAAACGTCTCATTTTGGGGTGTCTACAATTTGGGAACCAGTTGCTTCCATATTTGTAATATTTTGCTTTGATAACCAGTTGTTATATGGAGTTAAATATGTTGGAGAAGTTGACAACCAAGACTCATGGACACACACACACACACACACACACACACACATATATATACGAAGTATTTCCAATCAGGTATACCTGATGGGCTTCCCATCAGGGACTTCTATTTCCCAATCAAAATTTCATGATCCGAACCGTTCAATGTGTTTAAAAGGTATTTTTAAGGGTCTCAGCAAGAAATCAGTGAACAAAATTTCCGGAAAGGGCTTGATTCGATCAATTTTTGATAAAAACTATATATATGCATTTTTATCAAAAACTGTTCGGATCAAGCCCTTCCCGGTATTTTTTTTACTGATTTCACGGGGGTACCGTTAAAAACACCTTTTAAACACATTGAGAGGTTCGGATCATGAAAATTTGATTGGCAATTGGTGAATTGGAGGAGTCCCTGATGGGAAGTGGACTATATGTATATATATACATACTGGGTGGGTCAGCGTACTTAAATTGTGATCACTTTGAATGTAGGAATCGAAGGTGTTAGCAATGCGGATGATGGGGATCTACGTCGAGTAAAGAAAATGAAACAATAGATTCTACGGAAAATGACTTTCCAGAGGACATAGTTGTTATGGACTATGCTCAACCTCATAGAAAATCACCTATTCATAACCTAAGACCCTAGTGTTATGTGCTCAAATGTATTCCAATCTACATGCACTACTGTTTTTCCCACATTAATTTGCTTCATTTTTTTATTTTTTTAATGGAGGGGATTTTCATCCTCCTTTCAGTGTAAATAAAGTTGTATCGAGTGCCCGTTCACGTACAAGAGTATGGTTAGCCCCACAAAATTGGCCACGGTAATATTGATTGGACTTAAGGGCAAAACATAAAAGACAATACAAAGTTTTCATAGTGGAGTACTAGTTAACGCACTACTAAAGTAGAGTGGCCAGCATGCATGGAAGAAGACCTTTGATTTCCTTGCACCGCGCGAAAGTTCGTCGTCCGATTGAATCTGTTTGTTCCTTATTGTGTTTGAGAATGGTTCATTCCGAGACACAAGAGAAATCTCTCTACCTTGGTAGTTGGTATTTCGTACGATGCAAGCATTCGCTTATGAGATGTTTCTTATTTTTCGAAGTTAATGTGAATAGGTGGAACTAGAAGGCTTGTGTACAATGGCGGAAAACTGTGGTTTTGTGTAAGTTAATAGAGTGTCTGTAGTAGATAGGTAGATACTAGTTTCTCTTTTTTAAGTCGGGGTACAATGTAAACTTTTGTAATATCTCTATACTAGTAACACGTAGAAGACTCAAGAGAATGTATGTTTATACCGCTTCCTTATCTTCTTTAAAAATGGTAAGAATGTTTGCTTTGATTGTGGGATGGAATGTAAGGCCTTGGTGACTTTGTCACTGGGCCGGTCAGGCTACCTACACTTGAATTGGGTTGTGACATAGTGAGTTTCCAAAATAATCAGAATATGCTAATTTAGTAAAATTACATGCATGTTTCCCTGTGCAATGAGATACTGAGATACACATAAAAATGAATAAGAAATGCCCTATTGTACAAGAATAAAAATTAGGTTAATAAAGCATGCCGTATTATACTTTTCACTAGTCACTATTAATTATATTTTTTTGTCTTATATGAACTTTTTTTAACTTCGGCTCACATTGTTATACTTTTCTAATTCCTCTTGTTGATACAAATGATTAATCTCCTATAAAAGTCATTAGACAAATTTCATAAACCTATTGTCTAGTGATTTTTTTCCAGTATTTTAAAAATTTCCCCATTTTTTTGGAGGTTAATCATTTTTTTCGGGTATTTTAAGCATTTTCCGCTTGCCATATTAGCATTTTCCGTCATTAATTTGACGGAAGGGAAAGATTGAAATTCCTATGAAACTATAAGGACGAAATTGACACAAAATATTTTTTAAGGACGAAAAAATTTACTCCATTTACTCCATTTGTGTTTGCTTTATTGGAATAGAATAGAGGTATGAATGGAATGGAGATTGGAATATAATGAGAATGGAATGAGATAGAAATAACCATTCCATTCTAGCATTTGGTTATGCTTAGGAATGAGTTCTAAAATTGCTATGGCGATAGTAAATTTGGAGCGACAATAATGAAATTTGGAGTGACATTAGGAAATTTTGGAGTGGCAATAGCTAGAAAATCTTGGAGCGGAAATAGTAAAATTTGGATTGGCAGTGGTGAATTTTGGATTGGCAATAGTTAAAGTTGGTTTGGCAGTAGCAATTTGGTGTAGCATCAATAATTAGAGAGGAATGGAATGATGATTGTTTGCCTTTTTCTAATGGAATGATTATTCATTTATTTGAGGGAATGAGAATTCGGAATGACGATTCCTAAAATTTTTGATAAACTAAACATAGGATTAGAGTTCCGTTGGAATGGCCATTCCATTTCAATGTGAGAATTCGACGATTCCTTAAATTTTTGATAAACTAAACATACGAATGGAATTCCATTGGAATGGTCATTCCATTTCAATGTCCATTCCATCCAACCAAACACACCCGTTCGTTGTAGTCATATTACAACTTTTTTTGTTGACTTCTATTTCATGGTTGTTTTTGTTTAGCTAGACAGTACTCACAAAAAGATGATTTTACGTCCATAATCTGCTGAGAACATAAATTTACTATCAACAATGTATGTGTTGGCCCAGATAGCAACACAAGAGGGGGGGTGAATTGTGTATCTCAAAAAATATTGCAGAATTAAATAACTAAATGCAACACCCAGTAAAATTAAATAGATTCAAGCACACAAACAAAAATTATATGACAGTAAATAAGGAGTAAGGGAAGAGAGAAATCGAATGCAAGAATTTATAGTGGTTTGGTCCGCAACTTCACGGCCTAGTCCACTCCCCAAGTGTCCAACTCGGGATTTGCTGCACTATCTCCAATAGTAACACATTCTAGCTTCGCGGGTGCTAGAGAAACCGTTACAACGAGCAATATCCCCAATTGCTCCAACTATTTTTGACACTGGTGTTAGTCACACCTAACCCAACTAGTTTTGACTCCGGTGCTAGTAACACCTAACCGAGTAATTTTTTCTCACACAAAAATCACTCACAAAAGATAAATCCTCAGAAGGTTGTACAATCCCTTTTTACAATGACAGCTCAAATACAACACTCAAACTAGTGTAGAATATGCAAGATGAAGCTTCGAGTTGAATGATAAGGATGACACACGTATATATATTTCTTTTTCCGTTGGAGCTCTCTATCTTCTTCAAATTCCCTTCACCTTCTATTCAACAAAATATGTACGTTAGGAGCCTCAAATAAAGTTTGGAAGTTTGCCAATCCAATATTGACTTGATTGAAATCAATTCGTCATCAGCAAATGGACGTTAATTAGTAGCCCCATTGCAAATTAGGATTATGGCCAATCCAATGTGTCTTTGATTGAAACCAATACATGGCAGCAACAATCCATTCCCTTTAATTGCTCCACTAGCCATTGGTAATATAGGGAAGGCAGTGAACGCCTTTCAATTTTCCAACTTTCCTTGTGCTTTGTAACCATTTGAATTTGCTTCATTGATTCAATAGGAAATCAATTTCACAAATGAAAGAATCCATCAATTAGCCGTTGGAAGTTATAATGAATCCCAAGGTAATCTCCAAACTTGAAAAATTAGTGTTCACATTGCATAAGGCACCTTGTAGCCAACCAATAATTAGGAGAAGATTTGTCCTTAATCTTCCTCCTTTAAATTTAAATCTTGGCTATTGGAGATAGGATTTGATGTAGAATATTTCTAATGATCCTCAACCCATGGAGTGGGTAAAATCAAATTACCCTCAGAAAAGACAGAACACATACTCTAAAGTAACCACCACCTGAGGGTAGCTAGCTTGGCGCTGTTGTATAGGGGCTCCCTAACCCTATGCCGAGCAATGATGACCATGAGTAGGGTCAATATAGTAAATCAAGTACCAAGTGAAGATATAACAGCTAGGCACTACCACGAAGCGATGTCTTAAGACATGGCCGAGTTAAGATAAACTACAAATATAGCTACGATAGCATTCTGGGATACATGGTTTAGCCCAGTGAAAGCTCGGCACGGATGGGCTGAGCCTTGTACGAGTCATGCCGAGCAAAGTGAAAGCACGACATCGCCTTAAGAGTATAGGGCGGTGAGACATTCCAGAAGGTCCTAAATCGACTCCTTATGTGATAAGGAGCAACCCCGTGTATAAAGGGATTAACATAAGCATTCCTAATGCAATTAGGAATACGTTGCATATAGAAAGGAAACCTACATGAAGAAAGATGCAGGGTTCCAGTGAGGAAGCACGTGATCAAGACCATATGTGGATTTTATCCCCGTACAAATTCCATAGAAATTATTATTTGCTATGAGTTGCTATAGTGGAATCATTAGCGATATCCATCTTTTCTAGTTTTGACAGCTACGAATTGCTTTAATACGGTGAGAGTTATGAATAAAACTCTGTTTGACTTGAAACAAGTTGTTTCCGTATGGTCTAAACATGAATAAGCTAAGTTTGGACCCAAAGACGCTTTGCCTCAAAACTGGGGAGTGGAGAGTGTAAATAAGTAGTTAAAATTGTTTGAAAGGAAAAAAAAAGCTAAGTGCGAAAAAAACTTAGGCAATAAGCAACGAGTATTGCTTGCAAGTGGCTAAGTACGAATAAGCTTAGGCCATGGGCAACGAATATTGCTCAAATTTTTCGAAGTACGAAGAAACTTGGAGGCAAGCAACGAATATTGCTTGAACATTCCCAAGTACGAAGAAACTTGGAGGCAAGTAACGAATATTGTTTGAACTTTCCCAAGTACGAAGAAACTTGGAGGCAAGCAACGAATATTGCTTGAACTTTCCCAAGTACGAAGAAACTTGGAGACAAATAACGAATATTGCTAAAGATTTGCTAAGTATGAAAATACTTGGGATGTCTACTAAGTGCGAAAAAACTTAGGTGTATTGGAGAGTATGAAGAAACACATGGCTTAGGTGGAAAGCAATGAGTAATGGTTGGTCTCTTAGCTAAGTATGATGATACTTAGAGGCCAGAAGACAATGGATAGCGTCGAGTATGAAAACACTAGATTTTGCAGCCCGACCAAAATCATGAAGGACGTGCCGAACAAGTAAAGTGTCACGAAGGGCCAATTATCGAATAAAATTGGCAATTATCATAACAGCTCTTGGAGGTTGCGCCGGCAAGGACTTCGCCAAACATGTGCACCACACGTGAGGATGCTCGGCACGATGCCATGAGCACAACGGTTAGTGCACTTTATAATATAAATGACACAAGTAGTAACGCCAAATACGTACTCTAGTCGGCAACACTACGTGAGAGTGCACTGAGATGCCGAACAGGGTCGGACTGAGAAAAGGTCTGGCAATTAGTTTCTGCCGCAGATTTTGAGTTCTTGGTGCAGAGCTTTTTACCAACCATGGAGCCCTTATGTGTCAAGGGATGTAGCTGAATAGATGAGGCCCAGATTGATTTTGTCTTGGACCATGGACCGGGAAAGCCAAGGATGTCATTGTACGACGTAGCTCACTTGATGTCATCCAAGTTGGCTGATTTCTTCCAAGATTTTTACAGAGACAACCAATCATACTTGAGACGAAAATCTCAGTAAAAAAGAGAGGCTCAAAATGGAGTACGGGCACTCGTAATGAGAAGATTGAAGCCTTTTTTTTCAATCCATGAGCTCCCAAGGTATATGAACCAGATGAGGACCGGACAGACAGTATGATGGAGTACTATGTTGAATATTGCAGATGCTGAACAGACTTGGATTGACCCAAGCACGTACGAGACACATGCTTAATTGGTCGGCTATACCAAGTGAAGGTGTACAGGAACACTACCGAGCACGAGTGCATAGTGTACGATAATTACTGTATTGGGGGAGAACAGAAGAATTTGAAATAGGGGTGAGAATGTCTTTTAAGCCCCAAAAAGTAGGAGTGACATACGTGAAACGTCACCTTAAAAGCTGTTCCAGCTCGATCAAAAAAAGCAGACATCAATCAACATTTAATGCAGGAATCGTGTCTCCCACATAAGAAGAGAATACACGAGAATTTGTGCCAAACCCTACGTGCAGATATTAGCACAAAAGTGCTATGCGAGCTTGGTAACGTGGATACCAAGGGAAAATTCGTAGGGGTGGGCCTAGTCGAGTGAGCGGTTGTGATGAATATCACAAATACCAAAATGCAAGAATAACGGCAAGGAAAAACACAATTGTTGGAAAGGTAGCAGTAAGCTTTGACCATCATTCACGAACAACAATGATGATCAAAGCTGGGGAGCAATTTGAGAGGGTAGAATCCAATTACAGAGGAAAGTACCCAAGCACGTACGAACCACGTGCTTAGCCTGGACACCACGTGAGGGTGGCTCAATCCGGGGGGACCACAAAAAGGTGCCTAAGGTTATGGCCGAGCAGGGTAGGCCAAGTGTGCAGCCAGGATAGCACCACGAGATGGTGGCAACACAATGAGAAGGTGCACGAGGCCAGTGTCAAGCTATGTATCTGGTCGGCAACAGTATATAAGAATAGGCAAGTATATTACCGAGCTAACCGCCTACGTGATAAGGTGGCGGGTCATTCTAGAGGGATCTAGAATAGCCTCTTACATGATAAGGGTTAAATCCTGAGAGTTAAGGGATTATCATTAAGCTTCCATATTGGACAAAAAGTCCAATATAGATACAGAATCCTTACGAGAAGGGAATTCTGATTGTATTGCCATATGGGCCGAATCCCATATGAGAAAGGAATCCTAACTTAAAGAGGATTCCGATAATGGTAAGGATTCCTAACGTGGGAGTAATCCTTGTAGAATAAAGATTGTGTTTCTATATGGAACGAGTCCCGTATAGGAAATGACTCCTAATGTGAATAGGATCTTTGGACAAGCACCCCACATCTATAAATAAGGAGCAATACCCATGAAGAAAGGTACGTGGTAATTCGTGTTTACATGCTTTACGTGTTTTAAGGTTTCCTCCTAGTACATGATACTGACTTAAGCATCGGAGGGCCTTTGCCGACGAGAGGCAAAGGTGCTCTAACCGTTTATTGTCTTGCAGTGCTAGGGTTCCGGCGAAGAGTGCATATTGTTGATCTCATAGAGGCGTGGAAATAGCATACCCAGATTTTTCCCCTCTACACAAGGCATTCTTGAATGATTATACCACTGACGTGTCTCCTTGTCCTTTAATTTGAACCGTAGTCCGAGTCTCCATTTTTGTTCAAACATAGGAAACCGGATGTGCGGAGGGTTGTGGGGAATTTAATTTTATATGGGAAGGTGATTTGGAGGTGTGTGAATGGGGGAAATAAGGTTGGAAGAAGTTGGGTTGGAAATTCTAGTGGAAATCAGATTTTGTAGTTTCAACCGGTAGACACATTTTGTTCAACCGGTTGAATGGGAACATAAGGTTTTTCAACCGGTAGGCACTTTTTGCTCTACCGGTTGAAATGGTGAATTTTCAGAAATTGAAGGGCCCAGCCCGATTGTCTCTCTCTCCACTATAAATACTTCCTTACCATATTTTCTAACCCACGACCTAAATTCTCATCACTACCCACGCCCCTCTCTCTCTCTCATCATCTCCATAACCCACCTCCATCTCTCTCACACTGTCTCTCGGTTCAAATCACCACCACCATCACAAACCGTACTCTCTCTCTCTCTCTCTCTCTCTCTCTCATAACCCTCCATAACCACCACCACAAACTTCAATCACCACCACCACCGAAAACACCCACAACCTCTCTCCTAAATTAACCCAACCGAAACCCATTCTCTCTCTCTCGGTCCCTGCAAAACCTCAAACCCTCACATCTAATTTCTCAGATCCCCACCCTAAACCACGTTGCTAGGGCTCGGTTTGCTCATCCCTGCGCACTGTAAACAAAATACCAGTCGGTTTGGGGGGTCTGTTGTGGTTTGGTTTTGAAAAATTGGGATTTCCTCCACAGTCTTCGGAAACAGAGTTGAGATCAGAGGGGACTCGAATTGCACATGGATTGAACTGGAATCTCAAGAGTTTTTTAGTCAACACACAAGGTAAATCAAAACCCATCTCATTTCACTTCAATGTGCGGTACCCCAGTGCATCCCGTAAAAAGACAATGGTTGGTGGGCTGAGTTTTGTGTTGCTCTGTTTGTGTGTCATTTTCTGAGAAATCTGTTGGGCCATGATTTGTTGATGTTGGTGCTCTATTGATATTACTGCTATCCTCACCTGGGTTGTGCTGGGAGTTTTGTTCTCTGATTATAGACTGATTTATCTGCGGGGCTCAACTCTGGTTATCCATGTACATTGTGATTATCAGTTGTTGTATGGGCTGTACCCATGTTTGATTTCTGATTTTTGGACTACATTGCTGTGATATCTGTCTGAATTACTGAAGTAGGGGGTTGGTTGGTTGAATATCGGTGGTTTGAATTGTGCGGCTGCTGTCCTACTGTCTCCTTGGTTGATTTTTGAACTTGTGCTATCTGTATTCTGCTCTTTGTGATCACAGCCATGGTCAAAAGAAAACACGTAGCGACAAAGAAAATGGGTTTTCGCAGGCAACCAAAAGATGGGTCTGGGTCGAGCAAAGGGCCAGCTGAAAATTTGGGCAAACGGCCAGTGGTTGAACCAAATGAGGAGGAGGAAAGGAAGAAAAGGCAGCGGGAGGAAGAAGAGAGAATTGAGAAAGAAAAGTGGGTGAAGAAAATGAAAAAGAGAGTTTTCAATTGCGAGCGGCAGGTGGATTTGAGGAAAATGGAAGATCACCCAGCTGTGCAATCCATTGTGCGCCAAGGGGTGAGGTTCTTCTTCGAAGAGCGAGGGATGTTTAGGAAGAAAATGGTCAAGACCTTCTATGAAAATATGGTGGTGCACAAGCTTGAGCGTGAGATCATCTCCATGGTCGGGGGCCAACGGGTTGTTGTGACACCCGACTCTATCACCGAATACCTTCACTATAGGCGCCCCGACCGCGATTCCATCACGTACCCTAGGCGGGGTTGGGATAAGCCCCTAAATGAGCAAGTGCATATTCTCACCGATGATCCGAGCTCTTATGATGTTGAGAATGAGACATATGTCGTGGGAAGGTTGAAGGAGAAGTACCGAGCGCTAAACAAGATATTGCATTGCAACCTCACGCCTTTTAGCAATGAGAAAACACCTTCGAAGGAAGATGGGGAGAAGTTGGTGGTATTTGGGTCCGAAACGGATAGGTTGATTGGGCAAGGCGAATTTGGAACGAGATTAGGAATTTTAGGGAAAGAGGAGGTGCTAGGGGCAAAATACCATTCCCCCTTATGATCTCGGCTTTGTTCGAGAAAGCCAAGTGCAAACTGGCTTCGGGGGATGAACTAGTGCCCGGCTCACCGGGGCCAATCACTGCCGGCTCGTGGAACAAGAGCAAAGCCCTCTCGAAAACTCGCGCCGAGACCGTTGCCTCCTCTATGCCTACCGCCAAGAAGGGTGTTGCACGTGTTAACCAATATTGTGAGATTCTCCGCTGCCGCCAACAAATCCTTATAGACGACAACCGTGAGATAAAGGCAAGTCAAAGGCGTCAAAAGCGGAAGATGGGAGAAATGATGAGGATGGTGAGATGGTTGGTTCAATGTGAGACAGCCCGCTCCGGAAAGGAATTTGTGGAAACGAAGGAGGATAAGGTGCCCGATACTTCGGACTCGGACGAGTCTTTTGATTTCGAACAAGAGGATGAGGACGATGAGGGAGAGTACCATGAGGAGGAAGACGATGATGAGTAGACTTGAGTCGGTGGTCGTTAGTATTAGTAGACTTACTTAGTAGGATTTACATTTGTCGTGTCAAACTTTTAGTTTAATTAATATCATGTTGTTTTTGTTGTGGCCGGCATGTGGCCTTGACGGCTTGTTTTGCGGGGTCGGTGGTGGCTAAGGGTAGTTTGACCTAGCAAGTGATATGGCCACCACCATTTTTGTATCCCCTTCTTTGAAAAAAAAACCACGGTCATTATATGCTTTAAAGACCTTAGTTGATCTTAGTTATGTCACTCCTAACTCCACGTGATGCATTTTGGATGTTTATATCTATCTACGCATGATTTCCGTCTTAAATTTGCATAGTTGTGAATACGTAGTTTGTTCTAGCATTTCGGCGCTCTTTTGATAGCATGCTTAGCTCTTTTATCTCTCGCTATTGAAATTTCTCGCTAGCGCCTTTCATGGGATGTGATTGTATTCACCGAGTAAAAAATTCAAAATCGAGCATACCCTTGTGAGGTTTTGGAATTGAAGCTTGATGTGGTGCATGCACTTGACTATTTTTCTTGACATAAATTGTTCTCTCTAGTTCATGGCATGTGTATGCGTGGGTTTCATAATTTCGGATTCACCAGGATGCGTGTACTCATACTTTGTTTTGTTAATCGAGCATAGTTATCGTATCATGGATCTTGGGAAGTTTACATAGCATAGCTAGTAAGTTAATTCGGATTGGTTTACTCGGGATGAACAAAATCCAAGTTGGGGGGTGTGATAAGCCCCCAAAAGTGTTAGTTATGGGGCTTATCTCGCTCACTTTGATCACACACACATGCATATTATTGCTTTAAACCATTGATTTTGCGCAAGGTTGTATTTTTGTTATTAGCAGGAAAAACGGGAGGAAAAGACGTGTTTTAACGCCACGTAATGTCCAAGGGATGCCCGAGCACCGGAGGCCACATGGCACCCCACCACCGAGTCCCGGGAATCAAGGAATGAAGTTTTGAACAAGACTCGGGAAGCCTAGAGGTCATGACGACAAGCCGGAAGGTCAAGGGATCAATACAAAGGAAAATCTTAGTTTTTACACTTTCAACCGGTTGACACTTTTTGCTCTACCGGTTGAAGTGAACCAGTGAGTTTTTCAACCGGTTGACACTTTTTGCTCTACCGGTCGAAACTTCAATTTTCTGCAACTTTTGAGCCCGATCACGAAATATCTTGTGGCATTTTTGTAATAACTTGGCATGACTTTTGGGGCCTATAAAGGGCCCCCAACCTCAGATTTTTAGGGTTAGCTTGGTTTTTCACCTTCTCTCTCTTCCTCCATTAGTTTGTTCTTAGTTGCTCCACCTTCTCTCTAGTTTTTCAAGCTCTTTCACTTAGATTCAAGGTAATTCATCTTCTTTAATGTTGTAGTACATGTTAAGACCTTTATATAAATCTAGTTTATTTCCGTTTTTGTCGTTTAATTCGTTTTCTTGATTTTCTAGCTTAATGCTTTGAAAACTTGTGGTTCTATTAGTTGTTTGTTAATTTCTCCAAGTTTAAAGTTGTAGTCTAACCTATAATCCTCCATAAAAATCAATTTATAAAGCCATATGTCATGTTCTTAATTTACTTTATAAAATTAGTCATGTTTTCCTTAGCAATGATCGAGTAGTCGTTCTAGGCTCGGTCTTGGGGTGAGTAGTACCCCGTGACTTAGGTTCATTCACTCTCCTCGCCATAATGCAAAGTTTGCTTGTTAATCAAAGAGTTAGGATTAATTTTATGTATCAAAATTTGGATTTGTTAATCCCGTTGATCATACGTAGCCAAGGGCTTGACCACTTGGCACGTGTGATGCTTCGGGCGATGTCAATCAAAATGTTTGTATAAATGGCACAAGAATCCTACTCTTTGAGAAACACCATTTATTATCAAACGAGTTTAAGTACCAAATCTTCCGTTCGGGGTAGTTTAACGATGCCCCGAGCCGGTTATTTTAGAGGAGAATGAATCGTCCTAAGGCATGGGTGTTATGAACCCCTTGACTTAGCCTTGTTTTAATTAGTCTTTTTAATCTTCCAAGTCATTCACGAAGTTAAGTGAATTCCACCCCCAAACTACAAAAGCCAAGTTTGCCGCTTTAAGGCTAAAACCAGCACTTGCGAATCAATCAACACGCTCAACGCATTTGGTCTCTGTGGACTCGACCCGGACTTCCGATTATCATGCTACGCGATACCTAAACCCTACGTTTGGGGAATCAACATTCGATATACAATCCAAGGTCGCAAGCAGAAAGGAATGCATTGATCTTCGAAGGAGCTGTGCCAAATTGAAACGTAACTAACAAAAATAACTCCCACTCTCGCTTAAGAAAGAAAGAAAGGAAACCAAGCATTTACAACCATGAACCCACATCACGTCTTATGTTCCTTAATTCACATCACATGCATGCATCACTTTCAATTGAAAAATATGGGTACAATACAATCAAACATCTATCACTCACCATACTCTTGTACGTGAACTGGCACTCGGTGCAACTTTATTTACACTGAAAGGAGGATGAAAGTCCCCCACCATTAAAAATAAAAAATAAAGCAAATTAATGTGGGGAAAACAGTAGTGCATGTAGATTGGAATACATTTGAGCACATAACACTAGGGTTCTAGGTTATGAATAGGTGGTTTTCTATGAGGTTGAGCGTAGTCCATAACAACTATGTCCTCCGGAGAGTCATCTTCCTTAGAATCTATTGTTTCCTCTACTTTACTCGACATAGATCCCATCATCCGCCTTGCTAATTGCACCTTCCATTCCTACATTCAAAGTGATCACAATTTAAGTACGCTGACCCACCCAGTATATATGCATATATGTGTGTGTGTGTCCACGAGTCTTGGTCGTCAACTCCTCCAACATATTTAACTCCATATAAAAACTTTTGTAGTATGAAATTGACAATAAATCTAATTCTTACCTTTATTCTAGTTGCCTCTTGGTGATCCTCTTGAGAAATTGGTTCTAAGACCTCATTCACAGCAAGTCCCAGTCCCAGTACCACTAACAATTATAACATACACAATATCGAAATCATGCAGAAAGTAGAAACATTAATAATTTGAATTAAAAGATCATGTACACATAATATTTTCCATATTTAAGTACTGCATATATGTAGGCTAGGGTGCAAAATTTCTGGTAATATCAACTCTCTAGTGATCATATCATACCAGAAGTAGAAGAAATAGTAATTCAAAAACTTATATCTATTTAGCTTTCACATCATAAACTTATATCTATGTTACTTTTGCTCATTGATGGTTTTGTAGGTCTAGTGAAAATTATAAGTACTACATATGCTCCATAGGTGACTATACAACGTCTGCTACAAAAATAAAGAATGATCACGACTAAAGGATCAAAAGCTGGGGGCCTTGGTATCAGGGACATTAGTTCCATAATGATGCTCTTTTAATGAAGTGGCGATGGGGATATTGTATAGAAAAGGAAGCCAGAGAAAAGTTATCAAAGCAAAATACTACAAAAATGGAAGCAACTAGTTCCGAAACTCTGAGATCGATCTCTAGGAAAGTATCCAATACTTGGAAAGATATTGTCCAAACAAAAGAGAGAAATTCCATCATGTTTTCCTTGTTTCACAGTAAGATCAATTTCAATGAGGGCGATGGGAAGCAAATTCTATTTTGGTCGGATCCTTGGTTTGGTAATCAGAGTTTAGGAGAAGCTTTCCCCTCTATTTTTAGACTTGTCTGTAATCAAGAGGAACTCCTCAGTGATGTTCTGGAAAGAACTGGAAAGAAGGGCTCAAATTCATCAATGGGAATTTCAATTCAGAAGAAGGTTCTTTGATTTATCAATGGGAATTTCAATTCAGATGGGAATTTCAATTCAATAGGTGGATTCCGTCAAACTTTTTCACTGTCAAATCTCTTTATGAGATGACCAATCCTCAAACTCCTCATCCTAACTCAGCTTTTGATCTCATCTGGAATAATGTTGCACCCTTCAGAATTCAATGCTTTGTTTGGCTTGTTCATCTGGGTAGGATAAAGACTCTTGATTACCTTCTGAAAATTGGCATGTTAAACACTGAAAATCAAGCTGTTTGCAAAATTTGCTCATCTCATTTGGAATTTTTGGATCATTTGCTACTCCTTTGCCAACCCTTTTGGCAGTCCTATCTTGGTGGGGGATTCAATAGGCTATTCCTAATTCTGTTCTTAGTCTCCTGTTATGGTGGAATAATAGCAATATGAAGAAAGATAAGAAGCTGATATGGGATTTGCTACCTAGCTATGGCTATTTTGTGGACATTTTGGAATAAAAGGAATGCATTGATCTTTGAGGGAGCTGTGCCAGATTGGGAAGAAGTTTCAGAGCTAATCAAAATCAAAGTGGCCCTTTGGGCTAAATCCAAACTTGGTGGGAACAATTTCTCATTGGATGACTTCATCTTCAGACTCAAGAGCATTATGCAAGCTCTGTAATCTTTGCTTATCTACGAGTATTTTTTTTTTCTTTCTCTGTACTCTCTCTATTAAGGCATGTCTTGATGTTTTCCAGTTGGCATCTTGCTAGCTTTCTCTTTTGGGTCTGAAGTGGCTATGATCTTTCTGGTGTATTGTTGTTTCCCTAGTGGTGATGCCGTTTTTCCTTCTTCCCTTTTAATCTTTGTATCTTCAGCGATTAATAAAATTTTTACTTTTCAAAAAAAAAAAAAAAAAAGATCATGGTTTTTTACTGCAGTCTTTGTGTTTTTAGCTCAGTTTGAAAACTGTGGTCTATTGAGGTGTGATTAAAGGTCCCCTATTTTTCATCACGGTTTTTACACGTGATCAAAAATCGGAAAACAATAAAAACCATGATTCTTATGAGCAATTAATTATCTTAGTTATACCTACAACTATGATGATATCTATTCTAATATATAAAGGGGGAGCAACTTTTAGGTGTGGACAAAATTTTGAGGTTGGTTCACATGTTTACTCTACCTATATTTCCCTCTTGACTGTCACAAAATTATCCTTGCTACACGTATCACTTTTCTCCAAACCAATTGCCTTTTTAACTGCCTAGAGGATAAGAAAGATGAAAACTGCCATACACCATTTTCCCTATCTCAAGTCACGTCTTGGTTCTCTCTCTCTAGAACTGCCATGCCCTCTCTTTCTCTCTGTGTTTTCCATGAATGAATGTTTGTTTCCGTGAATGGAATCTGTGCAGCAAAGGAAAATTTTGTAACATTGAAGGTTTGTCTTCATTGAAGGGTTGTCTTCATTTTTCCTTCATATATAGTTAAAAAGGTGCAATATATATAAAGTCACATGCTATTATACATTGATGGTTCTACAGGACTAGTGCAAATAAGAAGAACTAAATATGCAGGTGACTATGCAACGTCTGCTACAAAAATAAAGAAAGATCACAGTTTTTAACCGTGGTCTTTGTGCTTTCATCACGGTTTTTGCCTGTGATAAAAAATTGGAATAACTAAGTTGAATACAAGAAAAACCCTGATTGTTTTGAGCATTTAATTATCTTAGTTACACCTAGAACTGTGATGATATATTTTATAAGGTCTCGGGTTTGACACAAACTATGATCGTATGTCTTGTTATTATCTCGGTTGGTTACTAAACTGTGATATCGATCATATATCTTGTTATGATCTCGGTTGGTTAACTAAAATATTGCACACATGCATATTCCGTAAGTATATGGTATTGATATCATCAGTATGAATATATATTAGAATGTCATAAATTTAAGTCAGTCAAGTATCTCTTTCAATGACAAACAAAAGTAAATTTAGCAACACAATTAATTCAACTTGGACAAACCTTTGTTGTCTTCCTTTTCCTTACAAGGGACCTCCTCTAAATCTTTCCTCTTTATAGTGGTCGCACCAATATCCCAACAGTCATGGATTCTTGTTTCATCACTACTTATGCCAACGAGTACTTTATCTTGCATTGCCATGGATGGCATCAAAATCTTATGCAATTTTTCCTGTTCCACAGCCTGCATGCACGACCCTCCAATAGTTATAAGAACGAAAAATAAAGGCAAAAGGATCTCTGTATGACAAAACTTCAATAAGAGAATTCATGCATGCATGTTGTTGATCATTTCTATTTACCTTTCCAAGAAGGTGCGATGTTCCTTTATTATTTTCTTTATCAAAAACACCAAGACGGCTGGTAGTACTGATTGCAGTTGAACGCAAAGAAAGACAAAGGAGAAGATAAACAAGAGAATAAGGCATAATGAAGATTATAGTATATGTATATTTTCTTGGAATTGTTATGATTTCAGTTAGTTTGAGGTTATGGAAGAAGGAATCCAGGAGCTGATCAGAAGTAGTAGTACAGTTGTGTGTATTGATGATCAGAAGGGGGGGAGAAGGGCTATTGTCATTAAATATTGCGCGCAGGGGTTTTGTCGAAGTTGTTTGGAAGAACATGCAAGTGTTTGGGTGATGAACCCTTAGAAACAAAATTCAAGATATGGAGGGGGCTCCCATGTCCCCCTCTCTCTTCTTACTTCTTAATCAAGCAGTGGGGCCCAAGAAGTGAATATTTAGCAATGTTCACCTCAATAGAATAGTTGGTCTGATATTTTGTCCGTCCTAATTAAATGTTGATCCATGTTTTCCTTTTTCTTTTTTACTGCTATTACTTCTTATACATGCATTTTGATTAGTCAAAGAGAAAAAATGAAACATTACCTATGTTTGGTTGAGAGTCTTGAGAAAAATATTTTGAGAAATATTTTTGAGATAGTGTTTGGATGAGGTTTTAGAAAAAGTAATAATTAGAGAGGTGTAATAATTGGAGAGATATAAAGATAAATGAGAATAATGATTGGAGAGATGGGTATGAGTAGAGAGATAAATGTGATTAATGATTGGAGAGATAAGAGATGGGGAACAAATCTTTTTGAATTTTTTATTGGAAATGTGAAGTAAACAAATGAATAGTTACGTTTCCTCTCTTCTCTGTGTTCTAAATTCCGAACGCATGAATAGTTACGTTGTCCTGATCATAAAAGGTCTAATTTCTGAAAAGTGACCAAAATGGTTGTGACTGATCGGAGTAGTGAGGACCGTCCAAATTACAACCACCAATTATATGTGTTTTTAACTGCTCAAATGATGTGGTTTAAGCCACCTTAATTAGGGATTAGACTTACCTCAGATGACATTCAAATATGGTCACTTAATTTGGAGAATTTTTAATGGCTTGTCCTTTCTCTTGTTAAAGCTAATTTTTGGCAAAGAGAGATCAAGAAAAAATGCAATTAGGTCGGTATATAGGCGGCCAATATTCATTTTATTTCCTGACCCCAATCTAGGTCAGAGCCAGCTTTGGACATACACATACACCAAGGATGCGGCTACTTCTGGCCCCCAAATTTTGAATAATTTTGTAGGCCCCTAGATATTTTATACTCTTATATATAAGTATATATCTATAATATTCAATAAACTTTAGAGCCTAATTTATATGGACCTCAAAAAATAGTGTCAAAACTATAATTTTAAAAACTTTTGGGTTAGATTTCATAGTAAAGAAAGATATAATGGATTAGCTATGTTATCCATTGAAAATGATATGGTGTCTAAACTTGATTATGAGAGCTTAATTACTGTTTTTGCTGCAAAACATGTGAGAAGGGTGATATTTAAGTAATATATTTCAGATTAACGTATATAATTAATGATTATCGGGCTTTGTGTTGTTATTGTTTTTAATTCTTGTAGTCTTTTTTTTTTTTTTTTGTATTATACAATGGGCCTCAAAAATAAAGTTCGGATCCAGCCTCAAAAAACTCAGAGCCGGCATTGATTTAGGTTCATGTCAACGTGAGTGGATAGGATACATTTTGGGGTTCAAATCTTTGTAGATAGTGCGACTGATGAATAAAAGCTTAAAAAGCAATTCTGGTGCCACTAGAGTAAAACGGTAAAACTTGGCAAAATGATATATCAGTAGCAATATCATTTGAGATTTTCTTAATTAGCATCACTCAAATGGATGTGTGAACGTATGAGGAAAAAAATTTCGGTGGTCCATGTGGTGCCCCAATACTCTATATGTTGCCATCATCCTTCCGTGTGAGAATTCGATCATTTCATTCTGTGGCGCTTTCATTCAAAATCGCAACTAGGAAGGGATGAATTAATAATGAATTGTGTCTTGCATATGCGCAGGAGTATTAGTTACTCTAGCCTTGACCAACGTCCCTGTTTGGTAAATCTTCAACTCATTTCGTCTTTTAATTAACTTCAGTTTGAACTTTGAACTTCAATTATATGCTTTCTGTTTTCGGTTTCTATAAAAGTTTCCTATTCTTGTGCGTTTCTCACAACACATACACTCACAGTCACATAGACTCATGTTTTTGTTTCTAACAAGTTGATAGGGAGCAAAACGAGACTTTGGAAAGTGAAAGGAGCAAAAGGATATGAGGGATTGTCCATGATTTCATGTGTCTTAGGGTGAAAACCCCGGGGAAAATTAATCGTTGGTCTTAGAGTGCTGCCAACATGTCTCATGGTGTCCCAATACTTCTTAACACCATGCTTTTTTTTTTGGAGTGTGGTCTTGGGGCACCACCAATGCGCCACGTAAGATTGATCCTTGGATAAGAAAACATTTTGGTAGTTCACTAAGCAAGGAAGCAAGGGAATTTAACCACTGAATCTGAGATATATAAAACACAAGCTATAGCAAAAATATAAGTTTATTTTTTATTTTTATTTTTGGTAAATCAGAAATTCAAAAATACAGTATAAGTTTATCACTTCATTCACCTAAGAAGGAAACAAAAACAAGGGCCAGTTTTTTTTAAGATTTTTTTTTTTTTCATTTTGTTTTGAGCATCGTTTTCCTATAACAACAATTTGAAACCTATAAGGTCGATAAGGTCGTTGGGGATTTTTTTTCTGGTTTCCGAGCTTCTTGTTTGATCCTCTTTGTTTTCAGTTGTGGTGATTTTTTGGGCTTGTGTTGTCTTTTGTTTTGGGTTTTTGGTAGTTCTTTGCTTTGTGGCTTTCTGATTGGGGGTTTTGGTTAGTTTCTTGCCAGCCTTTGGATGTTATTTTCCCTTTGGTTCCTAGCGGATGGTGTCTTCGGATTGAGAGGCCTTCTTTATAGCAGGCTCTTTCTTTTTCGTGATGCCTCGCGCTTAGGATCCTTTTAACATTTGTAATTTGTTTTCAAAGATTAATAAAATCTCTTTTGTTGTTAAAAAAAAAAACAATTTGAAACCTATGGCCGTATCCTCAAGATCAGTTCTTCTTCCTGTGTGAAATCTATAAATAAATTAATGATCTGAAGAAAAATTGGTGTTTTCCATTCACAGACTAGCTGTGCCTTTTTTTTTTTTCCGATAACTAGGTGTCCGGGTCAGCTTTCGCGCACCTCGACTAATCCTGGAAGACCAATCCCACCGTCCACTAGCGGGGGCCCCATTTAAAACTAGAGCAAAACTCTCTGTATGAACTGGCCCCAAAGGAGTTGATAGCACCTATGAGGTTTCGAGCTGAGACCTTAGGAGGGAGCAAACCCCTAAGTCCCAAGCCTTGACCACTAATGTGGCTTTCACAATAATAAATGTTTCGTGTGAAACAAACATGTATGCAAGTATTTAGCCATTGACAAGGAAAGAATAATGCAAGTTGGAAACAGTCTGGGCCTGCGGGTCATGGAAGAGGACAAAGGAGAGACAAGTTTTCGTGGCCAGACCGCCCATTTGCACCCACCCCAGCAAGACATGGAGGGACTACATAATAAAAACTCCTCACCGTCCGTATCCAACAAGCATGCCATGTGGCATCTATTCCATGTGCCACTGACATGAAAGGGCACTACAGAAACAAATGGGGCACCACCATGCATGTTGGCCACAATTTCTACTACGTTGGTTTCATTATTCTTAAATCTTCTTTGCTTCTGGGCCGGGGTAGTCATATTGGCTCCAAACAGGACGCACTCTATTGCTCAATCCCCCACTTTTGTAGACAATGATTTTGACACACGCTAATTAGAGCGCAAGCCGCAAGCCGCAAGCTTAACGTCAACGTAACTTTCGAATACAAAGCGAGAACAGATGGCAAGGTTTGAGTATTAAAACGAGAAGAAATATCGTATTACTGAAGAATTATGTGACTAACAGCTCCTTTGAATTAATCCCAAGGGGTTTGGTTAAGTGGTCATGAGAAATCAATAAATGTACCTCCATGAGGTCGCATGTTATGTTTTAACGGAAGCCAAACATTTCAAACTTTGGGCCGTTGGAGGTTTGCCTAGTCGTTAAATTCATGGCCCCGTAATTAGTCGAGGTGCCCGCAAGCTGCCCCGAGAATCCGTTTAAAGAGAAAAGAAAAGAAACTGAGAAAAGGAGTATACTCTCATGTTTGGATGACACAAGAGGTAAGAGAGGTTGAATCTGTGATAGTCAGGAACCCCTTGAAGAGCTATTTTTGTTTCTCCCACTCTTGATGAGATTTGGTGAATGGAGAAATCTGAAGGATTTTAATATTTTATTTTGACTTAGAAAACATCATCATTTTATTTTTCCTTTTATCACTAATTCGTGGCCACTCCTTTTTTATTTTTTTGGACTTCTCACCCAGATAGCCAAAGGAGGACTATAAGATCTGAGGTGGTTTGTAATAGCAAAAAGAAGATATTTATTATTCCTTACAAAATATTTTATTAGGAAAATAAAAAAAATTCCTCTCCCTTTGTTGGGTTGAGAGGAAAAGGAGAGGAAAAACAACTAAACTAAACTATTTTTTTAACTAAAAATTTTCCTCTTTAACTTTCCTTTCATTCCTTTCCTTTCTTTTCAGAGCGTTAGTTTTCAATATTGTCACTTGTTATCTTCTTTTAAAGCAAAATGTTTTACACTCTGCCCTTAAGGCAGAGAATAATGTGTAAAAACTGTATGGATATCCGATAAAAGTGTAATAAGTGAAAGTATATTATTATTCATGAAATATGTATTGAAGTTGAAACTCGTTTGTCTTTATGTACCTGTTACCTCCGCCTAGAGGGTGGAGGTTAGCAAGACCCTCTTTTAAAATTACTTTATATCATTTATATGGATTAGTTGATGAAAATCTTCACTCCAATCCTTGAGTTGAGTTTTGTTGCATGCCTCCATTTATCATGTATGAAGCTGAAGGGTGTGGGGTGGCACTTGGCAGGAGGTTTTTGTCCTATTATATTTGTTTACACTAAAAAACATGCATGGATGAATGCAGTGAACACAATGTCTATACATCTCACATCCGGAAGTTTACTCCTCAATATCAACCGCAATATTTCCACTTTACATCAGCAAAATGCTGCAGGAGGACAAGAGTATTATGAAAATATCAGTAGATTCAGTACCATGTGTATGCAGTAAAGAACAAATCCATATCATGGTACATTGGTACATACGAGAATTAATATTATGTATCTGTTCCCCCAAAAAGAAAAAAAAACCCAACCGAAGACCTAATTCTTCAACCTGGGGACCAACAGCCATAAAACTCCATTCTTAACCTCTGCCTTAACTCCATTCGAATCAAACCGCTCGGGGTTGAAACTGATGGACCCTCCGAACACTCTGCCTTTATAGTTATATTCGGGTAGATCGGAGCCATGGGCATGGAAGAAAATGAAGCCGGAATCTGTCCACACTTTAATATCTTCTTCGGCAATACCCGGCACATCCACTCTCATGTAGCATTCGTTTTCCGCCTTATCAATCCTGCATGACCCTACCTCTCCGGTCATCAGAAATGGGTTCGTGCCTGCATCGATAACGGGATCACATATTAAAAACTGCATACAAACATGCACATTTAGTGCTGAAGTGGGACTGGAGCGACTGTTGCCTAAATTGTAGGGCTTAAAATAGAAAGATTATTACTTAAGTATTGATAGACCAAAACGATAATTTAATTGTCTAAGTTCGTTTTCTCCCTTACAAATTATAGATTCGCTTCTTAAAATTTTCTTCGAAAAAATGTAATACCCACCTTATGATTTTGAATATTGATTAATGTGTGCTTCCTGCTTGACGGACCCAACAAATTTTCAAAGACAAAATTAATGGTATTTAATTTGTGGGAAGTATAGGAAAATCGTCTAAACTGAATTGGTTAATGTAAAATTATCTTCACTTTGAAGGTGTCGAAACATTACAAATTAAACCTTTTTACATTTCAAACTGCTCATGAGATGTTATCAATGTTTTTTTATCAGATGTTATCAATATTTTGTATGTATGTGCCATCTAAAAACGTTTGTATAAAAAGCTATGAATGTGAGTCGAATGAGATTGAGGTAGAGATACCAAAGTCATCGCGTCGAGTGGATTTGCGCGGCAGTGGACCAGTGCAGAATGTTCGACGGGCACACACAAGTTGGATGGGAAGGAGGTGGTGGGGTTGGCGGCAGAGGAGCTTGGATATGAATATTGGGGCGCTCGCTACCGCCTTAGAGGCCATTTTCTAGTTAAAGGGTACTCCGATTGGTCTAATTTTTGTGGGGCGTTTCTAACTTTCTATATATTTATGCCCGAGAAACCATCCCATATGTTTGAAGTCGAGAAAGTATCGGCGGTTGACTCGGACACCTTCGATGTTGCATTGGTCTCATTTTTCCCTTCAAGACGATTAGGATCTTGGTATTTTAGAATTTGTAAAATTACAATGAGAGACAACCTCCTGTCCATAAGAATTCAACTCTACACTCAAACTCTAAAGGAATGCTGCACAATTATAGGGCCAATGCATATTACAAGAAGGGGCCAGTTCCCCTCACAAAAAAAAAAAATACAAATTTGATGCTATCTTAGTCATTGAAACCAATGGCCGATCAGATTAGAAGTTGGGGTATAACATTCAATCCCTTACCTCTCACCCTCACCCTCACCCTATATATCAAATGTATTCCAATCTACATGCACTACTGTTTTCCCCACATTAACTTGCTTTATTTTTTTATTTTTTTAATGGAGGGGGACTTTCATCCTCGTTTTTGTGTAAATAAAGTTGTACCGAGTGCCAGTTCACATACAAGAGTATGGTGTGTGATAGATGTTTGATTGTATTGTACCCATATTTTTCAATTGAAAGTGATGCATGCATGTGATGTGAATTAAGGAACATAAGACGTGATGTGGGTTCATGGTTGTAAATGCTTGGTTTCCTTTCTTTCTTTCTTTCTTAAGCGAGAGTGGGAGTTATGTTTGTTAGTTACGTTTCAATCTGGCACAACTCCTTCGAAGATCAATGCATTCCTTTTATTCCAAAATGTCCACAAAATAGCCATAGGTAGCAAATCCCATACCAGCTTCTTATCTTTCTTCATATTGCTATTATTCCACCATAAAAGGAGACTAAGAACAGAATTAGGAGTAGCCCATTGAATCCCCCACCAAGATAGGATGTTTGACAATACCTGCCAAACGGATTGGCAAAGGAGTAGCAGATGATCCAAAGATTCCAAATGAGACGAGCAGATTTTGTAAACAACTTGATCTTTAGTGTTTAACATGCCAATTTTTTCAGAAGGTAATCAAGAGTCTTTATCCTACCCAGATGAACAAGCCAAACAAAGCATTGAATTCTGAAGGGTGTAACATTATTCCAGATGAGATCAAAAGATGAGTTGGGGGGGGGGGGGGGGGGGTGGGTTTGAGCATTGGTCATCTCATAAAGAGATTTGACAGTGAAAGAATTTGAAGGATTACCTTACCACGTGAGTTTGTCTATCATTCCAGTAGAGATTGAAATTTCTAATCCATCTAAGATAGAGAGTAGATCCATCCACCTATCAATTTCCCAATCAAAAAACCTTATTCTAAATTGAAATTCCCATTGATGAATCTAAGCCCTTCTTTCCAGAACATCACTGAGGAGTTCCTTCTAATTACAGACAAGTCTAAAAATAGATGGGAAAGCTTCTGTTAAACTCTGATTACCCAACCAAGGATCCGACCAAAATAGAATTTTCTTCCCATCGCCCACATTGAATTTGATCTTACTGTGAAACAAGGAAAACATGATGGGATTTCTCTCTTTTGTTTGGACAATATCTTTCCAAGTATTGGATACTTTCCTAGAGATCTCAGAGTTTGGGAACCAGTTGCTTCCATTTTTTTAATATTTTGCTTTGATAACTTTTCTCCACAGGGCTTCCTTTTCTATACCATATCTCCACCATCACTTCATTAAAAGAGCATCATTCATGGAACTAATGTCCCTGATACCAAGGCCCCCAACTTTTGATCCTTTAGTCGTGATCTTTCTTTATTTTTGTAGCAGATGTTGCATAGTCACCTATATATGGAGCGTATGCAGTACTTATGATTTACACTAGACCTGTAGAACCATTAATGAACAAAAGTAACATAGATATAAGTTTATGACGTGAAAGCTAAATATTTCTTCTGCTTCTTGCATGATATGATCACTAGAGAGTTTATATGACCAGAAATTTTGCACCCTAGCCTACATATATACAGTACTTAAATATGGAAAATATTATGTGTATATGATCTTTTAATTCAACATATTAATGGTTCTACTATCTGCATGATTTTGATATTGTGTATGTTATAATCGTTAGTGGTACTTGGAGTGGGACTGGCTGTGAATGAGGTCTTAGAACCAATTTCTCAAGAGGATCACCGAGAGGCAGCTAGAATAAAGGTAAGACTTAGATTTATTGTCAATTTTATACTACGGAAGTTGTTATATGGAGTTAAATATGTTGGAGGAGTTGAAAACCAAGACCCGTGGACACGCACACACACACACACACACACACATATATATACATATATATATATACACACATATATATAGATATATATATATACCCCACGGTTCCAGTCAGGGATCCCTGACTGGAGCCTTTGGGGTATTTTTTTTTGTGTTGCAAATTGTTTTGAGAAAATCCGATCCGTCCAATGTGTTTAAAAGGTGTTTTCCAAGGTCCATGCGGGAAATCTTTAAAAAAAAATACCGGGAAGGGCTTGATCCAAGCAGTTTTTCGCAAAAACTGTATATTTACAGTTTTGAGAAAAACTACTTGGATCAAGCCCTTCCTGGTATTTTTTTTTTGAAGATTTCCCATGTGAACCATTGAAAACACCTTCTGAACACATTGGACGACTCGGATCGTCAAAAAAATGCTCAGATCATGGAGGTCCGGAGGTCCGGATCCCGGACTAGAACCGCGTCCTATATATATATATTTGGAAAAATTACAGTGGCAATCCAAAATTCCAAAGAATAATTTCCTCTGATATTATTATACACGAACAGATTACAATAAAATTACATGAACTGGAAAAAAACTAAATTGAAAACAGAGATACAAACTGCCGAGTTGTGTGAGAACACACTCTCCTTAACAAAGATGCGCCGCCTACCGTGGATGTTGTGAGATGAATCGACGTCTTCGTCCCAGGATATACAATGGCTAGAACCACGACCACCGGAACACCACCGCTGGAAGCCTTGGCGAACTGAAACAATGTCTGCCTCTCTTTCTCAAAAACACGATTTCTGGAGTACAATATGATGCACGAATTTCTGGTGTTGAACCAAATGGCAGAGCTGCCAATATATAACTGAAGAAGGAGCTGGAGCCTTCAATACGAAATTCAATTTCTCAATTGAATTCTGCAGATTCTAAAACTCCCCTCACAAATGCATGATTTGATCACACACATCACACACTTAGCGGGGTCCCTTCGGTTGCCTCGTAAGACCCTCCGAATGTCCCGTTTCATTCACAGCGTGTATATATATATAGGGAAATCTTCTAGTCCAAACCCTCCTGAGAATAAAAAAAATGATTTTTTTTGTTTTGCAAATTAGTTTTGGAAAATCCGAACCGTCCAATGTGCTCAGAAGGTGTTTTCAAGGGTCCATGCGGGAAACTTAAAAAAAAAGAATTACCGAGAAGGGCTTGATCCAAGCAGTTTTTCGCAAAAACTGTATTTTTACAATTTTGCAAAAATTGCTTGGATCAAGCCCTTCCCGGTATTGTTTTTTGAAGATTTTCCGCCTGGACCCTTGAAAACACCTTCTGAACACATTGGACGGATCGGATCGTCAAAAAAAAAATGCTCAGATCACGGAGGTCCGGAAGTCTGGAGTCCGGACTAGAAGTGGAACCTATATATATATAAGTTTCCTATGAGGGCTCCCTCACAAAAAAAAGTGCGGGAAAACAGTTGTGGGCCGTTGGATCGTATGCCCTTCACGCAATCCAACGGCTCACAACTGTTTTCCCGCACTTTTTATTTTTAGGGAGCCCTCATAGGAAACTTCTTGTGTGTATATATATATATATATACTGGGTGGGTCAGTGTACTTAAATTGTGATCACTTTGAATGTAGGAATCGAAGGTGCAATAGCAATGTGGATGATGGGATCTACGTCAAGTAAAGAAAAGGGAACAATAGATTCTAAGGAAAATGACTTTCCAGAGGACATAGTTGTTATGGACTATGCTCAACCTCATAGAAAACCACCTATTCATAACCTAGAACCCTAGTGTTATGTGCTCAAATGTATTCCAATCTACATGCACTACTGTTTTTCCCACATTAATTTGCTTCATTTTTTTTATTTTTTTAATGGAGGGGATTTGCATCCTCCTTTCAGTGTAAATAAAGTTGTATCGAGTGCCCGTTCACGTACAAGAGTATGGTTAGCCCCACAAAATTGGCCACGGTAATATTGATTGGACTTAAGGGCAAAACATAAAAGACAATACAAAGTTTTCAGTGGAGTACTAGTTAACGCACTACTAAAGTAGAGTGGCCAGCATGCGTGGAAGAAGACCTTTGATTTCCTTGGACCGCGTGAAAGTTTGTCGTCCGATTGAATCTGTCTGTTCCTTATTGTGTTTGAGAATGGTTCATTCCGAGACACAAGAGAAATCTCTCTACCTTGGTAGTTGGTATTTCGTACGATGCAAGCATTCGCTTATGAGATGTTTCTTATTTTTCGAAGTTAATGTGAATAGGTGGAACTAGAAGGCTTGTGTACAATGGCGGAAAACTGTGGTTTTGTGTAAGTTAATAGAGTGTCTGTAGTAGATAGGTAGATACTAGTTTCTCTTTTTTTAGTCGGGGTACAATGTAAACTTTTGTAAAATCTCTATACTAGTAACACGTAGAAGACTCAGGAGAATGTATGTTTATACCGCTTCCTTATCTTTTTTAAAAATGGTAAGAATGTTTGCTCTGATTGTGGGATGGAATGTAAGGCCTTGGTGACTTTGTCACCGGGCCGGTCAGGCTACCTACACTTGATTTGGGTTGTGACATAGTGATCGTCCAAAATAATCAGAATATGCTAATTTAGTAAAGTTACATGTTTCCCTGTGCAATCAGATACTGAGATACGCATAAAAATGAAAAAGAAATGCCCTATTGTACAAGAATAAAAATTAGGTTAATAAAGCATGCCCTATTATACTTTTCACTAATCACTATTAATTATATTTTTTGTCTTATATGAACTTTTTTTAACTTCGGCTCATATATATTGTTATACTTTTCTGATTCCTCTTGTCGATACAAATACAAATGATTAATCTCCAATAAAAGTCATTATACAGATTTCATAAACTTATTGTCAAGTGATTTTTTTCGGTATTTTAAAAAAATTCCCATTTTTTGGAGATCAATCATTTTTTTCCGGTATTTTAAGCATTTTCCACTTGCCACATCAGTATTTTCCGTCATTAATTTGACAAAAGGGCAAGATTGAAATTTCTATGAAACTATAAGGACGAAATTGACACAATATTTTTTAAGGACGAAAAAATTTACTCCATTTACTCCATTTGGGTTTGCTTTATTGGAATGGAATAGAGGTATGAATGGAATGGAGATTAGAACAGAATGAGAATGGAATGAGATAGAAATAACCATTCCATTCTAGCGTTTGGCTATGCTTAGGAATGAGTTCTAAAATTGCTATGGCAATAGTAAATTTGGAGTGACAATAATGAAATTTGGAGTGACATCAGGAAATTTGGAGTGGCAATAGAAAATTTTGGAGCGGAAATAGTAAAATTTGGAGTGGCAATAGTGAATTTTGGATTGGCAATAGTTAAAGTTGGTTTGGCGGTAGCAATTTGGTGTGGCGTCAATAATTAGAGAGGGATGGAATGATGATTGTTTGCCTTTTTCTAATGGAATGATTATTCATTTATTTGAGGGAATGAGAATTCGGAAAGACGATTCCTAAACATAGGAATAGAGTTCCATTGGAATGGCCCTTCCATTTCAATGTGAGAATTCGACGATTAATTCCTTAAATTTTTTATAAACTAAATATACGAATGGAATTCCATTGGAATGGTCATTCCATTTCAATGTCCATTCCATCCAACCGAACACACCCGTTCATTGTAGTCATATTACAACATTTTTTGTTGACTTCTATTTCATGGCTATTTTTGTTTAGCTAGACAGTACTCACAGAAAGCTGATTTTACGTCCATAATCTGCTGAGAACATTGTGGACGGTCGACCTCCACGCCGGTTTGGTTGATGATTGATTTGAAAATAGAGTCGCCACCCGGGTTTTTATTTGGAAAAATGGATTTAATACCCGAGAAACCGTTTTGAAAATGATTTGAAAAATGGTATAACTCTCGCGGTTGAAAATAAGTTTGAAAACCAGAGATTCGTTTTGGATTCGGGAGCCAGGTTACGAGCGGGGAAGGGTTTTAATGCACCCCGCTCGCCCGATTAAAAATTGGTCTTTACTAAATATTTGTGGGATTTTTAGAAAATATTTTGATGCCAAACTTTATTGAAATAAACAATTTATCATGCAAAGTAAAACAATTAAATATCAAAATGAATAACAACTAATAGGATTAAGCAAATAACAGTTAATAATTAAAAGGGGAAAATCATTTTATCAAAATGCTTGTGAAGAAAATTGAGCTTAAAATTCAAATTTGAAAAAGTGTGCCGTGCGGCACACAAAGTGTACCGTGCGGTACAGAAAGTGTGCCGTGTGGCACTGTTCATGATCCAATGGCCAGATTTTCCAAGTGTACCGTACAGTACTCCAAGTGTACCGTGCGGCACAGTGGGAGTGCCGTGCGGCACTGTTTGCTGCACAACAGTTTGAAACTTTGGTTTTCGAAAAGAATGAAATAAAGGTACATACAAGGCATGAAAGATGATTAAAAATAGACTATTTTGAATAGGAAGACAGTATGTTCAAGTATGGAATGTTCCTCCTCATTGAATCGCTCCGTACGAGGCGATGTTTTCACCGTACGACGCAACCGGGAGGTCGCAAATCAAACTGATTTTTTATGTAACATGGGTATACCAAATGCGGAAGTGATATAGAAGATCACCCCACACTTGGTGCCCCTCCCCTCAGGGTACCAAAGTTATGAAATTTGGCGAAACGGGATTATACCTCGGTTTTGAACTCTCGGATTGAAATACTTCTGGAACTCCTTGAACGCAGCTTAGACCTCTTCTGGACTCAAATTCCCTTCTGCTGCAACAACAAGGTTGGTTGTTTGATGGAGATAAGTGAATTTGAAAGAATGGGCTCACGGGTTGGGATTGGAATACAGGGGATTGAACTTTGGATTGAGTTTTGCTTTGAAGAAAGTTATGGGAGTGATGTCTGGGGCTAGGGAGTATTGGTAGTGAGTAATTTTGATTGAGGGTGGAATTAGGACAGAATTTGAGAGAGGTTTGTGGTGATTTTTCTTCACCTGTTTTTCTCCTCTTTTCCGTTGCAAACAATCGGGTATATATAGGCGATGGGAACCGATTGAACCCCAAGTAAACTTGGTGCCCACTCTTGCAATCATAGCTATTATGTAGCCTTTCTCTGGTGCAAGAAACCATGATGAGGCTTGGGGACGATTGTCAACAAAAGGGGCTGCTGGAGATTCTGCAGAAAGTCGGTTTATGCATGACAGTGCCGTACGGCACAGTACGGCACACAAACTGTACCGTACGGTACACCAACTGTGCCGTACGGCACACCTGACCGCCAAAATTCAAAAAGCTATCGTGCGTGATTGTTGAAGCTTCGTGCGTGAGAGATGAGTGCCGTGCGGCACTATTGACTTTGTTGACTTGAAGAATTTCAATCCGAGAGGCTTTCCGAGCGTTTCTTTTCATCATCGGGGATAAAAATGTACACAAACGTCTCATTTTGGGGTGTCTACAAACATAAATTTACTATCAACAATGTATGTGTTGGCCCAGATAGCAACACAAGAGGGGGGGTGAATTGTGTATCTCAAAAAATAATGCAGAATTAAATAACTAAATGCAACACCCAGTAAAATTAAATAGATTCAAGCACACAAACAAAAATTATATGACAGTAAATAAGGAGTAAGGGAAGAGAGAAATCGAACGCAAGGATTTATAGTAGTTCGGTCCGCAACTTCACTGCCTTGTCCACTCCCCAAGTGTCCAACTCGGGATTTGCTGCACTATCTCCAATAGTAACACATTCTAGCTTCGCGGGTGCTAGAGAAACCGTTACAAAGAGCAATAGCCCCAATTGCTCCAACTATTTTTTACTCCGGTGTTAGTCACACCAAATCACCTAGTTTTGACTCCGATGCTAGTACCTAACTGAGTATTTTTTTCTCACACAAAAATCACTCACAAAAGATAAATCCTCATAAGGGTGTACAATCCCTTTTTACAATGATAGCTCAAATTCAACACTCAAACTAGTGTAGAATATGCAAGATGAAGCTTCGAGTTGAATGATAAGGATGGCACACGTATATATATATATTTTTCCCGTTGGAGCTCTCTGTCTTCTTCAAATTCCCTTCACCTTATATGCAACAAAATATGTATGTTAGGAGCCTCAAATTAAGTTTGGAAGTTTGCAAATCCAATATTGACTTGATTGAAATCAATTTCTCATCAGCAAATGGACGTTAATTAGTAGCCCCATTGCAAAATAGGATTATGGCCAATCCAATGTGTCTTTGATTGAAACCAATACATGGCAGCAACAATCCATTCCCTTTAATTGCTCCACTAGCCGTTGGTAATATAGGCAATGTAAGGACCCGTGTGAAAAATCACTTTTTGGAAAAGTTTCGATTTGGCCGATAAAAAGTCCCGGTAATTGTTCCTTGAATTTTTCTAGTAACAATGGTATAATTGGAAGTTATTTTTGAGTAAAGCAAAGTCACCTTTTGTCCATTTTCTTCGAAGAAAAATGTGCCATTTTTCGGTTTTGTACTAAAAGTGGGGGGATGAGATTTTGATGTGAACTGAATTTCAAAATTTTAGAAATGTCATTGTTTCCAAATAGGGGGTACTTCCTTATTTTCATAAATAAATTAAAGTAAAGAAAGTCTTTACTTAAGTTTGGTTTTTGAAAATAAGTATTGTGCTGGAATATGCCTTGCTGGCACAGTGTATGAGGACCCGTAACTAAATGTGAGGAAATGGTTAAGTGTTGCGTGAATTTGTGTTTGAAATTAGTTGGGACACATTTGCATTACACAAGCAAATCTTGGACTTGGAGTGCAATTAGTTGATATGTCTTTAAATGTGTGGTGTGTGAGAGGAGAGAGGATTTCACTCCCTCTCTCTTCCCTTCCCCAGCCCGACTCCCTCTCTCTCCCTCTCCTTCTCCATTTTCATCTCCTCACACCTCCAAATCTCACTAAATCCTCAAAGTTCCTTCATAACCCCTTCACAAAATCACCTCCTCTACGCGTTAGGAAGCTCGGGTGGTGCTCAATTCGTTCCAGGAGGTGGGTTTTTGGCTTGGAGCTTAGTGTGAAGACTAGGGTTTTGATTTTGAGTTGGGTTTCAAGCTTCCACACTTGAGGTAGGGAAATTTCTTACTCTTTTAAGTGTAAATGTTGTATATATGTGTGTATAGACAATTGATTGCATAGTTTTCTACTTGTCTTGTTGATTCTTGAGAAAAATCATTTTTCCTCTTATATCTTGGTTAATCACTTAGCAAGTGTGCTTTCTAGTCACTCTCTCTTGAAAGAGTGTTTGTTATTTAGTGTCTTATGTGATCCATTTGCCAATTTGTTAGCCATGGTGCTCAATCTCCCATTCATGTTTTGTTTGGTTGCTCCAATTTGGGGAAAAACTCTTAAATCTCGTAGAGTGATGGTGTGTTGTGTTGCTATGTTGTTTGAACTTCATTTGCATCATAATATGTTCATTTGGAACCAAGGAAATGCCCAAAGGAAGTCCAATTGATCATTTCATGGCTTGAAAAATTTTGGTTCTGCTGCTGTCCTATCCATAGGAGCGTGTCTCCTTGCGTTTTGGCCAATCTGATGGCCCTCGTATCCGTAGAACTTTTTATCCTATCCATAGGAGCCTCTGACGCCCTATCCATAGGACTTTTCTCCTATCCATAGGAGCCTGTGTTGTTTCAAAAGGTGGCCAATCTGATCCCAGTCCTATCCATAGGACCTGACCTCCTATCCATAGGACCCCTTTTGTTCATGAAAAAGAGTTTGGACCTTATTTCACTTATCAAGTCTTGTTCATTCGAAGTTATTGGTTGTACAACGTTATTGGGAAGGGTCATGGAGACTACCTTTGACACTCGGGTTGAAATGTCCTTATTGGCACATTCCGGTAATACGAGACACTACGTTGGCGTGAAACTAACACTTTAAACTAAGGTGATGGGACATGTGGATATTGAAATGATATTAATGAGCATTAAATGAAGTACGAATGTGGTAATAATGGCACGGGGCCCGAAAGGGTATGCCCGGAATGGCACGGGGCCCGAAAGGGTATGCCCGGAGTGGCACGGGGCCTTTATGGCATGCCCGAAGTGACACGGGGCCTATATGGCATGCCCGGAAAATGATCTAATGTTTGGAAATGAATGAGATGGATATGGATATTGTGTGAAACATATGAAACGTGCTGTGTGTGAGTCAGGCACTAATTGGGCACGAATGACGGGGGTAAATGAAATCTAATCGATTATGTGCTTTCTTTCAAGTTCTTTGACTATTCGAACTCCCTTTAAACACTTGTTACATGACTTATGATATCTTATCTATCACCCACGTATATTTCATTTCATTTAGAATTGTTAGAAATTTCTCTACTGGGCTAGTGAGCTCAACCTTATAAATTTCAAGTATTTCTCACCAAGGAACATGACATGGAGTGCTTAGAGTGCATGCATGCATTGTTTTGAAAGCCACTGGAGGAGTTATATTATCATCTCAGAATTTGTACTTCGTTAAGAGGATTTTGTCACTTAAGTAAATTTCTTGTTTTTGACAATGGGGGTTGTAATAACTATACATTTTTCTTTTCTCATTTTGGGGTACGGGTACCCATTGACCTTTGTATATTTTGATGTAAACTTTGACTATCCAATTTGGATTTTGACGTGGCACGTGGACTTGTTGACCGTCCACGTGGATTATCTTAATGAATTATCCTTTTAAATTTTGAGGGCGTGACAGGCAAGGCAGTGAATGCCTTTCAATTTTCCAACTTTCCTTGTGCTTTGTAACCATTTGAATTTGCTTCCTTGATTCAATAGGAAATCAATTTCACAAATGAGAGAATCCATCAATTAGCCGTTGGAAGTTATAATGAATCCCAAGGTAATCTCCAATCTTGAAAATTAGTGTTCACATTCCATAAGGCACATTGTAGCCAACCAATAATTAGGAGAAGATTTGTCCTTAATCTTCCTCCTTTAAATTTAAATCTTGGCTATTGGAGATAGGATTTGATGTAGAATATTTCTTATGTTCCTCAACCCAAATCCTGTACGGGGATAAAATCCACGTAGCCCTAGATCACGTGCTTCCTTGATTCAACCCTAAATCTGCAAGACAGAAAAAGGGTTAGAGCACATTTGCCCCTCATTGGCAAACGCCCTCCGATGCCTAAGTTAGTATCACGTACTTGAACGCACAAATTACTCATTGCATATGAAAGCAATTCACATCGTACCTTTTGTCATGGTTCTTGTCTTGTATTTATAGGTGTAGATGTTCTTCATACTAGGCATCTCGTACCCTTGTTTTCCTATTCTCTTTAGGAATCATTGTCCTAATAGGAATTTCCTATTAGGGACGAGTCTCCATGCCCTGCTAGATCTCGTCTAGCAGGGGTCTTCCTTTCCATATAGGATTCTTTCCTATATGAGGTATATTCCTAATCACGTTAGGACTTCCCATATCAATCCCTTGTTTCACGGGATTTGCTCCTTATCTCATAAGGAGCCGCTGTAGAATATTCTGGAATGTCTCACCGCCCTACTCGTGGCGGTGTCGTGCTTCCACGTAGCTCGGAATAACCCATACATAACTCAGCTCATCTCGCCGAGCTGGTTTATGCAATCCAGAATGCTACTTAAGCTATACACGTAGCCCACCTAGCTCGGCCATACCATGGGCATCCCTCTGCGCCCTTCGCCGAGCTAGTGCATCCTGATTATATTAACTTACTTAATTATCCTAATCTTACTCATGGCCTAGGGACAGCTCGACACAGGGCTCACGGACTCCCTATGTGGTGCCGAGCCATTCACCCTTTCATGGTGAACATCTATGGCACGTGCTATGCCTAATAGTAGGGGAAATCAGTTTTTACCCACTCCAATTCTACAAAATAACATTTATTCAAGTGAGTATCAAATATCCGTTTTAATTATATTTCACTTTTAACTAAATATGTTTGTTATCGTCAAAATCAATAATGTATTTCTAAGAAAACATTTGGGCTAACAATCTCCCCATTTTTTATGATGACAAACCATAAATGATTTTATTCAAATAAAATTCAGAAATATAATTAGAGCAAAAGAAATAAGATACTCCCTCTTAATTGGTGCATCATTTTGCTTGAACTTTTTCTCCCCATCTAGCTTCCACAATACTTCTCCCCCTTTGTCATCAACAAAAAGTAGGGGAGCACTTTTGCTCATCATATTCCATAAGGTTCAACATTGTCAAAGATTTTGAACTTTCCTTCAACTTAGGATTGTATTGCCCATAAAACAATCAGTGCAAGTGTCATCCACATTGTCGGAATTGTGCCTTGAATTTTCCTTTTTTGGGGGAATTCCAATTGTGTTTAGGATTTCCTATTGTGTTTAGGATTTCCTTTTGCATTTAGGATTTCCAATTGTGTTTAGGATTTCCTATTGTGTTTAGGATTTCCTATTGATTGTGCTTCTTATAAATAGAGGCTTTTAGGGATCCTTTGGCTATCTCTCATATTGTGGCCTCTCCAGAGTTACGGATCATAGCTGGCTCTTTGTATCTCTTCTTCACCATTGATAGTGAACTCTCTCTCTCCTCGCCCGTGGACGTACCTCAATCTTGGGGGAACCATGTATATCTTTGTGTCGTGTGATTGCTTGTTGTTTTGTTTGCTTTCTCCCAACTTAGTCGCATTCATAGCGTTCGTTACAACAAACTGGTATCAAAGCTTCTGGTTGAAAAACTAGGGTTTCATTTCCGATTGTGGCTATGGCGGCTAAGTTTGAGATTGCGAAGTTTGATGGGCAAAGCAGCAGCTTCAGTCTTTAGAGGGTTAAGATGAAGGCTTTGCTAGTTCAACAGGGATTACACAAGACCTTGCAGGGGCAGGAAAAATCCGGCAAGACATGGATGCTAAAACTCTAAGTTCGATTCAGTTGAGTCTGGCAGACGATGTTCTTCGCGAGGTGGAAGAAGAAACTTCAGCAGCAGGTATTTGGCTGAAGTTGGAAGGCATCTATATGACGAAATCGCTAACGAACAGGTTATATCTGAAACAACGGTTGTAAACTTTTCGTATGCGTGAAGGTATGCCAATTAAGGATCATTTAGACGAGTTTAATCGTATTTTGATGGACCTGAAAAATATTGATTGTAAAATCGAGGAGGAGGACCAAGCCCTAATTTTGTTATGTTCTTTACTGCCATCGTATGAACATTTTGTTACAACCTTATTGTATGGGCAAGACACCATATCCATGGAGGATGTTAAGGCCAGTCTTCATTCGAAAGAGTTGAGGAAAAAAGTGTCAGGAGAGGTTGATGATCATGCGGAGGGATTGTTTGTTAGGGGAAGAACGACAGAAAAGGGTGGTACGAGTAATAGGGAAAGATCCAAATCAGCAGTTAAAAATAAGAAAAAGGGAAAGTGCAATTATTGCAAGAAACCGGGGCACTAGGCAAGAGACTGTTTAAAACTCAAGGAGAAGGAAAAAGAGGACCAGAAAGGGGGTAAAAATATTGACGGGGTTGCCGAAAGTTCGGATGAGTTAGATACTGTTTTATCAGTTACAGTGGGAGATTCTCGCTGTGATACCTAGTGGATTTTGGATTCTGGGTGTTCATATCACATGTGTCGGCATAAGGAGTGGTTCGCCACTTATGAGGCGGTCAATGGTGGCACAGTTTTAATGGGCAACAACATGCCCTGCAAAACAGTTGGTTGTGGAACAATCCAACTCAAGATGCACGATGGTATTGTGAGGACTTTATCGGATGTTCGGCATGTTCCGGAGTTGAAGAAAAATCTTATCTCTATGGGTGCTCTAGATTCCATTGGTTGTACTTTCACTGGTGAAGGTGGAGTTTTGAAGGTCTCAAGGGGTGCTTTGGTGCTGATGAAGGGTCAGAAGCGTAACAATCTCTATTCACTAATGAGCAATACAGTTACAGGTTCTGCAGTAGCGATCGCTTCTTCAAAGGTTTCGGGTTCGGATTTGACTCGATTGTGGCATATGCGTCTTGGGCATATGAGCGAGAGAGGGATGACAGTTTTGAGCAATCAGGGTCTACTTTGTGGGCAGAAAACTGAGAAGCTGGATTTTTGCTAGCATTGTGTCTACGACAAGCAGTGCAGGGTCAAATTCAGTACAACTGTTCATCGCACCAAAGGCACGGTGGAACTCGGATCTTTGGGGTCCCGCTGAGGTAACTTTTAAAGGTGGTTTTCGATATTTTATGAGTATTATCGATGATTTCTCTCGTAAGGTTTGGGTGTATATGCTAAAACATAAAAGTGATACTCTAAGTACATTCAAACAGTTTAAAATTTTGATAGAGAATCAGACAGGTAAGAAAATAAAACGTTTGAGAACTGACAATGGTATGGAGTTTTGTCTTGGCGAATTTGATAAGTTTTGCAGTGATGAGGGCATTGTGAGACATCCCACAGTGAGGAAAACCCCCCAGCAGAACGGTGTGGCTGAACGAATGAACAAGACTCTTTTGGAGAAGGCGCGTTGTATGTTGTCCAATGCCGGGTTGGGCAAAGAGTTTTGGGCTGAAGCCGTTTCCACAGTATGCTATTTGGTGAACAGGTCTCCGTCGACTGCTATTGAGTGTAAGACTCCGTTTGAGGTATGGTCGGGTCATAAGGCTGATTATTTCGTACTGCGTGTGCTTGGGTGTCCAGCTTATGCTCATGTGAATGAGGGTAAGTTGGAGCCACGTGCCAAGAATTGTATTTTCTTGGGTTATCAGGCAGGTGTGAAAGGGTACAGATTATGGTGTCTGGAAACCTCTAAGTTTTTAATTAGTAGAGATGTTACTTTTGATGAAAACTTTATGGGTAAGAGGTCTAAGCAGGTTAAAGATGCAGTTGAGGAACCGAGGGTTCCAAAGCAAGTGCAGTTGTTATGTGAATCTTCTGGCTCAGGGAAGAATGACAGTAATCAGCCAATTGAAGAGGAGTTTAAGAGTTCAGACACAGATGATGATGTACCAACAGAGCAACCACGCACTATTGCTAAAGATAGGCCAAGGAGGGAGATTCGGCCTCCTGAAAGATATTTGGCTTATTCTGAGATTGTGGCCTATGCTTTATTAGTTGCTGAAACAGTGGAGTATGATGAGCCTTCTAGCTATGCGGAAGCTATTTCGAGCAATGAGTGTGCACAGTGGTGTGTTGCTATGAATGAGGAGATTGAGTCTCTTCAGAAGAACCAGACATGGGAGTTGGTGGAACCGCTAAAAAATAGGAGGAGTGTTGGGTGCAAGTGGGTCTTCAAGCGCAAGCTAGGTATTCCAAGGGTTGACGAGGCATGGTTCAAAGCTCGGCTAGTGGCGAAAGGATTCAGTCAAAAGGAAGGTGTTGACTACAATGAGGTATTTTCACCAGTTGTAAAGCATAGTTCCATTCGCACTTTACTTGCTATTGTTGCTTGTTATGACCTTGAGTTAGAGCAACTTGATGTCAAAATGGCGTTTTTGCATGGTGAGCTTGAGGAACAAATTTATATGCGTCAACCAGAGGGATTTGTTGTTTCTGGTAAGGAAGATCATGTATGCTTGCTTCGTAAGTCTTTATATGGCTTAAAACAGTCTCCTAGGCAGTGGTATAAGCGGTTTCATACATTCATGATAAGCTAATCATATTCTAGGAGTGAATATGACAGTTGTGTGTATTTTCGGAGACTTCCAGATGGTTCATTTATTTATCTACTATTGTATGTTGATGATATGCTTATTGCTGCCAAAGGTGTATCAGAAATCAACAGGTTGAAGCAGCAGTTGAGTGGTGAATTCGAGATGAAGGATTTGGGTGAAGCAAAACGGATTTTGGGTATGTGATAAGCCCCAAATGTTGTCTATATCCGGGCTTATCTCGCTTGTTGTGATCACACACACGTGCATTTTGTGCCTTTGTACGATTGATTTTGCGTAAGTTGTGTTTTTGATGAGTTTCAGAAAATCGGAGCTAAAAGATGTGTCCAAAGCTCCAAATAATCTCCAGTTGTATCCAGAAGTACCCAAGGTCCCGCAATGCCGTGGAGGACAATCGTCGAAGCTTAGAGGTCGATTCAAGAAGCTTTGGAAGGTTCAAGGAAGGCACGGAACAAAAGAATAAGAAATTTGGAGTTATGAGCCTCGAAAAAATCTGACAAACTGATAGAAAAAGGCTCATTACTTTCAAGATACAAAAGCTATGAATATGAGGTCAATTGGGTTGGAAAGTAGACTCATAGAGCTTTCCAACGGTTCAAGAATCGCCTCATTCCGAGTTCGGATGAAGCCGGGGCGTGCCCGCGAAGTTGGGTAAAAAATCTGCCTGAACAGACGAATCTGGATCGATCCAGAATCATTATGGATCGATCCACTTTGCACCAAAACTTCAACAGACGAATCTGGATTGATCCAGACCTATAGTGGATCGATCCAGAACACTCCGGGCAGCATTTTTTGTGCTCTTTTTGTACCTTCCTTTTATGGAATGTTTTTACATTATGTGAGAGCTTTATGTAACTTTATGGGGGAGAGGAATTGGATGATATAATACACCCTCCTCTCTCCTTCTCTAAGACTTTCATTTTATTTCTTTAGTTAGTTTTTGGCTCTCACCTCTCTCCTCCATTGGAGAGAGTTTAAGGTCTCTCTCTCTAGAATACTCAAGTAAGCTTTCATTTCCTGTTTATTTGTCGTGTACTAAACTTGTTCATCTCGTTGTGATTGTTCTATAAATCTAGTTTATTTGCATTTTCATTAAGTAATTAGTTTTTGTGTTGTTCTAGCTAATTCTCTTAAAAACCTTAGTTTATATTTGTTGTTTGTGATTTTCTCTAGAGTTATTGTTGTAGGTACACTTGAGATCTTCATTAAAAATCAGTTTTTAAGTTTATAATCATGTTTTGCATTTCCTTCAAAGTTCTAGTCTTATTTCTTGCTATGGTTTGTGAGTTGTTTACGTAGGCTTAGTCATGGGGTGATTAACACACCATGACTCGAGTTTAATCCGTTCATTTCATAAAAAATATTTCATTTCCTGTTTATCAATGATTTAGTGTTTCATTTTATGTACCAAAGTTTGAGTTTGTTAATCTCTTTGATCACACGTAGCCAAGAGCTTGACTACTTGGCACGTGTGATGCTTAGAGCGATGTCAACTTAATCGTTTGCCAAATGAACCGAAAAACCCTAATCTTTGGTAAACACATTTTCTTGTAAATGGTTTTAAAATCTAAATCTTCCGTTCGGAGGCATTTAACGATGCCCCGAGCCGGTAATCAAGAGAGGAACGGATTAGCTTTGGTCATGGTTGTTAAAATTTTCTAGACTTTGCCTTAATTTAATTAGTCTTTTAAATCTTCTGAGTCGTTCTCGAAGTCGAGAGAATTCCACCAAACAAATCACAAACTAAGTTTGCCGCTTCAAGGCCGAAAACCTACACTTGCAAGACAACTCTCACGCCGGGTGCGTTCGGTCCCTGTGGATTCGACCCGGTCTTACCGGTTATTATGCTACCGCCGACCTAGCCCTACGCTTGAGGAAACAACATTTGATATACAATCCAAGGTCGCAACCAGTATGGAAGCAGAAATCGAGTAGATGGCAAGTTGTTCTTGAATCAGAAGTCATATGTTCTCAAAGTGCTTGAGCGCTTTGCCATGTAGAACTCGAAGCCAGTCAGTACCCTTTTGGCAGCACACTTTCGACTTTCAGCAGAATTGTCACCTCAGTCGGAGGATGAGGAGAAATATATGTCTCAGGTTCCATATTCTAGCGCAGTTGGGAGCCTTATGTACGCCATGGTATGTACTCGTCCTGATATTTCACATGCAGTTAGTGTCGTAAGTCGCTATATGGGGCGACCAGGAAAGGCACATTGGGAGGCTGTGAAGTGGATACTTCGGTATTTGAAAGGGACTGTAGATGTGGGTCTTTTGTATGGGGTTTCTAATCCGGGTAATCAAGTTGTTGGTTATGTTGATTCGAATTTTGCTGGTGACCATAATAAGAGGAGGTCTCTGACAGGTTATGTGTTCACTCTATCCGGAAGTGCCATTAGTTGGAAAGCAACTTTGCAGGCTACGGTCGCGCTGCCTACAACAGAAGCGGAGTATATGGTCATTGCTGAAGCTGTAAAGGAGGCATTGTGGATGAGGGGAATTCTTTGCGAGCTTGGTATTGCACAAGGGGTTACTTCAGTATTTTGTGACTCTCAGAGTGCTATACATCTGACTAAAAATCTTATGTATCAAGAACGGGCCAAGCATATTGATGTCAGGTATCACTTCGTTCGAGAGATCATCTCATAGAAGCAAGTTAAGGTGAAGAAAGTGGGAACGGCGGATAACCCAGCGGACATGTTGACTAAACTGGTTTCGGTTGCCAAGTTCAAGCATTGCTTGGGCTTGGTTGATATTTGCAGTTGATCGCCCCTTGGGGGCATTGTGGCGAGGTAGAGGCAAAAGAGGGTTGCTATAATTAGTGATTGGGTTCAGTGGAATTCAAGTCAAGGTGGAGAATTGTTGGAATTGTGCCTTGAATTTTCCTTTTTTGGGAGAATTCCAATTGTGTTTAGGATTTCCTATTGTGTTTAGGATTTCCTATTGCATTTAGGATTTCCAATTGTGTTTAGGATTTCCTATTGATTGTGCTTCTTGTAAATAGAGGCTTTTAGGGATCCTTTGGCTATCTCTCATATTGTGGCCTCTCTAGAGTTACGGATCATAACCGGCTCTTTGTATCTCTTCTTCACCATTGATAGTGAACTCTCTCTCTCTCCTCGCCCGTGGACGTACCTCAATCTTGGGGGAACCACGTATATCTTTGTGTCGTGTGATTGCTTGTTGTTTTGTTTGCTTTCTCCCAACTTGGTCGCATTCATAGCGTTCGTTACAACACACATTTGTAGGGCTGATTCTCTGTTGTTGTTTGAGCTGGCTCAAAAAATCTGTTCCATTATTAGGAGGCTCGAGGTATTGTGAGATGGATACTCTTCTTAGTAGAAGCTTCATACTTCACAAATAATTCATCAGTGCTTGAAAAACACATTAGACATATGAGCACATTAATAATATAATGAACTTTCACAAAAAAAATATACTGAATGATGATCAATCATGGTACGCTATTGTAGAGCCTTTATCCATTTGAAAACAAAATCATTGGAAAAGATGTTTCAGAAAATCTTTGTGCAAATTATATTTAAAAACTTTGCACATATGCAAGAGTAAGTAGAGAAAGAAATTTCAGGCAATTCATCAAAATCAATACTTTTAAATATATTAGAACATTCGTGCAATTAAAATTAATAATCTAACCATACCATACGAATTTGAGCTAACTCTACCAATATCTTGAGCTTACTCCATCGCAAAAAGTTAACTTTCTCGTTGTCGAGAAATTATATCTCAACATAATTCATATTTGGTTCTTTGGTACCCATATTTGCATGGGTTCGTGAGGGTTAGTAACAAGATGCTTAGAACCCACATCTTTTTTGTTCCAAAAAATATATTTCTTTGAATAGAGCAAGAGTACTATGATATATGACCTTTCATGCCACAATAATTGCAGGTAGTGTGAGGATGACCAGAAGAAGTTGTTTTTACAAACAAATTTTGATAAAGCTTTTGCTTTTTGATAGGATTAAACCCGATGCCCGCTTTGTCAAAAACACATCTTTGTTTTCCAAGAATCATATCCAAATTATCTCTTCCTTGAACAAATTTAGAAAGCGATGTTTTCAAATCCTCAACTTTATTTTTCAAAACATCATTTTCAAGTCTCAAATCCTTTTGGAGTATCTAATCATTTGCAAATTCTTTTTGAGAAGAAAATTGTTCAATTTTCTGTTTTAAGACATCATTCTCATTTTTCAAAAAATCATTTTCGGCAACGAGCAAAGAATTAGTCTTTTTGAGAGAACTAGTTTTTGAACTCAATTTTTTAAACTCGAAATGCAATTATTCAAACGCGTCTAACAGTTCATCATAATCAAATTGCTCTCTAGAATCATTACTAGAGTTTATCTATTCCTCATCATGTGCCATCAAGCATAGGTTAGCAACTTCTTGGACACTATCCTTTTCCGAACTGCTTAGATCACTTTCTCCCCATGCTGCAAGCATTGCTCTTCTTTTTGCCTTTTTCATTAACTTCTTGATTTCAAGACACAGTGATTTTAAATGGCCTGGCTTCTTGCACTCATAACATATGATGTCACTTTTCTTGCTATTCTCTCCTTTAAAACCATCCCTTTCGCTTTCACTTGCCACTAGATCTTCATCACCGCTTGATTCGGAGTCACTTTCGCTTTCACTTGATGTGCTTGAAGTAGAAACTTTTAGCACAATGTCCTTTTTCTTTTTATTGCCTTCATCTCCCATGTTCATTGTCAACTCAAGTGTCATCAATGAGCCCAAAATCTTCCTCACAAGATCAACATTAGAATATGGTTTTCCAAGAGATTTCAAGCCATTAACAATATCAGTAAAGCGCACAAACATGCTAGAAATAGATTCATCAGGCATCATTTTAAACAACTCATATTTATGCACAAGCATATTAATTTTTGATTCTTTCACTTGACTAGTTCTTTCATGGGTGACTTCTAACTTATCTCAAATCTCTTTAGCAAAATCACATGCAGATATTCTATTAAATTTAGTAGGATCAAGAGCACAATATAACAAGTTCATGGCTTTGGCATTCAATTGAATCTCTTTCAAATCGTTCTCATCCCATTCATTTTCCTCCTGTGGAACTACTACCTTATTCACAATTTTGGTAGGACGGTGCGGCCCATTAACAATAATTTTCCACCACTCATAATTTGATGCTTGAATATAGATACGCATCCTAGCCTTCAAATAATTATAGTTAGACCCACTAAACAAAGGAGGTCTACTGGTCGATTGGCATGGGGAAGGAAAGTACCATAAGGGGTTGCCATAGATCTTACCCTAAGATGATTAAGTCAAAAATAAAATACTAGAGCCGTAGCTCTGATACCAATTGTTGGCCCAGATAGCAACAAAAGAGGGGGGTGAATTGTGTATCTCAAAAAATAATACGGAATTAAATAACTAAATGCAACACCCAGTAAAATTAAATAGATTCAAGCACACAAACAAAAATTATATGACAGTAAATAAGGAAAAAGGGAAGAGAGAAATCGAACGCAAGGATTTATAGTGGTTCAGTCCGCAACTTCACGGCCTTGTCCACTCCCTAAGTGTCCAACTCAAGATTTGCTACACTATCTCCAATAGTATCACATTCTAGCTTCGCGGGTGCTAGAGAAACCGTTACAACGAGCAATCTCCCCAATTGCTCCAACTATTTTTTACTCCGGTGTTAGTCACACCTAACCCAACTAGTTTTGACTCCGGTGCTACTAACACTTGACCGAGTATTTTTTTCTCACACAAAAATCACTCACAAAAGATAAATCCTCACAAGGGTGTACAATCCCTTTTTACAATGACAGCTCAAATACAACACTCAAACTAGTGTAGAATATGCAAGATGAAGCTTCGAGTTGAATGATAAGGATGGCACACGTATATATATATATACGGAAAATTTCTAGTCCACTACTCCCGGAAACAAGAAAAAATTGATTTTTTTGTGTTGCAAATTATTTTTGGAAAATCTGAGCCGTCCAATGTGTTCAGAAGGTGTTTTCAAGGGTCTATGCGAGAAATCTTCAAAAAAAAAAATACCGGGAAGGGCTTGATCCAAGCAGTTTTCGCAAAAAATGTAAATATATATGTGCCGCAAGCGCCGCCACAAAGTCGGTCATGAATGGATTCGGTGGGTTTTGCTCTCCCGGTTGTTGCACCTCTTCCTCACGCCTCTCGTCTCGACCCCCCGAGCGTTCTCCATGTTGACTAATCTCATCATTAACCCGTTCGTTTCTACCACACCTAGTATTTCGACCCCCTCTCACGGTTGCACCACGTCTAGTACCCTTCCTTGGTGGCATAGTTCTAATAAGAATATAAGAAAGAAGCATCATTAAGCCCAACATTATTCCAAGTGAGGTCAAAGCCTCTACGTCAACCCAACACGGGTAACAAATCAACACTATGCTCTTTAACTCATATGCACCTCGATATGCCAATGAGATGATCATGAATGTCACACAAGCACACAATGAATGAGAAACTGTGATTTTCATGAGAAAACTTATGCAATGGTTTAAGCCCCAAGACTCGAGGTCTTCCCACGGTTCCGAAGTATTCGAACCTAATGCTCTGATACCAAGTTGTCACGCCCTCAATTTTAACAACCAAAATACAATCAATATCCACATAGGATCAGTCAAAAGTCATACATTTCACTGTTGAAAGGTCAAGGTCAAAGTACACGGAGTTTCTACAAGAGGTACCCGTACCCATGCATAAGTAATGAAGAGTTAAGAGTTATTACATAAATCAAGTTTTTGTCAAAAGATTGAAGAATTAGAAGTTACAAGATCATCTCCCAAAAATATAATAAACTATGGAGAGGATAAAATAACTCCATGCAAAGTAAGCTTCATGCTATGCATCCACACACCAAGCATTCCCATCACGTGCCCTGCCGAGTACCTGAAAATGATAGGTTGAGCTAACTAGCCCAGTAGGAATCTTATCTACTAATGCTAAGGGTATAGAGAATGAAGTGTGCATGCAGAATCGATGATTAGGAATGAGAAGTCAAAGAATGTGATTTATGACAAGACCACTTACCGAATGCCCAAGAAAATACCTAAGTGTCCAATTTTTCTCAAATATATCTTATATTTCACAACGAACCTCATTCTCAAACATTTCACAAAAATAATCACTTGTCTTTAATAGGGAGTTAATCCCTCTGCCGGATTTCGTGGGCTCCGAACACCCCTGCCGGATTTCGTGGGCTCTGAGCACCCATGGCCAGGGACGCACCAAAAGGTGGCCCTAGTATTGGATCACCAATTTAAGAAAATTCGCTTTTAACTCTCATATGTTCAAAATATTCACATAACTCATTTTGATCAAACCACAAGTTTATACAAAGTTTCCTTTTATAAAAGATGTTAAGCGTAAGTTAGAAAATCAAGGAAAACAACCATTCATACAAAGGTAGGCTAGGAAGGGGTATTTTGGTCAATAATGAGGTGCACGATGAGGATATATCAAGTATAGAACCAAACAAGTCAACCGGAAAGTCAAGGGAGCAAGACAAATAAAAATCCATTTTTTTCAAGCTTGAACCGGTAGAGCATTTTGTGTCAACCGGTTGAAAGAAAACAGAAGGTTTTTGTACCGGTTGAGCATTTTTGCTCAACCGTTTGAAAGAACAATTTTTCTGCACGAAAAATGCCCGAACAACAGCTTTACCCAAATGGAAGGGGGTTCCAACCCAAGTCAAATTTAGGGGTTTCAAACACCAACTAAACATGAAATAAGAGTATACCAACTACCAATTTGTAGATCTAGCAACCAATTAAGAGGAAACCAAACTCAATCAAACAAAACCCATTTCAATGGAGGTTTTCAAAGGTGATTGGAGAAGAATGGATGAACAAAGCCAAGAATCATGCAACACATCAACAATATACCATTAGAAGGAGTAGAAATCAGATCCCTACCTCAAAGATTGCTTTTGATATAGGTAGAAAATGAAAAACCCTTGTTCTTGAAGCTTCTCAACCGAAAATGCTTGCTCCAAGCGAAACCACCACTACAAGAAAAAACACCAATGGTGACATGAAAAACTGTCACCGAAGGCCCAATATTTGTCACTGATTATCATCGGTGACACAGAATGTGGATGTCATTGTATCCGTGACACTGAAAGTCAAGGGTGACAAAAATTGTGCACTTGTCACGGAATGATGTCAACAGTGACAGAAATATGGTGTCACGAAAGAGAGATTTTCCGTGACACAATAAGGTGTCACTGAAAGCAATGGTGACAACAATACAATTGTCATAGAAAAGAGCTCTTCCGTGACAAGAATTGTCACTGAAAATATTTACCTTGACAACTAACATGTGTCACTAATAATATTACCAGGTGGGCACAGAAAGGTGACAACCTCTTTTTGAACTCTTTTTGTCACAAAAAACACAATCAACATAATTGTGCCACCCAAAATATCATTTCACACCTGCTTACAAAGTTTCAAATATTTGTATCTAGATACACCCATTAGCAGAACTTATACCGCAATGACGCAAAATATCATTCAAATCAAATATCCAACAAGTCAACATTCTATCATCCAAGTTCACAACCCTTCAAAATATTTACCCTTCAACAATAAACACTTCGAACTTAATAGCATTAGCATAACTACGAAACATCCGTACACGGTGTGTCGTGTCGAATGACAAAAACAACTCTAAACAAAAGTACCAATTAACTACCAAAAAGTCTTCAACTCCATCTTTGTTAACCACCAAAAAATAACTTCATCTCGCAATAGTCACCTACCTGTATAAAATCACAACAAAAAAATGCAATTATTTAACATGTTATTATGCACACAACTCAAAATAAATGAGGCATCACAACGACAGGGAAAGATCCCAACTAGGTTGACACCTAACCCTCACGACAATCATATGCACCAATTACAACTCAAAGTCTCATACAAACCTCAACAAAGCCTAAACATAAGATACACAATTACATCACAAAGGAGCTAGATAATGAAATAGTGACGAGATCTCCATAGACAAATCTTTAAGCCATCAATTTTCAGTTGAAATCCTAAGATGAGAATAGCCCAGGTTACCATAATCTGGAACTAGTAGCTACAAGTGCAGTAGAGTATAATGAGCTTGATACAAGAATAGCAACAATAAAGCTAGCAACTATAATCCTCAACACTTACAACGGAAATGAGACAAACAATACCAAGCCTTGATGCATTCACAATCCAACATAAATCATGTATGCTCATGGAAGCAACCAGACACAGAACCATAAGTATTTCAGCAAAAGCATACATAGATCCATTTAAGGTCTATTTGGATTTTGGATAGTCCATGTGGTGATTCTGCCAATAATGGTCTATAACTAGAACTTTTGAAATGTTTGTTTATTGAGATTACATATAGAATTCTGCTACAGCATGTGATTATTGTTGCTATTGTGTCGTAGTTGTATAACTATGGTTGCTGGTGCAATTGTCAGCCTGCATTGAACGCGATCTTACTGTGTAAATCACTTTCTACTCATCTTGGGACATCAAATAAAATTGGAACAGCTGCCGATAAAATTGGAACGGTATAGGATGTGGAAAAGCATATATTTTTAGCACAGGGTTCATAATTCCAGCAAATAACAAGTAATTTCTGCACTTTCACAAATACTTTCAGCATGTCACTATTTTCAGCATACAACACAACAGATTCAACACATAGTTAACAAGGAAAGTTACTTACCGAGAATTAGAGCATGCCCCAACAGGACCTCCTTGCATATAAGCGGACATAACAGCCTCAAAGCGCGCAAACTTTTCATCATATGCACGTATTGTCTCCTGTTGCGTGCGGCACAAGTCCTTCATGGTCTCAAACTGATTCTTCTGTTCTTGGCACAAATCCTTAAGTGTCTCAACTTGATTCTTCAGAACTCGCACCTCGTCGTGTGATTTAGCACTAGACCGCTTAGATGATGGTCGCTTCAAACCAACACGACATTCCTTCACATAAAACTTCTTACCAAGAACTTCGATTGGCATCTCCTCTTGTGGCATGGTGACTGGTAGCCCAAGTGCCTCATCCTCTTCACGACGTGACTCGTCCTCTTGGTGGCGAGCCTTAAGTTGTACCTAATAGCAAAGAAAATATAGAATCAATATATTGCATTTAATACAAAAATAAAGTTGGTGATGCAACTTCTATGGGAATGCTCACATGTACTTGTTGACATATCGGGGCTACCCAATCCTTCTTCTTTTTACTATAATGGGTTAACTCGTAGAAATCTGCAATGTTCGGACGTTGACCATCGTTCTCTTTTGCCTTAGCTGACATAGCAGCTGCAAATGATTGTGATCCCATAGTATGATTGAATGGTACATCTGCTCGAGCTTTCTTCCTTTTTTTTACCAATTCCTACAAAATGATATAAATATACTTGTAAAGCTATCAATGAAATGCATTCTTTACTCCAAATTGAATTTTACCTCTTTATCTTTATTAGTCCAAATGTTACCAATCATCCATGCCCAGACTTCACCACTAACTCCTCTATATGGCTTGATAAACGGGTCCTCACCAGCTTCCACTAATGCTTCATAGTGTTGTTTCATATTATGTCGCCAGGTTCTATACAATTTTTTACACTTGCGGTCGATTCCACGCCTTACATGCTCTTTCTCATCATATCCCAATATCTCAAATTTATCCTGCACTCATTCATATAACATAGAATTGTAGTATAAGCAAAAAAGAATTAGAAGTGCACTTAAACTGAAATATAATCTTCGGATGCTGAAATTTAAGTGATAGCAGTATAAATCTGCAGCAACAACATAGGCAGCAGTAGGGTAGAAAGATCACCAAGCTCTAATAGCAGCAATAAAGGTTCAAACAAAATCGATCCAACCAAACAGCCACCAGAACACTACACCTGAGCAAATGGATTTCAGCATGTAACTATCTTTTCGGAACATTGATTTTCTCTCTTTTATTTATGTTTCAGGATATTTCAATAGCAACTTCTATTTTGGAAATCATACTCTAAAACCTCATACAGTATACCTCATAATTGGAATTCCAAATGCAACAGCTGAATTGCATTAATCTTAAAGACGAAAAATACTAAACCTGAAATAAAATAAAAAGACAGAAAACTTTACTCGTGTAGCCTGTATGATGGGCGCTTTTATAGCAGAGGGAATATCATCCCACTTCTCGATATCCTTCAATGGTGCCGCCATCCTAATTTGTACACCAAGCCAAGTGGCAAACCTAGTGGCATTTTCCCCAACAGGTTCTCCTACCTCCAGAGGAACCTCTACAACAAGTTTGGTGCCACAACTAGCAGCAACTAAGCGTTCAGTGTTAATTCCACGGGTTGCACCCCGGACACGTGTCGAGGTAGAAGCTGAAAAGTTTAAAAAAAAAGTAGAGTTTATGAATATTACAATTATAATATAATAGAATTTCACTTTCTTTTTTTCATAAAATATACCTCTGGCCATATGTTGTGGTAATGAACTAGGTGTAGTAGACAGAGTACGTTGTTCAACCGGTAACTCTTGGGTAGGGGTAGGAGTAGGAGGTACTGTAGACTCTATTGTTGGGGCAGGCATTGAACCTTGGGTAGACTCTATAGGAGGCATCTCAGTATGGGGAGTGGATGTATGTTGTGCTTCAGCTTTCTTCTTTCTTCTTTCATTCATGATAGCATCAATCTGACACCATGGATATAAAATTAATATGAGTAACGATATATTTGTAAGTCTTGAATACACAAAACAATTATTTATTACCGCTTCTTCATCATCGCTATAAAAACTCAAATGGTCATCAGAACTGAAATTGTTCTCATCCTCAATTGGTTGATACTCCTCGTCGTCGTCATCCATGGCCCTCATATTTTTCGCCTCCTTAGTATTTTTAGTCTTTCCCTTCTGCTCCAGACCAACCAATGAATTCGCCAACTTCTCAAACCCCCTTTTAGCCAATCTAACGTTGTTCCATTTGATTTTTGCCCGCCTTAGCTTCTCACATTCAGGCACTTGCTGGGCCATGCTCCCGGGCTTGATAAACTTGACCTTTTTCTTTGCCATCTCTCACCTATAAGAAAAGGCTTTCAGATTTTAATATGATATATGAACAAGTAAAATTTAATATGAAATGATAGATTCCCCATAACATAAAATGCAACGAAAGAAGTACTACACAAATCAAGATGCAACGAAAGCAGATGGCTGGGATGATGGATCAGTACATCTAAAGCTACCTTAGTCAACACTTCTTTTTCACTAACTTTGTACTTAGCCACCATCTTGTTCTGTCTCTATGATATCAGGGTTGCTTCCTAATATTTTAGTTTCAAGGGTGATGTGATCAATTACTTTTAGCACTTTTAGCCGTTTTAGCACTTTTAGAAAAAACGGTACGCTACTACACAAACACAACCACCATTGGCGAAAGAAATAGTAAAAGTTGAACTAAATTGCAGTCACTTATAATGACCATCCAAACTCAAAATACTTGAAAGAAATAGTAAAAGTTGAACTCACTTATGCAAGAGTTCTGAAGCTTGTCTTTGCATGCGCCATTTCTTTTATGGAAAGAGTTTTTTTTGTCAGCACATGACATTACAGAAAGTAACTATCTAATCCGTAGTTGACCATTATAGTTTAACATTGTACTAGTTGCAACGCAATGCCTGCCTCCATTTTGTCTGTCTGCCTCTTAAGGGGAAACTAGCAAATCTATACAATAAAAAAAGTCCTACTGGTACAATTTTCCATAGTGCAAAAGGCACTCATTAATATTTAATTAGAATATGACAATAGAACACCACTATACATTATTTTAGTTCCTAATACCTGGCACCATCTTTCTTTTTGAAGTAAGACTTAACTAGTGATTTCTCTCTGAATCATAATTTCGAGAAGTGTGAATGATTACTTATATAGATTCCATAGCAATCTTTTATCATCTTAAATGCTACGGATAGAAATAGTTACCTATTTGGATTCACGCATTTTGATTAGATAGTAGTAAACTAAAAAACTATTCTAAAATTAATTATAAAGTAGGAATCCTAATATTAAACTCCCTCTAGATTTCAGCAATCAGTAGTAAAATATAGGGGAAAGATTTTGAAAGTGATGAAAGTACAAAAGATTAGTATGGGTACAGATGTTTTTATACTATCTTCTAATAAGCATGGACAACAAGGTAAACCAACAGCAAAATACATTTCTGTTTGTGGATTAAAAAAATAGCCTAAGGGCCAAAGCTCATTAGAACATCGCCATACTAGAAAAACAGCCCAGGATCAGATTTCTTTACCTACATTGGCCCTCATTGTTCCAAAATTTTAGAAACCAGTAGTAAATTTCAACACATTTAACATCATTCTTTCAAAATAACTATGGTCAGTCAAAACCCATACTAAAAACGAAATCTTCAGGATGGAATATCCCCAATAGAACAGATACACTTGATTTTGAAACCCGATTCGAACTTTAAATCCCTTTGTTTCTTTCGGTGACCCACCACAAGGCCCTCTGAAAGAAAGAAAAATCCAAGAAATTGGAAGAAGGAAAGAAGTAGCCTCAGAGTAGTAGAAGGAAAGAAGCAGCCCAGGAAGGCAGAGTAGTAAAAGGAAAGAAGCAGCCCAAGATCAGATTTCTTTGGTTTTTTCGGTGATTCACATGCAAAACAAAAAAAAAAGCAAGAAATTGTGGATATGGATCCGTAATACTTGCGGTTTCGTCCTCCACGGTGGTGGTGCTGGAGAGAGAAGATGCGGTGGCGGCCGAGTTGGTCGAGGATGGGGGCGTGTTGGTGGTGGACGCTGATGAGGTAGAGAGATAGAGAGACCGTGAGAGCTTCAGGCGTTGTGAGAGATTGAGGCAGAGAAGTGAGTATAGTTAGGGCTTTATTTTGGGGGCAAGGAAAACCATGAAACTACGTAGTTTTGCTCACAAAACTAGGCTAATTGTTGGTGCCCCAATGAAACGACGTCGTTTTGCTCCTCAAATAATTTTTAAAAGCCCGCCTATATGGAAGGAGCCCGCCAGCGCGAAAATTCAGATCTTTCGGTGACATCTTTGTACTTGTCACCGAAATTTTTTTCTTTCAGTGACAAAAAATGTTGTCACCGAATCTCCTCTCAATTTGGCGCCTTACTCAAAGCTTTTCCGTGACAAGCAGAAATGTTTTTTGTCACCGTTGTGTGCGTTCCGTGTCAACCTCAATTTTTTGTCACCAAAGGGTACCAAAGGGTGTCACCATTGGTGTTTTTTGTTGTAGTGCACGGAGTTCCGGACTCCAAATCACGCGTAGAAGATGAATCTTTGGTTGGATGTTAAAGTATTTGAGTGTGGAGGGTGGATTTGTGGTGGGAAAATGGAGAGTTTTGAGAAGAGAATGAGAGAGAGTGGGAGACGTTAGTTTTTTTTGGGAGGAGAGGAGTGTGTGTGTTTTACAAAAAATCTGATGTTAATGTGTTTATACACACTCTCACACTAGCACTCACACCCCTCTTGTTTCTAATATGTTTCACAAACACCCAAATGCAATTACTAACTTCACAATGACCCCCTATTGCACTATTTTCATATCCTCACACTTTCCCAATGTTATTTCCGGAAAATTATTTAAAAAAACACGAGTCCTTACACAATCCAATGTGTCTTTGATTGAAACCAATACATGGCAGCAACAATCCATTCCCTTTAATTGCTCCACTAGCCGTTGGTATTATAGGCAAGGCAGTGAATGCCTTTCAATTTTCCAACTTGTGCTTTTTAACCATTTGAATTTGCTTCCTTGATTCAATAGGAAAACAATTTCACAAATGAGAGAATCCATCAATTAGCCGTTGGAAGTTATAATGAATCCCAAGGTAATCTCCAATCTTGAAAATTATTGTTCACATTCCATACGGCACCTTGTAGCCAACCAATAATTAGGTGAAGATTTGTCCTTAATCTTCCTCCTTTAAATTTAAATCTTAGCTATTGGAGATAGGATTTGATGTAGAATATTTCCTATGTTCCTCAACCCAAATCCTACAAAATAACATTTATTCAAGTGAGTACCAAATATCCTTTTTAATTATATTTCACTTTTAACTAAATATGTTTGTTATCATCAAAATCAATAATGTATTTCTAAGAAAACATTTGGGCTAACAGTATGTTAACCAATGCCTACACAAAAAGGAAAAGAAAAATGGGTAATTGTTCTAGGGTCTAGAAGTGTGGACTTATTGTGCCATTTAGTCCATGTTAAAGTTTTACAAGGTCTAAGGTCTACCAATTTTTTTTTTTTAGAATTTAGGCATTTTCAAAGGATACCCTAGGGTTTACGTTTTAGGGTGCACTTTCCTATTATGGGGTTTTAGTGGTTTAGGAACTTTCATAGGGTACCCTAGGGTTTTAGGCACTTTCATAGGGTACCCTAGAATTTTAGGCACTTTTATAGAGTACAAACTATTTTGGCACTTTCATAGATGTACAAACTTTTTTTGGTAAAAAAAAAAAAAAAAAAGATGCCAGCGTTAGGACTGGATAGGTTATAAACTTGTTTGGTGGATTAATGGGGTTACAAATTCTTTGCCTATGACTTTTGAACAAGTTGCCCAAAGAAAAAAGAAAAATTACAATTAGCAATTAACAAATCCCAGATGTTATCCATTAATTTTCTTTTAGACCGTCACTGAAACATGTTGTCACCAATGTCGGTCCCCAAATGGACTTCAGGGGTTATGGGTTGAACATTGTCTGCCCCCTGGGTTGTGGCGGCCGTCGGTTCTCGTGGGCACTGAAGTCGTCGAACTCGGTTGGGCTCTCTGGCGTTCCTAGCCCATCTCCTATGGGACCTATCCCAACATATTGCTGCACCACCAAAACAGACACAGTAGCTGCAAAATCAGCCGACGCCAACAAATCCCCAATGGCACCCAGTTCGGGGCACTCACTCCAGTCTGTCAACCCTGCAGTGAGTGGTGATATCATCCCTTGACCTCTCCCAACTATGAATAAATCGTGTACAGTGTCAATTGACCGTATGGCTGCCACTGTGTCCTCCCCATTGTTCACTACCTTCTCTGTGTAAATAATTGATTCATCGTTTACTGTTCTTGCCCTGAACTCGTTAACGTAATCCTCGTCCAATTGCTTCTCTCTATCACTGTCTGTCACCACTGTAAGTATCCTTGGGTCATTGTTATTGGGTTCACCGCCGGGCTCCACAATCGCGTCATTGCCGGGAACAAACCTCATTACGGTGAGAGTAATTCCGGGATGCTGGGACATCCGCCACGCATACGATAATGCCTCTCTGTCGTCTGGCCCCCCAAAGAATAAAACCCCAACGTGGTGTGAAACCTGATTTGCAATGGGAAAGGAGCGTGAGAAAACAAAAAAAGTCCCAAGTTTGAGAGAGAGAGAGAGAGAGTAACCGTTATCCTCTATATCATGTCTAGAAGATCTTGCTTTAAACCATCTAAGAAGAGATGATATGTTTTCACGCTCTCTTCTTTCTAAGTTTGTGTTGATTTGTTTGTTCGTCTACCCTCTTACTCTTTGGTTGTTAGAGTTATCTTTTAGGTTTCTGTGTCTTTGTGATGAATAGCATCTTTACTGCATGTTTTCTATGTTTATTTACTACAGTATTTGCGTGATGACCAAAAAAGAAAGAGAAAAGGAAACCTGATTGGCAGCCAACCGGGTTGACCCGTTTAGTCCCCTGTCGACCAATATCCCTACAGAGCAAGGAGCATTAGCCAATGCATTCTGGTTTATAGTTCGAAAGGCTGGGTTTGTTGCTTCCATTCCTCCATCAACCGTTTGTTGTTTGTGAAAAGGGATTATGATGAATGCAACCCGTTTGTCCTCGGCCACACTGCAAATATCTTCGTGCATGGTGGAGTAAGGGGAGATGGCAGTGAGGGGCTGAACAGATACACAACCCACGTGCTGCTCAAAATTCTCGAAAGCATTGATTATGTGGTCAGACTGGGCTTGGGTCCGGTTGAGGGCAGGGCGGCCAGACTTTCTTGTGCTGTGGACAATGAGCATGGCGGAGGCCCGACCCGTGAGTTCAACGAGGTGGAGGATGTATATGCAAATAGGGGATTTCTTGGTGGGATGGGAGGCTTCGAGGAGGTTAATGATGGTGGGGACGTTTCGAGGGGTGTGGATGCAGACCAGAACTCGAAGTTCTGCCTCAGGTTTGGATCGCTGTATTGAGCGGCGCTTGTAGGGGACGAATCTTCGAGCTGGTTTGTAAATTGTAGTCACGATTGGGGTGATGATTGCGGTCATGGCCACGGTAACAATTATCATCATTGCAAATGACTGATCGTCTAGCACCTGCACGATGTTTGTACACAAGAGAGGGGGAAAAATGTCACGAACAAATTTATTAGGTGAAGTATTTTGTAGTTGTCGAACCCACATCTCTCACTTTCATAATGAAGTTGTTACAGCAATGGATTTATCTTTGATCGAGGTCTCATGAATGTTGCAGTACTGCTACCGGCACTCAGTTATGTTCAGAGCAGTATTTTAAAAAAAAAATTAAATTTAGTTTCTATTTGTTCCCTTTCAGAGATCTCAAGGATAAGAAGAAGAAATTAGAGTGTTGTTACCTTTTGGTCCTTACCGACGTTAAGCAAAATCATCTCAACAAGTCCTTTGGTATTCATCAATAAACCAAGTGTAACTCCTTCATAAAACGGCATCTGGTAATATAGAGCCACAAGGAGAGTCCCAGCAACTTTGCCAGCGCAGGCAAGAATAATTACAAACATTAAGGATATCCATGTCCCTACTCCTGTGATTGTCAATATATTGGTCTTTAGCCCACTCATAGCAAAAAAAAGAGGCAGCAAAAGCCCCGACACAAAATCCTCCAGCTTCTCAATGAGAGTGACACCAAGCGGCCCATTAGGGATAACTAGGCCGAACACGAACGCCCCAAAAACAGAATGTGTCCCTATGGCATCTGTAACAAACCCAGCAATCATAACCCCCGTAAGAATCAGACAAATATAGAATTCACTGATCGCTTCACCTTCCGGGGTCCGTTTTATCATCCAAGAGATGAGCGGGCGGATGATGAAAATGCAAAAAACGACGAAAGCGATGCTAGAAAGGATGACCCAGAGGGAAGCAAGGGTAGTACCCTCATTTTCTGCCAAGGCAATGGCAAAGGCCAAGAGAATCCACGCGCACACATCATTTATGAGGGCTGCTGACATGGCGACCCGGCCTAGTTCGGAGCTGAGGAGCTTGAGCTCTGCTAGGATGCGGGCGAGCACCGGGAATGCCGTGTTGGACAGGACGACGCCGAGGAAGAGGATAAAAGTGCCCTCGTTCCCTTCGTGTACATGTTTTGCATGCAAGATGTAGCAGAAGGAGACACCAATGATGAAAGGAAGGATCATGCCCGCGATAGCCATGGCTAGAGCCTTCTTGCCAGTACGGCGAATTATGGCAAGGTCCATTTCTACACCAACTAGGAAAAGGAAATATAGGAGGCCAACGTTTGCCATTGTTTCTAGGACCATGACACTTCTTAGCGGGAAAATGGTGTCCGAAAAAGCTTTGCTTTGGCCCAGTACAGAGGGGCCTAATATCACACCACCCTGCGAGATAGCCACACACAAGTTTGTCAGAAAAAGAACAGATATTTATTATTTGCATAGACACCCCATTTGATGATGGAGATTCAGCAAAGTTTATCGTTTAAAGAATAAAAATGTTAGATCTTCATTTCTTAGGTCCTGTTTGTTGAAGGCATTTAACCATATTGTGTCTTTTACTCAAGAAATAAAAATATGGCGAGAAAATCTATCCCTAGATTTGGGAATTCATAATCGACCTCAGATGAGTTTGTCTCATAGTAAAATTTATCATCATTCCCATTTCATCTCACTTGAAAACTTGTGTAAATATTGGTATGTTTTCCAGAAAAGTTGGTGGTAGCAAGATCCTTCTAAAATAGGTGCGCTACCTAGACGGAAGCTCGAATCAACGCTCCCGAGATGGGAGCTTGACGGAAGCTAACGCAGAACAAGTAGCGGTCCAATTCTATGATCAATTGGACCGGTCAAAGCTTAGGAGGCCCAAACAGCTTCTAATTGAAAATTGCCAATTTCGGCAATTTATCGACGAGCCCGGAATAGGCTCAAACTTTGTGGGCTGAAGCAGAATCGCGCTTTGATTAGTACTCACCACCCTAAGTTCGTGACTGATGGTGGATTTCGGCCAAATTCATTCGTTTAGGCTTTCAATTTAGTAATTTTGCTATTTTAGGTAATAATTAGATTACGAATTACTCTTAGCGTGTAATTCCGTTTTCGTTGTTTCCAATTGGGAATTTCTTATTTTTCTTTCTAGTTTTCAATTTTTGGAGTTTCTCCAATTTTCGGGATACTTTATTTTTTAGAAAGTTTTTGCTAGGGTTTGCTAGTTTTCCCTATAAAAGGGCGTGTAACTTTTATTATTATTCAGCTTTAAATCAATTATAATTCAAAGTTATTCTCTTTCTTCTTGTGGATTCAAGAACCCTCGTGGATTCGAGACCTATCATCGTTTGAACTAGTACGCTAATTAATTTCTCGTGAATTACGTTGCGTCGGAAGCTCGCTCTCATCCACACTAATCTTAAGGACGAAATGCTCACTTCTCTTCCCAAATATATGCAAGCAAGAAGAAAAAGAAAAAGAAAAAAAAAGTAAGAAAGATTTGTATTCTACTCTGCTTATCTCCTTGTTTAGTCCATATATTTAGCATAAAAAAATCTATTGGGATGTCATTTCTCACTCATGTTTATAATATATAAAATGTTTTATATACATGCTTGCTTTGCAACCCATAACACATATGTGCAATACATATAAAAATATATAAATTTATTCTTATAAATATATTTATTCACTAGATATTCCCTCGCCACTCCCAACCTAGGGAGCTTCTATATACCCCGCTTCGCCGCACCCGCTCCCGCTTCGTGCAATTGTGGATTGGGGGAAGGGTTTGATGTATGTAGTCTTACCCTTTAAACCCAATAAGAGAAGCTGTTTCAGCGGCTCAAACCTGTACCATCTGGTCACATTGGGACAATCTTACAGTTACGCTAGGGCTACCATTCGAATGTCTAATGATAGTTCCGATTGTTTGCCATTCTGTAATCATTAACTTTCTGATTTTTCTGCAATTCCTTGGGCCAAAGTTTGTGATCAGGTTTTATGTTCTGAGTCTTCTGACTAATAGTTTGCCATCGGTTAATAATATACTGATCTCATGATGGATGCTTCATACTAGTTTCTTTCGACATGAAATTTTCATTTGAATTGTATGTTCTTGATCTCTAGGTTTTCTCATTACACGTGATCTCATGATGGATGCTTCATATAGCTTCATACTCGTTTCTTTCAACATGAAATTTTCATTTGAATTGTATGTTCTTGATCTCTAGGTTTTCTCATTACACGTGATCCCATGATGGATGCTTCATATAGCTTCATACTCGTTTCTTTCTTCATGAAATTTTCATTTCAATTGTATGTTCTTGATCTCTAGGTTTTCTCATTACACGTGATCTACAATTCATACTCACACCTCCAAGGGCATTGGAATGGCAATTCGGCACTATCAACTGTGAAAGGGGAAAGGGAGGAAAAGGTTAAGAGGGAAATACTTACGAGGATTTCAGAGATAACACGAGGCTGACGGAGGGGTTTCAAAATGAAAACGAGAATACGAGTGGTGACCACCACCAATGTCAATTGCAAGATGAAGAGAGGGAGGGAATAGTTGAGAGGATTGTCACCCTGCCATATCCCGTTCGTTGTTATCAACGTCGGTGCATAGCACACTACTGTGCTATCCGATTTGTTGACCGCCGTAACCTGATCCATTTTTCTACCTCCCTATATTTACGACTACCGTGATCTCAACTACAAGCCCACTGCGGTACCACCACGGCTCTTCTTATGTACCTAGACCTCCTCCTCGGCCACGGCCACAACCATACCAAATGATAGAATCACTGAATGAGATTGAGAAGAAGTAATCTTTTCCTTTATTTTGTAGCAGAAATTGCAGAAGTGAAAGGGTTGGAGATTTTTATTAGAAAGATAATCATTGGTTTCTGGTCTTTTTTGCTTTTATTTTCTGTTAGTGTAATTGAATAAATTCTCTTGGTTAATCTGGAATGGAGGGAGGAAAGAGGGAGTTAAGTTAGATAGATTACTTTGGTTTAGGTGGTTCCCCGACCCATCTGGGTGCGTTCTTTCTTCTGTGGTCTATACTTAACTAAAAGAGAGTTTTCTATTTTTGGAAACAAGTAGTTAAGCACCTCATAAAAACTGGTTAGCTAATTTCTCTGATTAGATGTGGCTCTTAGCATATTTGATTGTACCCCTTGTCTTTCAAGAGGAAGGTTTGAGGGTTCGAATCTATGGAGAGATTTCGAATCCTTTTTAGTTGCTAACCTACTAACATCATTCTAACTCCCACTGATGTATTGTGTTTGGACAAACTTTTTTGGGCAATTTTTTAGTACGAGTACTATTTTGCAAAAATAATGTGTTAGGTTTGTGTAGAAAGATAACTTGTTGGGGTAAATTTGTTGCCTGCATGGCTAATTCATCGTCTTTATGTGGAAGGCAACTTGGTTGAAGGCAACCATATATAAAGTCTCTTTCGCATTTACTGACTTTTAGCTCGCTCCAAATAACCAAAGTCTTTCGAAATCTATTGCTCCAATATGGAGAAAATCCTAAAGACTGCCCCAGGGGCAGAAGTTAAGCAACAACATAATTAATGACAAGCTAGCTTTTGATTTTATTTCCAACATGTCTCAATAATGTCCCTCGAGATTTCAAACCGTCTCTCCGGAAGAAGTGAAGAATATTTCATGTGACAAGAATGCCACAAGAACTTTTCACATTCACCAATTTGTAAATAAGAAACACAAAAATTAGGGATAAATAATAGGAAGATTGAAGTTGTCCTCTGCCAAAAAAATTTACTTGGCCTCTTCTACAAATCACTGAAAAGGATCACCAGAGTATACTACTGTAGAGATTAGCCATAAAAAGAAAGGAAAATACCATCTAGCTTGGATTTTGTGGATTATTTGTTTTATTCTTTCAATTTTTTTTCTATATTTGTTAGTTTCCAGTCAAATTTGTGTGAATTATTCATTCGTTTCGGCGAGGGGAATTGGAACAGTAAAAAAAAAAAAGTGAAGTATATCCATTTTATTTATCCACAATAAAAAAGTAAAACAACAGGAGATCAAAATGGAATTCATCAGACACAACGCGAACCACCATTCTAACACCCTGTTGTTTTTCTCCTAAGATTAAGCAAGACAAATTGCAATAATGATGCAAATGCATGACTTGCTCCCTACTTTTTGCCGTAACTGAAGTAAGTAGAAGTATATTTGATTGATGTGGGTCACTCGTACCCTAGATGTCCTCTTTTTCCCTTTTCTTTGATGGAGGTGTCTCAATTTGGAGTAATTTTTTACTCTAGGAAGTTAATCCCTAAAAAAGCCTGCTCTTGAAGATATATACTGCCGTTCAAAAAAAGAAGATATATACTGAAAGTTTTGTTGGATTTTTCTTTTTCTGGGAAGTTTTTGTTGAAAGTTGAGTAACTGCCAATTGCTTCATTAGACTACGAGTCAAGCAGCTACTCGAATAGGAGGCTAGTGAAGAAGAAGTGAAAGATAAAAATTGGAATATAAATGTGCCCTAGAATGTTGTTTTAAAATACAATAAACTAATTAAATATCACTATAAAAAATTAAAGTAAAAGGGCCTAATGAGACTATAAAACAAACGAATCAAGCTACTCGAATTTATTTGCCGTAGCAACCGAATACCCCAAAATCACATGATAATAATGATTGATTTATTTGCCGTAGCAACCGAATACCCCAAAATCACATGATAATAATGATTGATATCCCTTGCCTTGGCTAATTTTTCGGTCCACCAAACTTAACCCAGCTCCAATCGAGTGCTTCTTTAACTTCTTTAGAGCATCAATATGTGGCTTAACAAATTAACTTTTAAGTTACAGTAGAGAGCAAACTTTCCAAAAACCTCAAAAAATCAACCTCACCAAATGCTTCACCAATTTGCAGATTTTTTAACTTTGCTACAGTAACTGAACAAATTTGGTGCGGCACTGTTCACTCACCAAAGGCACTGTTCACACATTGTTCACTTTTTTTAAAATTATTTTTGGGGAATAGGAGTAGAAAAAAAGAATAATTTAATATAGCGAAGTTAGAATAGAGAGTTGTGGGGACCGAATACGATGGTATTAGGTCGTATACATCATAAGGCCGTATCTCGTGAATATACAAAGTGTTACATCCCATTATGACCGACGATACATGATACGGGTGGGCGGTTAAGGCCCAGCCCATGAGCTTACCCGATCGGATCAATAAGGTGGTTACAAGGGACACGTGCCGAGGGACACTTGGTACTGTGGAGGAGGATTCTAGAAACCTCTAGGTGACCATGTGGCGTCCTGCTATAGGCCGAGTCACGTGACCGCGGACGTGACGGGTGACGTCACATGACTTGGAAAGCAAGTACAGAGGTACCTATAAATATCAAGGGATAAACCCTAGAGGTACAAACACAATCTGAGATCTATTACCCTTTGTACTCTCTTCTCCTTTATACTAACTTGATCGTCGGAGTGTCTTTGGGTAAGAGGCCCAAGTGACACTAACCAGCGTGTTCTGGTGCAGGACCCATTGGAGAAAAAGGAAGTACACGCAGAAGGAATCTCCCACACGGAAAATCCCCACCGCAATTGGCACGCCCAGTGGGACGCTACGGTTTAGTAGTGATTCAGAGGATTCTTTTCAATCATCTAACGAGATCTGAAGCATTTGAGCCTCCATGGCAGTTCTGGAAGATAACTCGGCGACAGGGAAGCGTACGCCACCCCGTACCGCCACCAAAGTGGTGGATACCGGCAAAAATCACGCCGCCACCACCTCTCAGCCTCCTCGGTTCGAGGATGAAGACATCGACCGTCACGAACGGTTTGCTGACACTCACGCACGGGCTTATATCCGTAGCCTGGAGGATCGTATGGCCCGCCGCGACAAAACACTTGATGCTCTTCGAGAAAACGTCCAATTGATCGCCACGGTCATTCGGTCTAGGCAGTTCAAGCAGCCCGGGACTCCATCCCCCTCTCAAAAGGATGATGGTGAACGTCGACATTCGGCTAAGGATAGACTCGGCCTACAGATACAGGATGGGTACGAGGAGAGACCTACGAGGTCGGTATTTGAGCGGCTACAACATCACAGCCCTCCACCAGTCACCAGTTCTCGCTCTGTCTATCGTCACTTGTCAGAGACGGCTAGTCATTAGACGGCGATTGACCGTCAGTATGAACGATACCGTAACGATGACAGGGGGAGCGGCGATACAAGGACCATCGGGCATATCGTTCGAAGAGAGATCGCTCGTCAAGCCCAGAGTATGAGCGATCGGCTTATAAGGGGAGCGACCGAGAGCATCGACGCAAAAAGAGCCGAAATCGAGAAAATAGTCTGGAAAACCCTCTAAAGAAGACCAGAGACCCGTCTCCGGGAAAGAGACATGCTCGTTCTCACAGGGAACACTCCCCAAAGAAGAGCCGAAAAGAAGATATGGAGGATGTGAAGTACACAATGCCGAGCAAGATCGCTACCGACGATGCTTCTATAGGAAAAACCGAGAAAACTAGAGAGGATGAGATTTTGGACCGGTTGGCCTCTGCTCCGTTTTCCGATGAGATCCTTGCCGCTATGGCGCCAAAGAACTTCAGTCCCCCTAAGTTCGTAAACTTTAACCCTAAGACCGAAGCCTACGCTCATCTTGTCCACTTCCAACAGATGATGACACTTTACTGCCCGAGCGACACACTACTATGTAAGATGTTCCCCACTAGTTTAGGTCCTCTCAGTCTTATGTGGTTCAACCAGTTGGAGCGTGGCTCCATCACAAGTTGGAAGGAGTTTTCTCGGAAATTCCTCCAATGGTTTGTCACCACACAGAAGCAAGAGAAAACAATTGATTGCTTGCTGGCATTGAAGAAGTCCAGCACAGAATCTCTGCGGCAATATGCCAGTCGGTATTGGGACGTTTTCAATGAGATCAAGAATTGCAGCCAGTACCATGATGTGGTCGTCCAGCAGTTCAAGCTTGGGCTAGACTTGGCAAGTTCAGCATTCGCCGACCTTATACTAAACGAACCAGCCAACATGGACGAACTTATGCTCCGCATCAACTAACACAACAAGTTAGACGAAGCAATAAGTGAAAGGGAGAAAGCCGAACAGAAGCACTTCAGGAATGGAAAGGGTGGTCATGACCGAAAGGATGTGAATAACATCCAATACCCTAGGAATGGAAAGGTTAGAGACCCTCGGCAAAATTCTTACAAAGGGCCAAGACCACAAGAGTTTGAAGGAATAGTCGCGGTGTTCAAAGAACCGTTGCATGAGCTCCTGAAAAAGATCAAACAGGAAGATTGGTTCTCCCTAGAATTCCAAAAAATGGACTGAAACCTCCAGTGCGCGATCTCAAGTATCGTTGTCGGTATCACAACACGATGGGGCATCTCACCACTTGGTGCCCCCAATTTAATGCTTATTTGGAGGAAAGGGTCGCCGAAGGCAAGCTAGGCGAATACATTGATCACGAAAAAACAAGGGCGAAGGCCAAAGAGGTAAAAAATGCCGACGATGAACAAGATGAAGAGCTCCTAGATGTGCAGGTCATCCACGGTTACACTGACGCTGATGCTGAGCGCTAACTAAGGGAAGAACTGAAGGCCGTAAATTCGGCGAAGGAGGTAATGGTCGTAAACCAACCGAACAAAAAGATGAAGCCGGACGTAGTTAGCAAATGGACGATCACCTTTACTGAAAGAGACCTAGAGAACGTACGGCTTCCCCACTGTGACGCATTGGTCGTGACCATACGAGTCGGAAGATGTCGTGCTCATCGTGTCTTGGTGGATCAAGGGAGCTCAGCCGATGTCATGTATTATTCGTTGTTCAAAAAAATGGGACTGACCGACGCCGATCTCACTCCGGTAAAGTCTCCCTTGGTTGGATTTACAGGGGCTCCGGTTTGGCCAATCGGGAAAATCTCGCTGCCAGTAGTTGCAGGATCTAAAACCGTAAACGTGGACTTCGCTGTGGTCAACGCCCCATGACTGTACAACGCGATTTTGGGCCGAGGATGGATCCACAAAATGCAAGCAATTGCCTCGACATACCATCAGGTGGTCCGGTTTATCGGCAAAAACGGCCAAGAGGACCTCGTAGGTGAGCAAGTCTCAGCAAAGGCATTCTTTGTGTCAGCCATTAACAAACGCCCAAAAAACGATCGCGTCAATTGGGTAGCAGTTACAAAAGGCCCTCTTGTCGAATAAGTGGGGAGGAAAGCAGAAGATAAATCGGTTGAAGAGCTCGTTTCAGTACCGATAAGTGAGGGTCCGACAAGTTCTTTCTTGTCGGCTCCGGTCTCAGCGCGAAAGACAAAACCGCAATGGTTAAATTCTTAAAAGAAAATATCGAAGTCTTCACATGGGTCCTGAAAGAAATGCCAGGGATCGACCCAAATTTCATATGCCATCACCTGAACGTCGACCCAACGCGGAAACCAGTAGTGCAAAAACAGAGACGATCGGCTGCAGAGCACGTCGATGCGGTCATTAAAGAGGTCAATAACCTGCTAGAAGCCGACTACATTAAAGAAGTACAGTACCCAACGTGGTTAGCTAATACGGTAGTGGTACCGAAGAAAAATTGGAAGAAGCGGATATGTGTGGATTACACTAATCTAAACAACGCTTGCCGCAAGAATTGTTTTCCCGTACCACGGATTGACCAGTTGGTGGACGCAACCGCCGGACATGCGAGATTTAGCTTCATGGATGCAAGCCGGGGATACCACCAGATTGCGATGTATGAACCGGACTAGGAAAAAATAGCATTTATCACCCCTCTCGGCATCTATGGCTACAGAGTAATGTCGTTCGGGCTTAAAAATGTTGGGGCTACGTACCAGCGCATGGTGACGCGAATGTTTGGTGCTCAGTTACACGATACCGTCGAAGCTTATATTGACGATATGGTGGTAAAAAGCAAGAGAGAGGAGGATCATTTGGCCGATCTAGTCGAAGTCTTTGGAGTCTTGAAGAAATACTGTTCGGTGCTCAGTTACACGATACCGTCGAAGCTTATATTGACGATATGGTGGTAAAGAGCAAGAGAGAGGAGGATCATTTGGCCGATCTAGCCGAAGTCTTTGGAGTCTTGAAGAAATACAAGCTACGTTTGAACGCCGAAAAGTGTGCTTTCGGCGTCGGCTCGGGAAAATTCCTCGGTTATTTGGTCACAAAGAGAGGAATAGAAGCCGACCCAATCCAAATTTCAGCAATCCAGAACCTCAGGCCGCCTGCAATGATAAAGGAAGTACAGCGGCTTACTGGAATGGCAACGACACTCAACCGTTTCATCAGTAAAGCATCGGATAAATGCCGACCATTCCTCGGATTGCTGAGGGGGCTAACAAGAGGTTCGTATGGACCTCCGAATGCAACGTCGCTTTTGAACAGCTAAAGTCATACCTCAGCTCTCCACCACTATTGACCACGACAGAAAAAGGAGAAGATTTGTATCTCTATCTCGCCGTATCCACTCACTCCATAAGCTCAGTTTTGGTACGGCAAGAGGGGAAGGATCATATGCCCATTTACTATACAAGCAAGACATTGCTTGATGCCGAAACAAGGTATCTGCCGTTGGAGAAACTTGCATTTGCCTTAGTAATTGTCGCACGAAAACTGCAGCCGTATTTCCAAGCTCACAAGATCATCATCTTAGCCGCATACCCACTAAAAGCTTTGCTCAAGAAGGCCGATCTCTCCAATCGGATATCCAAATGGGCCGTAGAGCTTGGCAACTATCCTATCGAGTATCAGCCTCGAATGGCGATAAAAGCCCAAGTGCTTGCCGACTTCGTGGCCGAATTCTCACCAACAGTGGAGATAAATGAAGTCGGGGGGAGACACACGGAGTGAAGAGAAGGAGGTACCGTGGCAGATGGTCCACGGAGACATCTGGAGGCTTTTTGTTGATGGAGCGTCAAATTACAAAGGATCTAGAGCTGGTATCGTTTTAATCTCCCCTTGTGGAACAACTCATGAACATGCCCTGAAACTAAACTTTTCGGCATCCAACAATGAAGCCGAGTACGAGGCTCTTATAGCCGGTCTCAAAATTGCAAAAAGGATGGGCATTAACGACTTGGTAGTTTACAGTGATTCTAAGTTGGTGGTTAATCAAGTAACAGGAGAGTACGAAGCACAGGATGACCGTATGACGAAGTATGTTCACTCGGCGAAAGAGTTGATCAAAGGTTTCTCCGGGCTAAAAAAAGAGCAGGTGGGCCGAGACTGCAACTCCTATGCCGACGCTCTAGCAGGACTCGCAGCGGCATGCGAGTATGGGAATAACCGAACAATTACAATCGGGAATATTGATAGGCCGACCATAGAGGAAGCCCCGGCAGAAGAGGTAATGTTGTATATGTATGGTCAAAGCTGGATGGATGACCTTATAGCCTACCTGAAGGATGACATTTACCTATAGAAAAACGGGAGGCTCGGAAGATAATCCTAAAGTCGTCAAGGTTCGTGCTCGGCAAAGATAATAGTTTGCACCGACGATCATGGTCCAGCCCAATGTTGAAGGTGGTTCATCCTAGTGAAGTTCAACTTATTCTTCAAGATTTGCATGAGGGGAGCTGCGGCTCTCATGCAGGAGGCCGAACACTAGCACACAGAGCGATAACTCAAGGCTATTGGTGGCCAAAAATGGAAGCTGACGGCGTGGGATACACTAAACGCTGCGATCGATGCCAACATTTTGCCCTGATAACACGACAAACGACCGAAGAACTAAATCCGTTGGAAAGCCCATGGCCGTTTGCCCAATGGGGAATTGACTTGGTCGGTCCATTGACTACGGCACCAGGAGGATTTAAGCACCTGATTACAGCTACAGACTATTTCACGAAATTGGTAGAGGCGAAGCCGTTGGTTCACATAACCGACGAGGATGTGAAAAGCTTCCTATGGAAGAACATATTCACAAGGTTCGGATCGCCGTACGCAATAGTATCCGACAATGGAACGCAATTCACAAGTGCCCCGATGGAAGTTTTTCTGGCCAAACATCATGTGCGGTTCTACAATTCTACCCCTCATTACCCACAATGTAATGGTCAGGGTGAATCTACTAACAAGACCATAGCTGCTAGAATTAAAAGAAGGTTGATGGCAAAGAAGGGGAAATGGATGGAAGAGCTCTACCATGTGTTATGGGCATACCGTACGAACCCTCGTAGATCTACGGGACAAACACCATACTCACTCGCTTTTGGGATGGAAGCTGTAATCCCTACGGCGCTGATGTGGCCGACAAAGAGGACTCAGAGCTTTGAGCCTGTCCAGAACTCCGAAGCAATCAAACTGAGCCATGATCTTGCCGAAGAAAGGCGTGACCGTGCAAGGATTAAGATTGTGGCATATCAAAATGAGTTGGCCAAAACCTACAACAAATCTATTCGCCTTCGGCCTTTCAAGCCCGATGACCTGGTTCTGAGGAAAGAGGTCAGGAGGGGAAAAAAGAAGAAGTTGAATCCTAACTAGGAAGGGCCGTACAAAATCACGAAGATTGTAGGGGTTGGATCATACAAGCTGGAAGCAATGAATGGAACCCCAGTACCAAGGCCTTGGAATGCTAACAACCTGCGGCGCTATTATGCTTGGTGGCCATTTCTCTTTTGAACGGCATATTGCCGAAGTTTATGTTTTCACGGCTTGTTGCCGAGTGTTTATTTTCATTCCCTAAAAAGATCCCCCTGGTAAGGGTGGAAGTAGTTGAGTCAGTGGTTTGTCTGAGTGATCGGTAGTTTAACCGAAGTTGGACTCTGATGTAAACCGACGGTTTGAAAACAATGAACTTTCATCAATTGAATGTTTCAGTTGATAATCGAATTGTCACTTACTTTCAAGCGTGTATAATAACACGAAATCAGTATGATTAGTATGGACGAACATACCAACAACGCTAACTTAGCATGTATAACACATTCTGATCCGGGGAATTTTAAGACCGGAGGTACAAAACAATTTTTCAAAGTTGAAACTTGGACTAGCCCGAAATGGGAAGAAGAGAACGGATGTAAAACCGATTCCGGCCTAATACCAATAAACATTCTACGATGAGATGCATGTATTCAGGCTTGCGATGATATCCTAACACAACCCAGAATGGGGGAGGATAATAAGAAATGCACGATAAAGAGAATTTGAAAATGCATAAAAACAAAGTAAGACCGACCAAAGTAAGCGTCGGTATTTAAATGTTATTACAAACCGAGGCTCGGTGAATGCCGAAAGTCTGGCACCGGCCTAAATAAAAAGTAGAAAAATCCCTCACACCGCTCAAGAATCAACCCTACGGCAACGGTTCCTCATTTATCGGGTGACCATCAAGTATGACCGTTGGAACATCCCTGGTGACTTGGTAGATCTCCTTCGGGTCAGTGGGCTGGCTGGCCGTCGAGGTTGATGCGCCGGGAGCCGTTGGCTGAGGGCAAGTGGGGACCTCACTGTAGAGAGAGGAGGTGGTTGGCACTCCGGCTACTTCAAGTGCGGCCTTCCAGGCAAACTGGCACCCATATTGTAGCAAGCCCGGCACCTGATCCTCATACGCCTTGGTAATAGTCTTCTCGACCTCGTCCCACGTTTCGTCCCCCTTGACCTTTAGGGCGTTGGGTATCTTATCAACCTCGGCCTGAAGAGATGTGGCTTTCTGAACTTCGTCGGTATACTTCCGGTTGAGTTCTTCCAGTGCCTTCTTGCAATCGGCAGCATCTATCAGCGCAGAAGAAGCATCATTTTTGGCCTTTGTGTTCTCTTCTTTCAGCCTAGAGTTTTCATCGGTCAAAGCTTTCACTTTCTTCTCGAAGCCCAACAAAAGTTTGTTGCGTTCGTTATAGCCGTCTCTGACGCTGGTCATCTCCTGGAGGGCCTACAAGAGGAGATTATAAGCTTTCGGTACAGGTAAATGAACTTATTTAAAAGTTACTTACCAAAAACATATGCTGAGTGGCCACAACGAACACATCCCCTCCATCCTTCTCAACTCGAGCCATGTCCTTTGGCAGTTCGACAGCCTTAAGGAGAGCGAGGGACAGGCCGGGAGTGTCCCGGATGCTGTCGGTCTGCTTTAGTTAGCGGTTGCAGTAGGACAAGTGAGGGCTCCACGGCGTGTCGTCAGGATTGAGATCTTCGGCTAAGGTCTCTTTTGTCCTGTTCTGATTTTCGGCCTCGCTGGCAGACAACAAAGATTGCCCAGCATTGAGGTTAGAGGAAACCTCAGTACGATTTCCTTCGGCATCAGACGCTCGGCGCCGTTTCCGTCTCTCTTGCTCAGAGACCATAGGCCTTGCGTCAGTGCTGATAGGGACCGGAGGTTGAGGATTGGCGGAAGTAGAAGCTGGGACTCTAGTGGTGTAAAGCAGGGACTTTGGGGTGAAACTGCGCCCCATGATGTCGTCGGAAGATTCAAAGGGATCAGGCGAATCCCTGTCAAGCAGAAGTCGTTCGGTACCTCGCAGGGGATGGTTCGGTGACGATGGGAGATCTGATGTATGAGGCGCGGATGCTGGAAGTTGAGATGTGATGGCTGAAGGAGGGTCGTTCGATACCTGTTGACTTCGGGTTCTACCTTCGGCAGCAAGCCTTTCGGCACATCTTTTCCTCCACCGTTGATCAAGAGTTGTATTATAATTCGGCACGTAACCAAGTAATGCTGGGGCTGCTCGATCTTGGACATGGAAGAGTGCTTCAATCCGGTGCCAGTCGGCGTAGTGTTGCCGAGTGGAAGCAAGTTCCTTATCTGCAATATAAAAACCAACCGATGATAAATAGCCAATTCAAAATGCAACAAAGTATTTAAAGCAAGAGAGACTACCGATTGCAGGTTTGGCGGTGCGAGGCACTGGGTAGACGTTGGGTTCATTAGGGCCGAATTCCCAATTGCCTCTTTACAAATACGAAGTCATTGGCATATTTATCCGAGTCAGGAAGTGAAGTGATTGGAAGGCTGTAGGTGGAAAACAAATTGACTACATTCTCCGTTGATCTGGGGGAAAGAAAGATACGGCCGGCCATCGGGTTTTGACCAATATAGTATATACCGAATAAATCGTCTATGGTGAATTCCAAGTTATGAAGTCTCTTAAGTTCGGCTATTCCGTTTACGATTCTGAAAGTGTTAAGACTCAGTTGCGCTGGAGTTACATCCAGGACATGAAGGAATTGGTGGGTGAAGGTCTGGATGGGAAACTGCAGGCCTGCGGCACAGATAGCAAAAATGGGGACTACGGTCTCGTGACGTTGAGGAAGACGGTGTGTGCTTGGATCTAAGGGAATGAGTTCAAGTTCAACATCGGCTGGTATCTGGAAGGACTCTCTAAAGTCCCGGAGTGCATCTTCTGATGCAAAGAAGGCGCAGTATGTGTTACATCCCGTCGGCCCACGACCACGACGTTAACCTGACGATCGGCCACGTCCTCTTCTCTGGCGGCCGTTGATTAGCGTCACTCGGGCCTCTATAATGGGGTTGGCTTGATTTTGGGTTAGAGAAGTTGAAGGCTCGGATTGTAGTTCTGCCGAAGGACCAGTATCTTTGGCAGAGTTAAGTAAGGTCTCGTTGTTACGGCCTTGGTCGTAATCCCTGGCCTCGTCGCCCTCATCGGTGGTTGCCGAACGAAGATCGTCAGACATCTTAGGGACCTAGAAGTGCACGGGTGAAGCTGTTAGTACCTACGGTAGGCAAGACAAGCCTACAGTTAACCTAATGGGTTTTTGGCTGGTCTTAAGCATGAACTCTTGGGTGATTTGACAGCGTTTAAGGGTTTCCGCGTTGAAACCCAGAAAAAACGTGTCAAAAAGCACCAAATAGGATCGAAAAGCGGATAAGAGAAGAGAGAAACGAGCAAAATAAAAATCAAAAAGAGTAACTAACCTGTGGATTGAAGGGAGCTGTGGATCTTCTTGAAGTAAATCGGAGAATCAAGCAGCGGTGGAAGGCGGCGAAGCAAGACTCGAGAATCTCTGAGCAGCAAAAGTGTTTTCCCTTTGCGTTTTACCCTATTTATAGGAGAAGGGTTAGGAGATGAAGGGGCGCGGGAAACGATGCACCGCCGCCAAAATTTAAAACGACAGAGGCACCTACTAATGGGGGCTCGCCACGTGGCGTATCGGGTACAGGGCTCGCGTGGGGCTGTCTCTGAAACGTCACATCGAAATTATGCGTATCAGGTGCAGCTTGACACGTGTTGACAGGATAAGCGCGGGAGCAGTATTGAAAGAGACAGATACGGTATTACTCTTGTTTCAATCTAAACTATTCAACTTCCCGTCTTGATAGAACGAAAAACTGAGGGGCTATTATGGGGGCCGAATACAATGGTATTAGGTCGTATACATCATAAGGCCGTATCTCATGAATATACGAAGTGTAACATCCCATTATGACCGACGGTACATGATACCGTAGGTACACAATGAACCCTCGACAAGGCCGTAGGGCAAAATTGTATGGTTCCGGATCAAGAAGCAGGCCTATTGGGTCGAGCAGGATATGGGCGGGCAGTTAAGGCCCAGCCCATGAGCTTACCCGATCGGATCAATAAGGCGGTTACAAGGGACACGTGCCGAGGGACACCTGGTACTGTGGAGGAGGATTCTAGAAACCTCTAGGTGACCATGTGGCGTCCTGCTATAGGCCGAGTCACGTGACCGCGGACGTGACGGATGACGTCACATGACTTGGAAAGCAAGTACAGAGGTACCTATAAATACCAACGCCCTGTTTGTTAAAGGGATATGTATATGAGGGAGGAAGTGGGATATAATAAGAGGGGGATATAGGGGTGGATATAGTTAGAGGGGTATTATTTTAGAAGGGGAGATTAAAAGTTATTGTGTTTGTTTTGTTGTTGTAGAAGTGGGATATGAGAGGTTGAATAATGTAAAATGTCATTTTTGTCCCAAATAAACAAATACTGAAAAAGGGAAATGGTGGGCCTCTCTCTCTCTCATCTACACCCTATTTGCTCTCTCTCTCGCCACAGATTGTAGAAGGCTGCCACGAATTGTAGAAGGCTGCAGTGGAGTTGGGGCCACAGAGGGAGTAAATGGTAAAGGGCAGCCGGATATGTTATAGGCTGGGTGGGGTGTGTCTAAAATTAGTCCCCCTCCAAAGGGATATACATATCCTAGCTAAATTATATCCGGGAACCAAAACTCAAACAAACACAGCATATAAGCAACCCAGATATGCATATCCGGGTTCCCTCTATATCCCACCTCTATATACTTCAAACAAACAGGCCGCAAGGGATAAACCCTAGAGGTACAAACACAATCTGAGATATATTACCCTTTGTACTCTCTTCTCCTTTATACTAACTTGATGGGCCCAAGTGACACTAACCAGCGTTCTCTGGTGCAGGACCCATTGGAGAAAAAAGAAGTACACGCAGAAGGAATCTCCTGCACGGAAAATCCCCACCACAAGAGTCTAATTTTGTAACGACCCGGATTTTCGGAAGCATTAATTAAGACAACTAATTATGATTAGATTAATAAAAAGAGTTTCCATCAGAGTACACTTTGGAAAACGTGAAGTGCAACCCATTACAAAATACTTAGTATGGTTTGAGAAATTAATATTACAGATCCAACATTAAAAATAAAGGGGTGGGTTCTACAGATTAAGGTTAACTCTAGATTCCACGGCTCCTCCTGAGCCTGGTCTACCGGATAACCCTCGGTTCCGAAATAACCGTCTCCTTTGACATCAACAGTACCTGCTTGATCACAGTCTAGCATAATACGTCTGAGTCACGAAGCAACATCATAGTATTACACCAGGGTCACACGAAGTGTAACACCGTGAGCGATAAATCACTCAATAGCTACTCTAACCCTCCCAACCCTTGCTTAACATACAAGTACAACAAATATGATTGAAAAACAGTAATAAAAGGAATAAGCAGGAAATAATTCGTAAAGCAGAAATTAAACACATAGCTAATTTCATTACTAGCCATTAACTTACATGTTCATCTAAGTTCTCAACCTAGAGAACTTTGCTCCCAAATAACCACTAAGGACTATGACCAATCCGTGATATACTCCCCCTTGCTTGCCCTGACTGGGAGCCCCGACAGAAGGTATAAGTTACTTACTTAATCCAACCGTCAGCCGCCTCGCAAGGATGAATTTCCCAGGGACTGACTGTACCACTGGGCTACGAGTGACAACTGTCAGCTCCTGTAGGTATATAGCCGTGACTCGGTCTATAATGCATCCACCCTTTTAACGCCTCAGAATTCAAATGAAGGAATCACAGATTGTCATATCCTAGGGTTTCGAAATCCGGGCAGGCTGCCAAATATTCCTCCAAAACGAAATCACTTGGCTAACTGCCATTCAACAAATCTCGGGGTGACTCCCCATAATCAATTCATCACTTGGCTGACTGCCATTCAACAAATCTCGGGGTGACTCCCCAATAATCGATTCCAATTCACTTTTCCGTTAACCTTATCGTCTATGTGATATCCGCGCACGATCACCCAATCCGGGAACCTAGTTGTCCATTCTAGCATTTAACACGTTTATGAAAAGTGCATTTAACAGTAGAAGCAAAGTGATAACGATATCACAAGGGTCACAACCAAATATCTCGATTCACAAGTTCACGAAATTCAAGTAATCGAAAATAACGGGGTCTAAACATAATAAATTCAAACTACAGGGACCAAAACGTAATTTACTAAACTATTGGGGTCAAAACGTAATTTAAAGAAAGTAAGGGTCACCAACGTCATTTTAAGTAAGTACACAGGTGTTCGATGCAATTTCACGACTCTAAGGTCCTTAGTGTAATTTTACAAACTCTGGGGGCCTTTTTGTAAATTAACGTAATACAAGGGCAAAAATGTAATTTTGCCACCGACAAGGGTAAATACGTAAAAATACTTTATTTTAGTTAGTAAAGTCCTAACTTGTCACAAAACGCGACTCCTTGATTTTCTTACCAAGTACAAAACTACAAATTATGTAATTTACACACACAAGGGCAAAATGGTCATTTTACACCCGAAGAGCATTCTAGTCATTTCGTTACACTCCTAAATTTTCAGTAGTGACACTTAGTTGATAAAAATAGGTTTCGTAAATAATACACAAGTACGCACACCAAATTTCACAAAATTACACTTTAAACCCCTAAGTTTAACACAACGATCAAGAACAAGGTTAAGCATAATAAATTCATGGAGAAACTCATTTAAACAGTTAGTAAAGTATTAAACATGCTTGGAATAATTAACAACATGAACCACAATGAATCAGTTTACTAAGCACGAAAATAAAGTTTCGGGTCAAAAGGGTATATCGCGTTTTGGCTCGGGTTTCGTGAAACCCTTGACTTGGGGCTTAACCCATCAACTATAAACTACTCCTAGACTATTATAACTCATTCAAAAGCTTGGAATAGGTTGGGTATGAGTTTCTACCTTTGGTCCGGACGAAAAGCTCGACGGTAAAGTCCGGTGGCATTTCGAGTGGCAATGAAGAACTCCCTTGCGAACAGAATCTTTGGGCTGCGATATCGGGTTCAAACCTCGTCCGTTTCCAGCGATTCATGTGTCTAAAACGAAGCTCTCGAAGTGCTCTACAACATTGATGAAGAAGTCTAAGCCTAAAACGCACTCCAACAATGAGAAAAATGAAGATTTGTAAAGGTTCAGTGAGCTGCTCGGTTTGACTAGACCAGAAACTTCGGGCCGAAATAACGTGGTCATCTCTCAACCTTTTTGAGTGATTCTTGAACCTAAAACGAAAGGCTTGAAATGATCTACATTCTTCGTGAAGGAATTTAAACCCGAAATCCACTTTAACGAGGAGAAAAATGAAGATTTGTGAAAGGTTAGTGAGCTGTCAGGAAAATGTACCCGAGAAAATAACTGAACTTTGGATGGCTATAACTCACTCAAAACTCAACCGATTTGGATGATTCTTGTGTCGAAATCGAAGTACTAAACGCCCTCTACAACTTCTATGAAGAAACATAATCCTAAAAACGACTGTAACTATGAGCAAAGTAGGTGTAAAAATGGGTACGTGATATGGACGAAAATGAAAATGGGTAGGTGTCTTCCTCCTTCTTTTCTTCTTTTTCCAGGTAGAACTCCTCACTCACTCACTCTTTCTCTGCCCAAAAATAATGAGGGGAATGGGTGATGGGTTTATGTAGGGGAAATGGGGTGGTAGGTGGAGTGTTGGTTTGGTGTGATGAGAGAGGTGGAGTGAAGTGTGGTTGGTGGAGTGTGGAAGGTGAGTTGGTGAGTGGGGGTGATGGGTGGAGTGTGGGAGTAATTTTGGGGGGGCTGGGGCAGCATGGGACGCGCGATGCGGCGCAATGCAGTACAATTTACTCCGAGCAGTGTTTGAACTGTCCGGGTTTCGGTTTCAGAAAATTACCAAAATATTCGTGCGAACTTGGAAAATCGTGGGCAACGTCACCGTGTGCTCAGAATCGTGTGGAAAAATCTTGAAAGTAGAACACGCATTACGATGCGCTCGCCAGGTGAGCGTATCTGGTTGACTCGGGTCCCACAACTGTAGTAGTCGTGCTAGTGTCATATGTGTAGCTCAAAATCATCCTCCGCATTACGCACATTATTCTGGCCGTTCGTCTGGGCCCACCGGTGACAAGTCGGTTGAAATCATTATGTGCACCTCGAGCACTAACTCGTCTAAAGGGGGAAAAAAATAAATAACTAAATAAATAAATAAATAAGAGACCCGCAAATGGTCAACTAAAGTCAAAATTGGGTAAAATTAAATTAGGAAAATTAGTATTTACAAATATCACAAATTTTATTTTTGAAAATTTGGGATATTACAATCTACCCACCTTACAAAAATTTCGTCCTCGAAATTTGATGCAAAAGAGGAAAATCGACGAGATAGAAACTAGAGTAACTAAAGTGCAACACTGATAGTTTAAAACCTCAAAACGTCATTTTAATCAAAAATCATAATTCATAGAAGTTTAAAAAGAGATATACATAGTTTAAGAAAAAGTTATCGATGTCTAGTGGTTCGTAGCCCTCAACTACTAGGAACCACTTACCCCTCATGAGTTTACCCTTAAATAAACTTTTGAGAAATTCTTAGAGCATGCGGGAATCATTAAATAGAAAACTCCGGAAATTAGTACTCGATTCATCAAAACCAAAAGAAAATGTTCCAAAATAAAAGGAGAAAAGAACTTAATTCAGAAGGTACTTATTATAGTATATCATAGTTACAAGACTTCAAATAATATTATAAAAAGAACTTCAGAAACTTAGAACCTTAAATTCACAAAAGTTGTAAATTAATACTCACGAAAAGTTATTAAATCAAATCCAAAGAGATACAATCCAGGAAAATAATCGTAATTACTCATTTGAGAACAATAACAGCAAATAATAAGATCAAAACTTTACTTCTCACATTAGTGAAGAAAAATTGAAATTAGTAAACATGTAGCAAGACCGAAAATCAATTAAGGTATTTGTTTTGCTCGTTAACAAGAATGATGTGAGGTGGTTTTGGACTAAAATATAAATTTTCTTGAGATGTCTTTCTAGATAATATTTATTTATTTATGTTGAAAATTGAGGGCGTGATAAGGAAAACTTCCATCGTCAAAGCTTCTATAACGTAAAATATAAATAAATGAATATATAAATAAGATGATAATAACAGAGAAGAGTAAAAAAGAAAAATGAAGAATTGAAATGCAGGAACTAACGTCGGCGCCTAACGTGTTCCAAAACAATATCTAAATTTAGTCACTCAAATCAAAAATAAATAAATAAATAAAATAATAATCTTAATTCAAATAATTGAAACAAAAATTTCTCAAATTGATTACACATATCCAAAATAGAAATACAGAGAAAACCAAACTATTCTTATTACCTCTCAATCGTGTTAAATATATGCAATTAAGAGGGGGTCTAAAAGTCAGAGGGTCTAACGCTTAAAAACTATACGTAGTACTAGTGAAAGACGTGACCGTGAAAAGATCGATGTTTATATGCTCCCTCTTACCACATGCCATAAAAATGTTTATTAAAAACGAACAAGATAAAAGCTGTCATAGATATATTAAAATCTAACACGGTTGTTTAAACCATGCACCATACGATACAATTATCAAACCATCTCAAGCACGAGCTAACAAATGCTAGTAGTCAGCAACCGAAAATAACAAGGATAGACTATGGGATGCTTGGGTAAAAAGGTTTGGTTTCTCTATGTTTCCGTTCCCCAGTTATCAATACGGGTATACTCCGTACATTTCTTTAAAAGCTTAACGTCTTCGATTCTCGTACTCTTTGATGATGGCCGCGAGGGTGACAGTCACAATGAGTATCCATTTCAACCCGAACCGTGGTGGTGTTTTCATCGAAAGATAGACGAAAACGACAGTGAAACAATAGAGAAGCACCCAAAGTAAGCGGATAGTTGACTCCAAATCAATGCGTTCCACATATTTATCCCACGACTCAGATTTAAACTTGTATCGGGTGAACATCATTTGGAAGGTAAGAAATTTTGGAGAGGGTTTGAGGGGGTTAATGCAGCGAGCGAGAGAGAGAGATGGTATTATGGAGATGATGTGAGTGAGTTTACAGAGAGGAGAAGAAGTATGTGGAAGATGAAAGAAGATTGTGGAAAGAAGGGAGAGAATTTGAATTTTTGAATTTTTGAATTTTTGTAAGGGGAGGGAAAACCGTCGGCACAGAATAAGACAAATGAGAAGGAAGAAAATTGTCTCCAAGATTTTTCTTCATCTCACACAATAAATTTTCCGTGACTGTTGTGCTCGATTCACCGTCTATCAAACATTATAATTATATCTAGACTTACAGATATAAACGGATAATTTAATTATACATAAATTTAATATTATCTATCTAGATTATACTCTCTCGATGTGATCTATCCAATCAACCCAAGGCCGAGGGTTTGAACCTAAAGCTCTGATACCACTTGTAACGACCCGGATTTTCGGAAGCATTAATTAAGACAACTAATTATGATTAGATTAATAAAATGAGTTTCCATCAGAGTACACTTTGGAAAACGTGAAGTGCAACCCATTACAAAATACTTAGTACGGTTTGAGAAATTAATATTACAGATCCAACATTAAAAATAAAGGGGTGGGTTCTACAGATTAAGGTTCAACTCTAGATTCCACGGCTCCTCCTGAGCCTGGTCTACCGGATAACCCTCGGTTCCGAAATAACCGTCTCCTTTGACATCAACAGTACCTGCTTGATCACAGTCTAGCATAATACGTCCGAGTCGCGAAGCAACATCATAGTATTATACCAGGGTCACACGAAGTGTAACACCGTGAGCGATAAATCACTCAATAGCTACTCTAACCCTCCCAACCCTTGCTTAACATACAAGTACAACAAATATGATTGAAAAACAGTAATAAAAGGAATAAGCAGGAAATAATTCGTAAAGCAGAAATTAAACACATAGCTGATTTCATTACTAGCCATTAACTTACATGTTCATCTAAGTTCTCAACCTAGAGAACTTTGCTCCCAAATAACCACTAAGGACTATGACCAATCCGTGATATACTCCCCCCTTGCTTGCCCTGACTGGGAGCCCGGACAGAAGGTATAAGTTACTTACTTAATCCAACCGTCAGCCGCCTCGCAAGGATGAATTTCCCAGGGACTGACTGTACCACTGGGCTACGAGTGACAACTATCAGCTCCTGTAGGTATATAGCCGTGACTCGGTCTATAATACATCCACCCTTTTAACGCCTCAGAATTCAAATGAAGTAATCACAGATTGTCATATCCTAGGGTTTCGAAATCCGGGCAGGCTGCCAAATATTCCTCCAAAACGAAATCACTTGGCTGACTGCCATTCAACAAATCTCGGGGTGACTCCCCATAATCAATTCATCACTTGGCTGACTACCATTCAACAAATCTCGGGGTGACTCCCCAATAATCGATTCCAATTCACTTTTCCGTTAACCTTATCGTCTATGTGATATCCGCGCACGATCACCCAATCCGGGAACCTAGTTGTCCATTCTAGCATTCAACACGTTTATGAAAAGTGCATTTAACAGTAGAAGCAAAGTGATAACGATATCACAAGGGTCACAACCAAATATCTCGATTCACAAGATCACGAAATTCAAGTAATCGAAAATAACGGGGTCTAAACGTAATAAATTCAAACTACAGGGACCAAAACGTAATTTACTAAACTATTGGGGTCAAAACGTAATTTAAAGAAAGTAAGGGTCACCAACGTCATTTTAAGTAAGTACACAGGTGTTCGATGCAATTTCACGACTCTAAGGTCCTTAGTGTAATTTTACAAACTCTGGGGGCCTTTTTGTAAATTAACGTAATACAAGGGCAAAAATGTAATTTTTCCACCGACAAGGGTAAATACGTAAAAATACTTTATTTTAGTTAGTAAAGTCCTAACTTGTCACAAAACGCAACTCCTTGATTTTCTTAGTAAGTACAAAACTACAAATTATGTAATTTACACACACAAGGGCAAAATGGTCATTTTACACCCGAAGAGCATTCTAGTCATTTCGTTACACTCCTAAATTTCCAATAGTGACACTTAGTTGATAAAAATAGGTTTCGTAAATAATACACAAGTACGCACACCAAATTTCACAAAATTACACTTTAAACCCCTAAGTTTAACACAACGATCAAGAATAAGGTTAAGCACAATAAATTCATGGAGAAACTCATATAAATAGTTAGTAAAGTATTAAACATGCTTGGAATAATTAACAACATGAACCACAATGAATCAGTTTACTAAGCACGAAAATAAAGTTTCGGGTCAAAAGGGTATATCGCGTTTTGGCTCGGGTTTCGTGAAACCCTTGACTTGGGGCTTAACCCATCAACTATAAACTACTCCTAGACTATTCTAACTCATTCAAAAGCTTGGAATAGGTTGGGTACGAGTTTCTACCTTTGGTCCGGACGAAAAGCTCGACGGTAAAGTCCGGTGGCATTTCGAGTGGCAATGAAGAATTCCATTGCGAACAGAATCTTTGGGCTGCGATATCGGGTTCAAACCTCGTCCGTTTAAAGCGATTCATGTGTCTAAAACGAAGCTCTCGAAGTGCTCTACAACGTTGATGAAGAAGTCTAAGCCTAAAACGCACTCCAACAATGAGAAAAATGAAGATTTGTAAAGGTTCAGTGAGCTGCTCGGTTTGACTAGACCAGAAACTTTGGGCCGAAATAACGTGGTCATCTCTCAACCGTTTTGAGTGATTCTTGAACCTAAAACGAAGGGCTTGAAGTGATCTACAATCTTCGTGAAGGAATCTAAACCCGAAATCCACTTTAACGAGGAGAAAAATGAAGATTTGTGAAAGGTTAGTGAGCTGTCAGGAAAATGTACCCGAGAAAATAACTGAACTTTGGATGGCTATAACTCACTCAAAACTCAACCTATTTGGATGATTCTTGTGTCAAAATCAAAGTTCTAAACGCCCTCTACAACTTCTATGAAGAAACATAAACCTAAAAACGACTGTAACTATGAGCAAAGTAGCTGTAAAAATGGGTACGTGATATGGACGAAAATGAAAATGGGTAGGTGTCTTCCTCCTTTTCTTCTTTTTCCAGGTAGAACTCCTCACTCACTCACTCTTTCTCTGCCCAAAAATAATGAGGGGAATGGGTGATGGGTTTATGTAGGGGAAATGGGGTGGTAGGTGGAGTGTTGGTTTCAGTGGCGACTCCAGGAATTTTTCTAAGGGTGTTCATAAATTCTTATGGTCTACTACTATAAACCACAACTTAATATAGACAAAAAAAATTCCATTAATATCGACAACGCCGCCCAAAAGCAACGGATAAAGACATAAAGTATATTACAATTGCTCTCGATGAGTTTTCATATTTTGAAACCGTTGCATAATAGCCTCGTTATCAACGGTATCAAATACATCACTCTCAATATAAGTAACTAAGCAATCATTCATCCACTGATCTCTCATTCGATTACACAAATTACTCTTTATATACTTTATCGCCGAAAAACTTCTTTCAACTGATGCAGTGGCGACAGGAAGAGTCAACACCAATGTCACAAGTAAATAGACCAATCTATATATGACATGTTTATCTGTCTCCACCAACTTTACAGCAAGTTCTCCAATCCCTTTAAGCCCAACAAATCTTGTATCAGATCTCATATCTACCATGAAATTTTGAAGTTGGCTAATCACTAGAAAAAAAACATGTCACTCATGCCTTTAGCTTTTTTGGTACTTCACTTACCTTGTTTTTATTTGGGCTTTAATTATTTGGGTTTCAATTTGAATTGAACTTGGGTTTTTTTTTATTGGCCTAAGGCATAGTTTTTCAAAAGATTTTAGCAACCCAGTTGCTAAAATCACCATGATTTTAGCAAATGAGTTCAGCAAGTGCTAAAATCATGGTATTTCAAATCAAAAAATTAAGTGTTTCCGTGGATTATTTTTTGAATTTTTCACACCGAATTAAAGTACACGAGGAGTACTTTAATTTGGTGCAAAAAAAATCGAAAAACGATACACGAAACCACTTCATTTTTTGATTGCAAAATAATGATTTTAGCACCTGTTGAACTCATTTGCTACTGGATTGCTAAAATCTTTTTAAAAACTATGCCTAAGTGTTCAATACTTGGGCTTTTTTTTGGACATGATGTTGAATTTTTGGGGCTTGGGTGTTCAATTTAATTTTGGTAGGGTGTTCAACAATGGACTATCCAAAAAAATTCTACATGTATTCCAAGGAAAAAAAATTTCTTTGGGTGGTCATGTGACCATTGAAGGCCAAGGGTGGCGCCACCCCTGGTTGGTTTGGTGTGATGAGAGAGGTGGAGTGAAGTGTGGTAGGTGGAGTGTGGAAGGTGAGTTGGTGAGTGGAGGTGATGGGTGGAGTGTGAGAGTAATTTTGGGGGGGCGGGGGCAGCATGGGACGCGCGATGCGGCGCAATGCAGTACAATTTACTCCGAGCAGTGTTCGAACTGTCCGGGTTTCGGTCTCAGAAAATTACCAAAATATTCGTGCGAACTTGGAAAATCGTGGGCAACGTCACCGTGTGCTCAGAATCGTTTGGAAAAATCTTGAAAGTAGAACACGCATTACGATGCGCTCGCCAGGTGAGCGTATCTGGTTGACTCGGGTCCCACAACTGTAGTAGTCGTGCTAATGTCATATGTGTAGCTCAAAATCATCCTCCGCATTACGCACATTATTTTGGCCGTTCATCCGGGCCCGCCGGTGACAAGTCGGTTGAAATCATTCTGTGCACCTCGAGCACTAACTCGTCTAAAGGGAAAAAAAATTAAATAACTAAATAAATAAATAAATAAGAAACCCGCAAATGGTCAACTAAAGTCAAAATTGGGTAAAATTAAATTAGGAAAATTAGTATTTACAAATATCACAAATTTTATTTTTGAAAATTTGGGATATTACAAATTTTGTAAGTTTTTAAAATGTGACTTGCTAAATTATAAAATGTATTTTTGAGATTAAATTTAGTATTTTTTTTAGTGTGTCTGATAAGGATGCCCTCAGCTGGTGATGCCTATATATACCAAATGGTGATTCCCTTTATCTTTGAGAGAGAGAGAGAGTTAGGCCTAAATTAATTACTAGTAATTTTTCAAAGGGAGTGAAATGTTATCCACACTCCCTTTTTTGTCTTCTAGTGAAATTTTAGTGAAATTTTAGAGTAAAAATTTCACTAAAAGACAAAAACAGGGTGTGTATAAAAATTTAGGGGGTGTAAATATCAATTATTAGTACCTTTTTCAAAACAATGATTTTTTACCGTTGTTAATGAATTTTCGTTCAAAAAGAAATTGGTCAAAATAGAGTAGATTTTTTAGATTAGTATTCCCTCCGAAAGACATTAGAAAAAAATAGTAAATGTATAGTCAAATTTTAAAAAGTAAGGAAAAAAGGTCTCAAACATTATCCAAATTATTGTCATTCTTACTGAACTTATCTAATATATCATCTGGATGAACAAAAACTAGAAAATAGGAGTAAAAAAAAAAAAAAACTAAAAATTAAAGAAACAATTTGTAAAGAGAACTAGCTACTACATCTTTTTTTGAAGAGAACTAGCTACTACATCAAAAGTGATTTTCCAACAAAAATTAAACAACCGTTCTATGCGTACTGACCAGAGGGTACCAATCACGCACGGATGGTGCTGGGACCCCTTTTTGGGTCCCAAATGATCAATCTGAATCGTTGATTCATCTCAGAATCGAATTTTGAGTGGGCCATGCGGGAATTGTTTCAATCGGACTGCCCTATGAGCTCAATCCAAAATCACCCCATTTCATTCAAAATTCGATCGAGCTCATAGGGCAGTCCGGTTGAAACAATTCCCCTATGGCCCACTCAAAATTCGATTTTGAGATGAATCAACGGTTCGGATTGATCGTTTGGGACCCACAAAGGCGTCCTGGCGCCGTCTGTACATAGTCGGTGCAAGGGGGTCGGTACCCCTTGTATTTCCGAAAATCAAAATAGATATTGTGAGAAACTACATTCATCATCCCGATTTTCTATAATCACCCAAAAAACAAAAACAAAAAAAAAGAAGAAAAGAAACAATCAAAAGGGGAAAAAAGAAAATTGGCGTTGATAAATGCAAGACGGTTCGTACTAGTGTCACTGGTCTTTACAATTGGTAGATGATAAGAAAGCAAGGCAATACCGCACGTGAATCAAACACTAGCAACTCACCACACTCCCCACTCACCGAGTTAAAACCGAGTCGTCCCTCCTCCTCCTTGGACTTGGAGTCAAACCCGAATTGGTCACACACCCGACCCGCTATGACCCGGCATACCAACATCGCCCTCCTCCCTCCGCCGTCGCCGCCGCTCTCGTGGGCCTCACCGCTACCGGAGAACGTACAAATTGCCCCCTTCCGGCAGCCGTTGAAAGCCCAAAACGCGCCGCCAGTAGCACAATCAGCGGACGGGGGACCCAACAAGCATTGAAATCTCATCAACTCATTCCCATCAGCAACACACCGCGCGTTGCTGTCGCAGCAGCTGCTAATGGACTTGACAGCCTCCCTGTATTCCTCGAAGCGAGCCAGCGTTCGTGGCGGATTCTGGACCTTGAATACCATCTCGACCCGACCAGAGAAGGAATATTTGGGGGACCAGCTGGTGTGGAAGATTATCTCGACGACGTTGCGCGACGGGTGGCCCTCAGGGAGCTCAGTCAGGGCCCGTGAGTGGCGCGTGGCAGCGATAGGTAACTGATCAGTACTTTTCTGGCTGGCCTGTGGTTGTGACGGTGGGGGTGGTGGTGGTTGTTGTTTGGGCTTCTTCTTCTTCTTTTTTCTGGGTTTGTTGTTGTGGTGGTTGTGTTTGGCGGTTTCGATGATGACGTCTTTGAGGTTCTGAACGCTTTTACTGCAACTTGAGGAAGATGAGGATAATAGATGATGGTGTACTCTGGGGGTACTCGTGGTGGTGGAGGATTGATTGTGGTGGTGGTCGACGACGTCGTCTAACGCTCTTGCTCTCGATTTGCATTGTAATGATTTCACCCACCCACTCGCCATCAACAATCAACAATTCAGATGGAGTAGTAGTAGATTATTAGTAGATTAGATTAGATTGTTCATCCTCTCTCTCTCTCTCTCTCTCTCTCTCTCTCGTTTCGAAGAAAATGGTTTTGAGCTGGAAATATAAAAGAATGAAATGGAAGAGACATTGGCCAGAATATTATACGGAAAGGAAAAGGTTACTGCTGTTTGTTTGATTACAGAATTACCCTTCTCCAGTTTTTTATTTTACGGCAATAGACGTTCTGGTTGTATTTTTTGGCTTTCAAGAAGGAGATCTCGGGCATATTTAGAATTTTGAATCTCTTTTAGTGGTTAATTTATGAAAATGATACATACACTCCCTGTGAGCCACTCACAGCCACACCCCATATGAGAAAAGGTGTGGCTGGGAGTGGCTTCCAGAGAGTGTATGTATTGCCGTTCTTAATTTATTAACACCCCTCTAACCCCTACTTCTACGTTCCATCTGCAAAAAAACAAAAGAACTCTATTTACTTTTTTTGTTTTTTTGAATAAATTCTTGAAATTGCTCTGAGTCTCAATTTCGTGCCTAAAATTTTAATTGCTTACCATTACCCTTTATAGTTTTCAATTGTAAAACATGTTTTTAAGGTCCAATGCGAGGATTCATCAAAAAAAAATTACCCGGAAGAGCTTGATCCGAGCAGTTTTTGATAAAAATGTACATATACATTTTTATCAAAAGCTACTCGGATCAAGCCCTTCCGGGTATTTTTTTGGACGAATCCTCGCGTTGAATCTTAAAAACACATTTTAAACACTTCTTACTAGGGGTGAAAATCGGTCGGGTCGGTTTTTGGGGTGTCCGAGACCGAATCGATCGGTTCGGGGTGGTTTTGCTGGGAACCGATTCCGACTGAAAAAAACAATGGACCGATCGGTTCGGGGTGGTTCGATTTTTTTCGGTTTTTTCAGTCCGGTGTTAAGATTGAGATGGACAGCTAGGATTTGTTATTTTTGGGGGGTCAAGATCATTTTTTTCGGTTTTCGGTCCAAATAGGGGTGGTTTCGAGGTACTTCGGTCCAAATTGGCATGATTTCGGTTCGGTTCGGTTCGGTTCGGTCCAAACCAATTTTCAGGAAATCGAGACCGAACCGATAATTTTTCGGTTCGGTTCGGTCCGAAGTCAGCCGACACAACTTTTCCCCGACCGAAAACCGAACTGATCGGTCGGTTTTTTTCGATTTTTTCAGTTTTTCGGTTTTTCTTTCACCCCTACTTCTAACGGTTCGGATCGTCGAAATTTGATCCCAAACAAAAAAGTCCCTCACCGTAGAAAATAAAGGAGTCATTATTGGATATTTGTTGTATATATATATATATATGGAAATCTTCTAGTCAGAGATTCCTGATTTTGCTTAAAGCCAAGACCTCACCTTTCTCTATTGAATTTTGATGATTCGAATCGTCCAATGAGTTTAGAACGTGTTTTTAAGGGTCCCCGCGATGAATCATAAAAACAAATGACCGACAAGGGCTTGATCCAAGCAATTTTTGATAAAAACTATATTTGTACAGTTTTATCAAAAACTGCTCGGATCAAGCTCTTTCTGGTCATATTTTTTTTATGATTCCTCTCAAGGACCCTTAAAAATACATTCTAAACATATTGGACAGTTCGGATCATTAAAATTCAATCGGAAAAGGTGAGGTGCTGACTTTAAGCAAAGTCAAGATCCCTGACTAGAAGCGCTATATATATATTCTTGATTTGGTAAGTTAATTTTTTTTTCTAGTAAGGTATTCTTTTATGTCTATTTAGAATAAAAATCTATTTTGTTAAGAAATTTTTAATATATTACTATAATATGCTAATACCAAATTATCAATTTCAATTCTTTTTTATTCCACCTTAATTTCACGATTGCTACTCAAAGCAAAACCCAATTCTCTTACTCTCTAATCTCGATCTACTTCCTAATTTTTTCTTCCTTTCATATTTCTTTACAATATCTCTTGATTCTTCTAACCCGAAAACTATTTATTTTATGAATTGTTTTAGTGCTCTAAATTCTAAATAATCTTTTGAATTCATGTGTTGTGATAAAGTGTTCCTTAATTGGGTAGAACCGGAACCGAACCAAAACCGGTTTAATCTTGCGATTTGGATATGGACAAGTTCTACATGCGTATTTGTTAGGTTTTGGTTCTTAATTTTCTAGAACCGATCAAAATGGTCCAATTACTGAATTTCAATAGAACCGGTCCAATTCGGACCGTGTGCACCCCTAAATCCACTTGTTATTTTCCAGCAATTTTGCAAGACAAAAGGTGGGCATTCATGACATTTAAACGAGGGGTTTTTTGTCTTTATATTTTGAATCAGGGCTGGCCTATATATTCTTGAAATTGTCATAACATATATACACTTATTAAGCACGGCGGGGGAATTAATGAGGAGGGAATCTTTTATTGAAGTTAGAAAAGGAATAGAAGAAGAATATAAAGAATATTAGAGAGAGAATGGAAGCTGGTAAGGAAGGGGTCTCAAAAAGCACTGAAATTTAAACCATCTCCACCACTTGGACTCTAGTAGGAGTAATACTATTATACAAGTGGTAGAAAAACGTTTTTACTCCTATTATTTTTTTTTTTAATTTCCCCAAATTTTATTAGTAAAAATTAGGGTGGTTTATTGGGAAAGCGGCTGGTAGCTCCAATGGTAGGGGACAACATTGAGATGTGCAAAATTCTAATCAATTCACTTAACCCATTATTTTCTAATGAACGATCGAAAAGAGGTCAATCAGTCTATATCACGATTTGATACAAGTCACTCTATCACGGATTGTGGGGGCATTCAGCTCGGTTGAGTCTTCTACCTAAATATCAAAAAGAAATTACTATAAGAATTGCAGTAGATTATGCTTTACGAAATCGAATTTGTACAAGTTAAATCTGTTCCCCTAACGACATTCTTTGAACCATGATTCTAGCATCCATAAAAAGAAATTTAACACTAGGTTGTATACTTTTGCCTTTTGCAATGTATCATGCATGCACAAGATAGTATGCATTCCTAGTTAATTATATAGACCACGTATTTTTGTAGTATGACTTCTTCCACAATATTTAGAATAATTTTTTGATAACATATGCAGTACTTATGAATGTGTTTTGGACGTTTCACATTTCACATAAAGGTCCAACCAACAATGAAATTTTGCGTCAGTCCTTTGGTCATCTCTCCTTGAATGAAAGAAAAGAACTAAATAAAGGTCTAATGCTCTATTCTAGGCTCGGTCCCATTTCAAACTTTAAAATCCGTGACATTCGAAGAATATTCTTTAGAAACCTCCTATTGTTGTCAAATTTTTAAATTACAATTATTTTTGGCAAAAAAGTAATATTTTAAAAAAACAACAAAAAATGTAACAATGACTTGGTGATAAATTATCTCGATTACAACAGCCTCATTTTGCACACATGATTGCGCAATTATGGAGCATTAAGGTCCCAGGAAAAATAAAACTTTTTTTTTTTTAGAGTGCAGCTTGAGGCGAAGGCAAATGTGGGGAGAAATAATGGTGCAGTGGTGGATAAATTATGCTGAGGTTTGGGGTTTGGTTTCCATTGAGGCGACTAGACAATGAAAAAAGAGATAAACATGACAGAGGGATGAGATAAAACTTTATAGCGTTTGAATTACAAAATATTTCGTTTATATCTAATTAAATATTTAGTATGGCACAAATGAAAGATAAATTGTGCAAATGGTCGATGAAATCCACGAGGACTGTGATTTACTACATCGACAAGGAGATCTTTGGTGGAGAATTTGAATTTAAATTACTCTGAACAATGAAACATGAAAGGGAGGAGATTTGTTAGAAAAGTCTACATTGGAGATATAAAAGGGAGTTGATTATGTAAATCAAGCTTTGTATAACAGATATCAGAATATGTTGGGTGATAGATTTAGAATTATGAGAAAAAGAGTAAAAAAGCCATGCCCTCATGTTTTTAGATTTTGCCCATAACTCAAAATTAACTTTTAAGAGGAAGAAGTTGGAAGTGGGCAAAACAAAAATTGGTGAAAGAGGATGATTAATTTGGGAGGTGGAGCTGTGCCAGCCTTTGTCCTCACGCCTGCTGCTGCATACTATATTGGAGGTAGTACGTACGTAGCCCCGGGAATAGCGTTAATTGTAGCTGGCCGGGCCTGGGCGTGCTCACATTTTACCCCCACCCCCATAGTAATTTACTTAACTCCTCAACTCCTACCTTTTACTACGCTACTTTCTTGCCCTTCTTTTGGTGTCCTCTCTTTTCTTCTTTCTTTTTTCTTCTGTTGCTAATTCGCCTAAATATGAAATACAAAACCCCAGTTATGGTACATTCTCTTGGGGGAACATGGAAGACTCGATATGCATATTTTTTAATTCCGAGTATGGCAATTACTGTTTTATACTATATCATCTTTCGCCTTGCCATGTTCAACTTTGTCGGTGCTATCCTTTGGTTAAAGTTCAAGTTGAGTCCGCTTTAAGTCTCCGAAAATTTATGAATTGTAGTGACCCCTCCTATTTTAGCACCCAACAAAAAAATGTCTCATCTTTAATCTTTGCTTTAGGCGAATAGTCACGACTAGCTCTCTGGACTTTGTCCACCCAACTGAATAGTAGGTGAACATCAATGGTAGCCGGCCTGTTGATTTGCTATCCTTAGCTCGGCTTGTCAACATGCAGGTGGTTCCGAAACCAACCAATCCCATTAATTTTCTCCTAAGAGTACGAAGCATACAATAATTGTCTAGATCCAAAGTCGTAATGAGATTCTCCTCACTGCTTAATTAACATATCACATTACAAATTTCCTACCATACGAAAGTAGAGAACTATTGGGTAAAGTAAATCCCAAGGGCTTGGCAAAATAGTCTTGCCTTGAGACTTAAGATTTGCTCCAACCTAAGGTCTCGGTTCGATTCCCCTTGCCAGCAAAACTCTTGGGGTAACTGGGGGTTATGCGTCCAGACTCCGGAATTAGTCGAAGTGTGCGTAAACTGGCCCGGACATCCGGTTATAAAAAAACTATGGGCCAAAGCATAGGAGACCGTGTCTAGTATCTGGTGGTTAAATTCATTTTCTGCATAGAAGAAGACCATGTCTAGTATGAAGTTTCTGGTTGTTAAATTCATTTTTCTGTCCAGAGGTCCCAAAACAGTTTTGTTGGTTTCTTGATTCAAATTTGGGTTTTTCCCACAACGCAGCAGCTGTATTCTGTAACTGGTGCTCCAATATGGGCTTAGCCTTCTTTTCAACATAATTTTCAAACATATTAACAACCTTGAGCTTGCTCGGACATATACCATTGAGTAGTATTTTACTAACAAGGTGGGTGTACTTCGATATATTCAAAGATTCATATCATACTAGTACTACTTTATAGTTAAGATCTCTCTCTATATAATATATGCAATGTGCATGTATACAATATTAATACAGTGTACATAAGGAGTATATTTTATTGGGTTTGTGAAGATCTATGACCGGAGTTAAGGAACTTCATCATGATAACATGTCAGCTTGACTACGTTCCGGCCACGAAATTATCAATGCATTTTAATTGGGAGTAGGTATTTAGTCCACAAATTCAAATCTATCACTATCCCACCACTTCATTTATATCCAATTAATGCAAGCAGTGCACTTCGATCTGTAACAGCATTCAAGGGCCTACAATACTCGAGCCGAAAAAAATAGTGGTATATTACTGCAATGTTTTATATTGGGTCAGTTAACATGTAGCTTGATCGATATATTTGGTGAATTACTTTCACTGACTAAAGCGGCAGCCCTATTAAAGTTGCGGCAAAGCTCGATCCGCATAGATTGAACTTATAAAATCTTGTAGCACCAAAGAGGTTCAAACCAAAACCCTAAAACCTTAGAATTGAAGCTACAAACTCTTAAGTCTAAACTTTGACCATCTGCTCAACTCCCTGGGTCTGCATTTACGACGACGGCGGTGACACATTCGATGACCGTGATTCGACATCACAACGGCGATGTGATCTCTCTCTCTCTCTCTCTCTCTCTCTCTCTCTCTCTCTCTCTCTCTCGTGTGTGTGTGTGTGAGATCTGAACTCTGAAGTATGATTTGTGTATATTGATTTTTGTGAAGAAATTTGTGATGTGTAATCTTTGTGTGTGTGTGTGTGTGTGAACTTTGAATGTTGATGACTCTAATTTGAGATCTGGAATGTAGGGCTTCGGATAACCCGACTGACCCGAACTGAACCTGACGATGCTCGATCCGATCGATTTCCAAGGATGTTCAGTTTGGTTTCGGGTACCGTTTTTCACAACCCGACCCAAAACACGACAAAACCCGACCAACCCGACCCGTGCTCACCCCTAGAGCAAAGAGTCCAAATAGAGGGAAAAGAACCAAACTGCTACAAGCACTTGTACCTGTACAGGAAATATTTGTACCCATTCCATTGGCATAGCTAGGAATAAGAACTACTAGGGGCACCACGAAAACACAAGTTAAAAAAAAAAAATTGTTACAAAATGATACACCAATATGAACTTACTTCATTGAAAAATAGTACACTAGAAAAAGTTAGCATATGTTCATGTATATTCATAACCCCACCTTACAGTTAATAAATTTTTCATAAAAAATAAAAACAAAACTATCATAGTCAGAACAAAAGTTACTAAATTAGGCTTTACAATAGACCACGACGAGTTTTCATATTCCAACAGCTTGACAAGTTGCGTGGGTTCTTCTCTTGGCGTGGGTTTCCAGAATCCATTTTGTATTTTGGAAAGGAGAACAAAAAGGCACTTTAATTTTGTTCTAAAGCTAAAAGTCGGATTTTAAAAAAAAATGGAAAATGGCATTGTGGGCATGGGCCTACACTGGTCCCTTAATACATCCACTAGTGACCTGTCCAAGTGGAAAAGCTGCAAATTGTGTTGTATGCAGTTGTACCTATGTAGACAAATCTTGTACCCGTAAACCCTTGTTAGAGCATCTCCAGCAATCTCAACAAAACCTCCAAAGAGGAAATGCCGAGCGAAATCACCCAATAGCCTCAGCTTCTTCCTTGCCATTTCCACTTCCGCTACCGTGACTCACCACGCATGGCGAGTCATTGTTCACTCGGCACTCTCTCTCTCTCTCTCTCTCTCTCTCTCTCTCTCTCTCTCCCCCCCCCCCCCTTCATCTCCGTCGTCTGCAATCGTCGACCACCATCTCCGTCATTTGTGGTCGTCATCGGAGAACAACTCTACCTCACAGGAAGCAATGATTGAATTGATTTTTTTTCTTGGAGTGGGTAAAATCCAATTACAGAGGAGCAAGCCTAAGCATGTGTGAACCGTGTGCTCAGACTGAACACCATGTGAGGGTGACTCAGTTTAGGGGGTCCACATGAGGGTGCCCCAAGATACTGCTGAGCAAGGTATGCCACGTGCACGGTTAGGATGACACCATGTGATGGTGGTTTTGGTCGGTAACACCACAAGTGGGTGCACGGGAGTAGCGTCGAATAAGTGAAGGGACGATAGATTATTCTAGAAGGTTCTAGATTACAGATCCTACGTGATAGGAAAACATCCCATGAATAAAGGAATTGCCATTAAGTTTCCATATTGGAAGAGGATTCCAATATGGGCAAGGATTCCTAACGTGAATGGAATCCTTGCAGAATAAAGATTATATTGTTATATGGAACAAGTCCCATATAGGAAAGGATTCCTAATGAGAATAGGATCCTAGGGCAACGATGATCCTTGGTAAACAAGTAACCTACACCTATAAATAAGACCTCATACCCATGAAGAAAGGTACGCTATATCTCGTAGTTATATGCATTTGTGAATTTGGCTTATTTACTAATGCATTACTAACTTAAGCATCGGAGGGCCTTTGCCGACGAGAGGTAAATGTGCTCTAACCGTTTATTGTCTTGCAGGGCTAGGGTTCCGGCGAAGTGCGCATATTGTTGATCTCATATAGGCGTGGAAATAACATACCCAGATTTTCCCCCTCAACATTTTCGAAATGAGTAATCAAAATCTAGGTCTGCTGATAGCAGTAGCTGGACAACTGGGAAGTCCGCCGATCAAAATGGTGTTTTTGCTAGCCAAAATGGCTAGTGATTGTTGGAGATGCTCCTAGAAATCTATATTTGACTCATTTATTAGGGTGGTTGCCTTGATATTTTGGCTTCCCTATAAAAGGGAAGTGTGCATGATATTTCAAGGTATTAAATAATCATCGTTGTAACTCTTTAGCTCTCTCTCCTTTGTTGGGAAACAAATCCCAAAACTCAGTAATAACGCATACAGATTAGACAACAAAAATCAATGTAAACCCTACAAAGTGGAATTAGGGTTTACCTCTCATCCATAGACACAAACACTGGTTGACTTGCTTCTTTTTAGAACTTCACATACCTGATTACTGTACTCAATAAACACTGCTCGACAGTACCTCACAATCTTCTGTTGTATTCCCTTATACCTCGATCATGTAGCCAAGCGTGGACTTTTACATGGTCTTTTTGATCTCTCTCTTACAGTCTCTATTCTAATTTTTTGAATTACTGTATAAGACCTAGAGAACATAACAATATATTTATAGGGCTAGAGCGGGGACCTGAGGAGAAATAAATATGGGCTCCTTGTGTAAATAAGAAAACCTAATCTCACTCGGATTCTATTGTGAAATCAAATTATAATTCACAACTAAAGAATTATAATTGCACTCCCATCTTTATCTCAGTTATATTTTGAGCTCCACGTTATTATATACTTATTAATCTCCCCACGTTAAGATTACAGATACCCACTGATTAAATTAATTACTGACTATTATATTTAATCAACATCTTATGAAATACCTTGATACATACCACTTAACTTATTCAATATGTCGGATATAAATATCCACCTTTAGGGTTTGACATAACCGAAACTTATAAGCTTATCCAATGGGGTATCACCAATCCCTACCAGGATTGGATTCCATCAATAATTAATAACCATATATATCATGCATATAATGTCGTGACCCAACTCACAAAGACTATTGACCCTAAAAATTAAGAATCTCACTTTTTAATAAATTAAAGTCAATAACATTAAATGTATATATGTATTAATTATCTTTGGATTAAGAGCATAAACATTCATAATCGTAAGATTCTAATTGTCTTACAATATTAGTATTAAGACAATTATCTTAAAGCGGTCCCATCCAATACACACAAAGTGTACTAGCACAATGAATTGGAATTAGAACCGTTCCTTGTAGTCAAGAGAAACCTACTGAAACATTGTGCTACAATCCTACTAATGGCTTGTCAAATTCCATCTAAGATTGTGAACCAAAGACTTATATTCTACAAGAACCGATGATCCAATCTTTCATGTGTAAGCCGTATTCTGCACACTGGATCATCTACTTTGTAGAATAAAAGACACATTGATAAGCCCCCAATATTGTAGATAACCGGGGCTTATCTCGCTCATTTATTCCACTCACACACGCGAATTCGCACTTAATTTGGTTGATATGCGTGTAGTGGTGTTTTTGTAAGTTACAGGTTAAACAAGGAAAATGAGCGCGTTTTGTGCACATTGGGAACCATCCCAAGTTACCGAGGGCCACGTGCCCCATGGCACGCCGCCAACACCGGGCCTCAAGAGCCACGAAACGACGATCCGGCCAAGGCCCGGGAATGCGAAAAGTCACAAGTCACGCCGTTGGCTTTGAAGCCATGTTTGACACGCACAAAAACTCCCGGTGGAGTCCGGGAGTGAACGAGTACTCAAGTGACCAAGGAACACCTCCCCTGAGGGTCGCACAACTCATTTAAGTGTTTTGGAGGAAGTCCGGAAGCACGCAATTCAACGGGAGGGATCAAAGAGGTCAAATTCAAGTGAAGATAATTCCGGACCTATCCGGAATTATTATGGACCGATCCAGAATTACCCAAAAATTTCCAGACGATTCCGGACCTATCCGGAATTATTCTGGACCGATCCAGAATTGCTCAAAAATTTCCAGACAATTTCGGACCGATCCAGAATAATTCTGGATCGGTCCAGAACCACTCCGAACCAATTTTTTTGCACTTTATTTACTTTCTATTAATGGCAAGTTATGGTTGTTGTGAGAGCTTTATTTGGATATTTTGTAGAGAGAGAAGGAAAAGACTATATAGGCACTCTTCTCTCTCCTTCTCCCCCAACTTCTACTCTTTCATTTCCTAGTGTAATTTTTGCTCCTCCATTGGAGGATTTTTAAGCTTTCTCTCTCTAGAACTCTCATGTAAGTTTACTTCTCCCGTTAATTTGTCATTTATTAATGTTGTAGCTCGTGCTTAGATTGTTCTATCTATCTAGTTGAATTTTGTTCTTGTGAAGTTTCTCATTTCCATGTTTCTCTAGTCATTTTCCATTAAAAATCCTTGTTCCAAACCTTGTTAATTAGCTAATTTCTCAAGTATTAAAGTGTTAGGCCAACATAGTATCTTCATTAAAAATCAGTTTCTAAAGTCATATGTCATGTTCTTTATTTCCTTTATAAAATTGGTCATGTTTTCCGTAGATATGATTGAGTAGTCGTTATAGGCTCGGTCATGGGGTGATTAGCACCCCGTGACTTAGGTTCATTCACTCTCCTCGTCATAATGCAAACTTTGCTTGTTAATCAAAGAGTAAGGATTAATTTTATGTATCAAAATTGGGATTTGTTAATCTCTTTGATCACACGTAGCCAAGGGCTTGACCACTTGGCACGTGTGATGTTTAGGGCCATGTCAATCAAAATGTTTGTATAAATGGCACAAGAATCCTACTCTTTGAAAAACACATTTTCTAGTCAAAACGAGTTTAATCACCAAATCTTCCGTTCGGGGTTGTTTAACAATGCCCCCGAGCCGGTTATTTTAGAGGGGAGTGAGTCGACCTAAGGCATGAGTGTTGTGAAACCCTTGACTTAGCCTTGTTTTAATTAGTCTTTTTATTTTCGTGTCATTCACGAAGTTAAGTAAATTCCACCCCCAAAACTACAAAGCCAAGTTTGCCGCTTTAAGGCTAAAACCAACATTCGCGAATCAACACTCACGCTCCGCGCATTCGGTCTCTGTGGACTCGACCCGGACTTCCGGTAATTATGCTACCGCCAGCCTAAACCCTACGCTTGGGGAATTAATATTGGAACACAATCCAAGGGCGCAAGCACACATGCACAATATACAATAATATCATGCAAACATTGCCTATAATAGATTCTCATAAAAGATGAATAAAACTGATTAATAATTAACTAATTAAATATTAATCCATTAAATAAAAGCATGGCTTTTAATATAAATTGCTAACACTCTCTCCTAGTTTTAGCCTAAGTTCTTGGATTTCAACTTCAGATCCCGTTTAAGGTATTCATTTTCTTGTGTTATTTCCTTTACCAAAGTTGTAAGGATCATACTCTAGCATAAGTTTGTAGTTTTAAATTCTCGTTTTGATATCGTTTTAGGATTCCATGTTTTGTAAAAATTCAAACTTAAACCATTTTAATTCAATTTTGGGGTGATTTCTAGTTGAATTTAAGAGAAACTCCCAAGACTGATACCCCAAATTTCTCAATGCTTATCAATAGTGAGCTAAGAGGTTATTTTCCCGGAAAAAAAGGGTTGAGACAAGGAGATCCTATCTCTCCTTACCTCTTTTTGCTGATTATGGAAGCATTTACTGCCCTTCTCCACTTTAGAATCAGTCTTGGGAGTTTCTCTTACCATCCAATTAAAGTGTGAAGCTATCCATCTATCCCACTTCATTTTTGCTGATGATATGTTCATTGTTTGTGGGGCAAATTCCCAAACTTTTACTACTATTCATAGTGTTTTGGAGGATTTCCACTTCTTCTCCGGCTTGCAACCAAACTTGAATAAGTGCTTGTTTTTTTGCAGGAGGATATCAGTTTGAAGCAAGGTCTGAGGTCTATCCTTGATATTCCTGAAGCAAGCTTGCCTGTCAAGTTTTTAGGTGTGCCTTTAATTTCTACTAAACTAAGACATTCAGATTACTTGATCCTCAAGGAGAGAATGCTTCGTGGGATTCAGTCATGGTCCAATAAGTTGCTTTCTTTTGGAAGTAGAGCACAGTTGCTCAACTCAGTTCTTTTCATCATCCAGGTATATTGGTCTTCTATCTTTATCCTATCACAACAAATTATAAAGGACATTGAAGGACTGCTCAATGCTTTTCTTTAGAAAGGTTTAGAGTTGAAATCCTCTGGTGTTAAGGTGGCTTGGTCTGCAGTGTGTCTCCTTAAGAAATAAGGTGGCTTGGGCTTTAAAAGAATGAAAGAATGGAATAAGGCAGCCATGCTAAGGCACCTATGGGCTGTCTGTAAGAAGGAAGATATCCTTTGGGTCAAGTGGACCCATTCAAATGTGATTAAAAACCATTGTATCTGGACTATGAAACTCCCTGCTGATTCTTCTTGAACTCTTCGAAATATTTTTGGTTTGAGAAGCGAAGGTCAGAAGTTTATTTTATCCAGAATTGGCAATGGCTCTAATACTTACCTTTGGCTGGATAACTGGCACACTCTTGGTCCCCTTTTTCAGAAATATGGGGATCAAGTGGTTTTTAACCTTGGCAGATCCCTTGATGCTACTGTTAATTCTATTATCCATAATAATTCTTGGCGATGGCCTAGAAGTAGGCATCCCATTATTAGAGAATTATAGCAAACACAGATCCTGCCCTTGTCCCACATGTTGACAGAAAGGATTCAGTGGTATGGTCCTTAACGACAAGTGGTGTTTTTCTGTTAAGACAGCTTGGCAAGCTTTAAGATCCAAGGGTCCCGAAGTGTTTTAGTCTAGTATGGTTTGGTACAAATGGCATGTTCCCAGATGGTCTTTTATTCTTTGGCTGGCAGTACTTGGTCGATTGGCTACCAAGGATAGACTCAGGACTTGGGGTCTACTCAGTGAAAGTTCTTGTGTTCTTTGTTATGGTGGCTCTGAGTCCCATTCACACTTATTTTTTGATTGCTCTTTCACTTCTCTTATTTGGAGGGTTGTTAAATCTATGAGTGGCCTTGGTATTCCCATTCACACTTATTTTTTTATTGCTCTTTCACTTCTCTTATTTGGAGGGTTGTTAAATCTATGAGTGGCCTTGGTATTCCCTCTTGTGGCTTGATAAATGAGATCCTTTGGGGTTCAAATCACTGCAAGGATAGCTCTATGCTGTCCAGTGTACTCAAACTAAGTTTGGCTGCTTCTGGGTATTATATTTGGGAATAACGTAATAGTAAGATCTTCCAGCAAGTTGGGCATGATTCTGTGTATGTGCAAAGATTGATTGTGGAGGCAGTTAAAGCACGGATAGCTCTTGGAGACATATGCAGAGGACTACAAAGAACTTAGCTTTGATGTTGGATTGGGGACTCTCTACATCAGTACTTTGTGACATTTAGTTCTACGGGTCTAGTTTTCTTTTGTTTTGGCTTTGTTATGCTACAGCTAGGGTATGTCCTAGTGTAGTGAGTTTTGTCCTATAATTAATGATTATTCCGATTTAAAATATGGATGGATGGATGGCTTCATCATCACTTTGTGGGTGCTCATACTAGCAAACAAAATCACTCCGCTATCTGAGCACATTTTACACACCCTTTTCGCCAAGTTGAATTATTGAGTACCCATTGGAATTCAAACATAATCATTATCCTTCAGAAAAAAAAAAAAAAGAATGAATACTTCGAAATGTTTCATCCCTTACAGTTGCGTTGCTCTCTCTCTCTCTCTCTCTCTCTCTAACATCTTCATCATGGAGGAGAGAAAATAAAGATAAACTGGTTAGAGGCCACCCTTACCTCTAAGAGTAAGCTAAATCACAACTCACATGTTCCTTGATGTAATTTAAAAGAAAATAAAAAATCTAGGAAAATAAAAAATCTAATATACAGCTCAGATTCAGGCAAACTAGTAATGCAGAATGCTACGAACTCTAACATGCATACAGTTCAGAGATTCAGGCAAATGAACTAGTGATGTAGAATGCTACGAACTCAGATCACCAGAGGCAGGAAGAAAATCTATCATAAGGAACTCAAGTTGTTCACGAATGTGTACGTCAATGCCTGTGTTTGAAATGAAAACAATTTAGAACTCAAAATCATCATCTTCTACAAAGCTCTAGAAGGCCGTATCTTAACAAAACGATTCAAATCATAAAAGTCATTGCTTATCAAGGATATATACTCATGGTACAAGCCACAAAGGCATGACAAAGAAGGAAAAAACTTCAGCAAAAAAGCATTAGCCAAGCTACTGGGTGTCTACAATAATCAATTTTGGTAAGTAATCTTTCCATTTGGAGGATAGGGAATGATTATTCTTTTAGTATTAATTTTCTCAAATTATTCCAGCCAATCAAGCAAGTTCTTCCAATAATATGGGCCGAATGTTCATGAAATTAAAGTTATCAAATGCCCATCCCACCACACCACATTCTCCATACAAGGTTTAACCCGTTGCACAATTAGATGCTGTTGGGATTCCACCCCGTGTGGGCTGGATGGGCTTAGGCCCGGGTGGAAGTGATTTTCTATTGCGTTTAGAATTTCCTATTGGGTTTAGAATTACCCTAGGGTTATATATACTCTTGTTGTCTCCTTTATTTTGTGGGTGTGATAGCACAATGTGAGCGAGACAAGCTGAGAGTGTGAGAGGGGGAGCCGGTTGTGGCCTCCCCTGGCCGGAGTGGGAGCCGGTTATTGCTCTCAGAGAGGTTTTTTCATGTCTTTGTATATTTTGTGAATATATACGGATGGACGGAGTTTTTCCCCAGATTTCTTGTGTGTGTTTGAGTGCGTGCGTGACCCGGATTTCACAACATATGCCACATTCTACGATTATCAAATATAGTGCAAGTAGGATCGTGAATATCTCATTAACGTTGTACTGATTTCGTCCATCAAAACAATGGATAGGATATTCAAGCAATAAAAGAATATAAGAAAAACCGTGTCAATTTCTCTACTAATTACAAATACTAATTTACAGCTTTGGCATGCATGAACCAAAAATGAAAAACAAATTTGCAACTTCAATTGACAAGAAGGAAGACAGGTGAAGAACATACCTTTCATGTTCTACTCTACAAAATCCAAGAGTACAATCGATGAATATATTTTACCTGTTATCACTACAGGAAAGTTTGTATCTCCCAGCGTTTTTATGTGGAAATAGTACTGTGTAAATATTCAATGAGAATACGCGGACTCCACTTAGGGGCGGCACCAGTATAGAGTTAGAGGGTTTAGCTTCCAAGAATTGATCAGATGCATATGACGTCTAGGCACAGGTATAGGACTCAAGTACATTGAATCCCCTAGTTTTCCTTAAACCCGTTGAAATATTACCAAAAATACCAGCCCTGTCTTCTTCTATCCTCAAACTAGTGTTAGGCGACATGCACACGTAGCAGCGTACTCGTTGTTTTTTATTGTGGGATAAGATAGTAATCAAAACAATTGAATAACCTAAGCAAAGAGGCAATCTAGATGGCTTGGATTCACACAGAGAAATTACAAAAAAAAATGTAACTCAATAATTTCTTATTGAATAGCATGATTCAACTCAAAAAATAATAATTGCAGCAGGACCATAGGTCGTAAATGTATCCTCCCATTTCCCATGTCCATACCCAACTTCAACTCCTTAGATAAAAAATAGGATTGGTGACAGTAATCGGTAGATGTAAAAAATAGTGGGAAATAGCTATGTAGGGTACTCAATATCTCCATGATCCGAGTTTTATAGATCAACATCGGTCTCATTTTATCTCAAAACCAAATAAGAAAGTGAAGAATCTAAAACATTTGTGTACCTCACAAAGTACAGCAAGAAAGAGATCAAGTTGCAAGTGACTTGGAGCTGGGCAATCACACTTTATGTGCGTCAACCAAGTTGAAAGTGACTTGGAGCTGGGCAATCACACTTTATGTATCAACCAACATACGAATCAGATCCAGAGACCCAACAAAAACAGAAAAAATGAAACAAAAAATATGAATCAGTAAGTACCAAAACAGAAAACATGTATCAATACAAGCTCAGAAATAATCAACTCCAAGACAATAATTTCTCACGGCAGATAAAAGATAGTCTGCACGGACATACATTACAAACATGAAGAAAGGAACTTCATGCAAAAAACTAACCAAAAAATACAAACTGAATACAAATGCTAAATACCTAAACTACCACATAAATGCAACCCAATTATCCAACCCAACATAAGTTTAGGAGCATTTTTGACAACGAAGTCACAAAATGTGGCTAGCCACATCCTTTCTTATTACACAACTGCACTGAAAATCAGGTAGGTGCATACAAAATTCAACTCTACCCTAGGTTCTGCTCTTCTCCTTGCACTGCCACTACAACTTTCCTACACTTTTTCAAGTGTGCTGCATATAAAAATCAACTCCTAGTACTAGGTTGATTGAATGTTAAAAGTGAGTTGATTTTCAAATTTCACCGTTAGTTCCCAGTGTTTTTGCTAGAGAACAAAAATAAACATGAAAACCCATAAAGAAAGCATAAACATAAACTCTTGCTGAAGATTTTTTAACCCACTGAAGTATTTTCCTGGAGCCGTGCCTGACTCGATTTGCCATATCTTGAGGGAGGCTGTGATTTTGGCCTCAGTAGCATTGTTAAACAAGAACAGGTGAGCATCTTCATAGACTGCTTTTGTTGGATACACTCTCGAAGTGATGCAAGTCCTTCCCCCTTGAGCAAAGCCTTCTACTATCGAATGATCCACCTAAAAATACGTATAACCAGAAATTTCAGTCTTCAACAAATTAATTATAATATATTTTCGAAACTTTTTGGCATTCTTGGACGATTTTTGGTTAGAATGATGAAACAGAAGGGTATTTAACTTACCAATATTCTCATGGTTAATTTTTCACCTTCTAGCACTGGAACTGTGCTTCCATAAATCTGCTTCAAGACGTCTGTTGCTTCAGAAGATCTACAACAAATACATGGACCTTGGCTAGTCAAATATATAAGATGTTCATGCACTTCCAAAGTGGCTGGGCATATGAACGCTATGTCTCCTATTTTATAGTAGGAAAATAGCCGTGTACGCCCTTAATAGTGAGAGTGACACACGACCACATAATAAGCTAGACATATCATATAACTTCTAAATAGAGAACATACTATTTGGTTGGTTTTGGCTACCACACACGACATTTGTGCTTCTATTAGTAGAAGTTGGACTTATGACTATATTAATTATTTCCAATTTTCAAAAAAATACACGTCTCTCCATCATAATATTACAGTACTTCTAAATGCGTAACCTTCGACGAGAATGACATGGCAATAGCATTTTCAATCGGAAATTATATTGATGGGTTCTTTATTTATAGCTGTAGATTGACTTAATTACAACGCAATCCGGTAATTCCAGATAGATTTCTATATGCCTATTATATTTGAACAACACTACTACTTGTTTTCAGAAATTTGGCAAGCGTACGTACGTACCTAGATTGATCGGTGCAGAAGAAAGTGTTGAAATTTCCATCACTTCTTTTGGCAACATAAAAATACACAGGAGTCAGCTCAGAAATGCTCTTGTCTGTAAGAACCAGTAAACCAAATGGTCCTAGTGCACCCCTCGTAACGCTTCCACCACTTTCGGTGCAATTGTACTCCCCATCATCGGCTAATTCCTTTGCTCTCTCCAAAACCTCCTTATCTATCTCAAACTCCGCAAAGATATCTAACTGCGTGGTAGTGCCCACATCAACAGGAACCACTGACCCTGCTTCCACTATCACTTTCTCAAATTCATGGCTCTGTAATCTTAAGCTCTCAATCTCCTCAACTGGCCATTGAATTAAATTGGTACCAGTCTTCTTATCAAACAATATTGTCCTTGGAATGGCCTGTTCCATGCAAATTTACAGTAGCATATACTATAATAACTTTCTTAACAAGCTTGAGCTTATATGTTGATAATAATTAACAAGTGAGGAAATGAAATCTGGATCTATATATGATCAAAAAAACACGAAAGATCATCGGTCCTCTAAATTTCTATCTCCGTTTCTTTCGTACATTTTCAACTATATAATGTGGCAAAAATTGTTGAAATACGAGAATTTTAAAGCACGAATGTGATTGTTGAGAGTGGTCAAAATAGATGCAAGCCAGCTAGTGTGATAAGTGGTCGTTACCTGAAGGGATGCCCAGCCCTTTTCGATGTCAATCTCCCCGTCATCAGTCTCAGGAATCCAACCCCATAACACTCTCCTCTTCTTTGATGGATCATAGAATGATTTGGAGGCATAGAATTTCCCATAATCGTACCTTAATCCAATACCCACATCAGTAGTCGGGTCATCCGAAACCCATCGGTCACTACTCTCATCATATGTTCCAATAGCATAATAATCATTCCTGTGATCATCAAAGCTAGCTTTCACTACATGCTTCACTCCTTCACCCTTAACTGACGTGTCCAACCCGTTGTCTTCTGTTTGTGAAACCGGGTAAAAGTCCACACACTCCCACATACCCGTACCCGACACCGAATGGAGCACGTCCTCCATCAACACATAGCTCTTGAAGTCTACGGTTTCGTACACCAATGACATGCCGGTGCCATTAATCTTAGACCCAATGGTGATCCGCCACTTGCCCTCAGACGTGACCCAAGCAGTTGTCGGGTCGCGAAAGTCTTTTGGGTCGATGCTAGGTGGTGGGGTTAGAACCGGGTTTCCGGGGTACTTGACCCAGTTAATGAGGAAGGGGTCAGATAGGTCAGCAGGGTATGCCAAATTTTGGACCTGCGCAAACTCATTGGTTGATCCAGTGTAAAGCATGATGACTTGGCCATCTGGTAGGGTGGTGGCAGAGCCCGTCCAGACACCGTTGATGTCGTACCACTGATTGGCGGTCATGGCTATGGGAAGGTGGCGCCAATGGATGAGATCTTTTGACACAGCATGGCCCCAAACGATGTTACCCCACACTGCAGCTTCTGGGTTGTACTGGTAGAACAAGTGGTACCATCCCTTGTGGTACAGCGGACCTATTTTGTTTGGCAAGCGGATTTTGTACATTTAAAATCAATGCGTAACATAGGAAAATATTTTTTATACAACGGTTATTTGTATCGTGTATGTTATGTCCATCTCTTTTGATAGAGGTGTTACAAATAACTGTTGTATCTAAAAAATTCTAATTCCAAAGAGCATAACATATCTTACCATCACATAAAATAGAGACCAAATACTTTTTTTCTTTTTTAAGAAAGAGATCCGATGTAGTGCATATAGGCTTTTTTTGTGGAACAATGATAGGTACACACCCTCTCAACCACTCCCTACCACACCCTCTCTCACATGTGTGGTGGGGCCCACTGGGACCCACCGGGTGAGCCCCACCACACATGTGAGAGAGGGTGTGGTGGGGAGTGGTTGAGAGGGTGTGTATCTATCATTTTTGTTTTTTGTGCGCTTTAGTGGTGTCCTTGCCGTGAACCATTGAATTTTTTGAATTCAGGAAAAAAAAAAAAAAACCCAAATTGATTGGATATCACGATATACTTTGGTCTGATGACATTTTTTATAAAATATTGATGGTTACTATCATTAAAAAAATTAACTGTTTTTTTTTTTAATAAGCAAAAAGGATATTCACGAAAACTTTTTGATCATATATATTGATGAAAAATAAACTGTTACGAAAAATATATATTGATCGTATTGTTATCAATGCTGAATTATCTTAATATTTTTACACAAAGATTTATGTGGAACTCAACAAATCACAGGACACCCTTGCCAATCATGCATCTTTGGACCTTATTTGTAAATAATTAATGTTTTATTGAATTTAAAAATCCAAACCCCATCCTCAAATCAATTGAATCGAACGAAGGCTCCATATGTAAAAAAGGGAATATTTGATTGTGATTAGTGTCAGCCAGCCGTCTGTGTACTTCTGTTAAGTATTTGTGCCGTGAGAGAGAGAGAGAGAGAGAGAGAGAGAGAGAGAGAGGTTGATTACCATTGGGATCTTCAGCCGACGAAATCATTTAAAATCCACCACCAAAGCAATGCACACACAAATAAAACAAAGGTCAGAACGAAGAAAATTAATCTAGGATTAAAAAACACTACGGTCTATTGGTTGTTATAACTACTCAAATTGAAATAAGCGTGTTAATAATAATAGGAGCAGTTGTCACCATTTAAATATGAACCCCTAACGAACATTTTCTCGGTCAAACCACAATTAATCCTATAAAAAAAAATTACATACTTTATAACCTATGTAATAGTAGTACTACGAAATTATTATATTTATGCACTACAAACCATTCATCCAGTTCTTGTTTGGCTGAAAATGAAAGTCCGTTCTCTGCCAATCCAGCATGCGCTTCGTCCACGGGTACGATGGAAATCCCAAATGTGGGCCCCACGACTTCGCGGAAACCCCTTCTCCCACCCCTCGCGGCAGACATGGTGGCCGCGGCAGCTTTATTTTCTCCGGTGTTGTCGAATTCCAGTTTGAAACCAACCCATAGCATGCAATCAAAGCTACGAGCGTCCAAAATCCATATAACATTACCCGCATTCCCTTCGCGGGTGGCCGCTGGTTTTCCTGGACCTCGCCCCTTTCTTCCCCATCCGGTAGCAAGGTGTAAGGATGCTGGAAAGCGTTGGGTTCGTGGTTCTCCGATTCTGAGGATGGACGTAATGAGTTTGAGACTAGCATTGTGGTTGTGGTTATGGTTATGGTTGTGGTTGTGAAATGGTTGAGACTCGAGAAGAAACCTACCTATATATATACACGTATAAAAATATGTATGTATCTAGAGAGAGAAAAGAGTTTGAAAGAGATGTGGTTATAAACAGATCGCGTCGCTCTTGTGCGACAGACTTTGACTTGCCATAAATGGACATCTCCAACTGCAGAACTATCACATATGGTCACGATATTCTTGGATAGGGTTGAGCGGAAGAGAAAATTATTAATTCCTTCTCAAGTACCGACAAGCGATAATCTGAAGACTTTCTTTACCATACATTGATGTGAATTTCATCACAAATTGTGTGGCTTTCATATAATATGTGGTGAGGAAAGGTCCTAGCGGGAGAGAGAGAGGGGTTGGGATTTTCTTATGTTAATGGATTTCCATGTAAATTGGTGGCAGAAGTTTTGGGGCGCAATTAATGGGTGAACAGTGTTTCACTTGGTCTGAAGTAAAAAAAATTGTACTTCAGACACAAAGACTTAATACGATTCGAACGTAACAAGAAATTAAGTAGTTTTGATTGACTACATTTTGACATTAATGGAGCTGAAAGAACATAGGAACCCAGTTTGTATGAAATTAGTTCTCATCTCCATGAAGTGGCTCCTCTCCATAGTTCATCTCTTTTATACTGTTTCAAATTCTCATTTCACGGATACATCACAAATTCATAACCCAGATGAACCTGCTCATCTGTGCTCATTAGTGTAATGCTCTGGACCATGAATGAAGGAAGCATCGTAAATGAGTACAGAAATTGATTTGGGTCTCTAGGCATGTCCTCCTTGATGCTTTTCAGTTTTGATTTGGGAGCATGGTTCTGCAGCAAAACGTCATTGTAGCTCCTCGGTTCTTGGAGATTTAGGGGGGCCACTATTTCAGTGGTAGTCATGTTAAGGAATCCACTCCAAATTCCACTTCTAGTTCTTCTGATGGATCTGCTGGATGATGTGCATTTCATTATCATTGTGCTTTCATTTCTCTTCTATTTCATTTGTTTGTAATTCCGTTATTATTTAGTTAGGAGGGATTGACAGGTCAGCAATCCACAACTGATCCTGGCATCCAATCAGAATTGAGTTTCAGAGTTGTATATATAGACCATGAGTCTCTATTGTTTGGCAGATCAAAAAATAATGAAATACAAACACATTCATTTTTCTCTCTCTCTAGAATTGGTAGTTTTCAGTTTTCGTTCATGGTATCAAAGCAACAATGACGCAAGTCGATTCGTAAAAGATCCTGAAATTCAAAATTCAAGAAGCTCAGTCGAAATTCACAACGAGAAAGACAGTAATGGCATCATCCAGTGCGTCTTCATCAACTATAAGTACATTAACTTTACCTTCTTCTCTAGCCTTCTTGGTCTCGAATTTTCATGCACTTCTCAATCTGAAGCTAGATTCAAGAAATTATTTGCTATGGCGTGCCCAAGTGATGAATGCACTGAGGGCTAATGGTTACATAGAGTACCTTGATAGTTCAAAACCCTCACCTGAACCAACAATTGTTGATGCTTCCAATTCTAGGGTTCCGAATCCTGAATTCAATTTGTGGACTCTTGTTGACAATCAATTGTTGTCGTGCGTGACATCTACTCTGACTCAAACAACACTTCCACACATTCTAGGGTTTACACATGTGTGTCAAGTTTGGGATGCACTTGAACACAGGTTCAATTCTTTGTCTAAATCGAGAATTCATGAACTGAAGGACAAATTATACAATGTGAAATTGAAAGGAAGCATGGATGAGTATATAGATGAGATAAGAGGATATGAACAGCAGCTTGAAGTAGTAGAATATCATGTTGATGATGATGATTTGGTGTTTTATGCACTCAAAGGATTGCTAGAAGAATACAGACCTGTGAGGAGTGCCCTCAATGCCAAAGGAGATGTAGTGTTTAATGATCTGGTCACTATACTAAAGAATGAGGAGTCACAGATTCTTAAAGATGAAGGAAAAAGTGCACCTAAAGTCTTTCTTGCAAATCAGAAATATCCGCCAATAACTATGCTTCCTCCACAATCTTATAATCCATCTTCTAGTGGCACAGACCCACAGATGAACCAGAATGGAATTTTGGGAGCAATATCACATCCTTATCAAGCACCAATGTATCAAACCTCACAATCTGAAGGGTCATACTTTCCAGTGCAATCCAACAGGAATTATAACTCTGGTCAGAATAATAGAGGAGGAAGAAAGTCTAATTTTGGTCAGAACAATAAAGTGGAGTGTCAAATCTATGGAAAGACAAACCATACAGCCATGTACTGTTATCACAGGCAAAACCTGCAGTATCAACCACCAACTTATGTTCAATCTTCAAACTCAAGGAGGGGAATGGCTTCAAACTGGAATGGTTTGACCAACTATGTGTCACATAATGCACAAAATAGCCCTATGATGTCATACAATACCATGGCAGTACAGAGGCCTTTTTCTGGAAACAATGGACAGATATTTTCTTCAAATAACAATGGAACTGCACAAGCAAACATGGTTGCTTTTCCTAATACTATGCAGTTACAAGGAGGAACTTGATTTGTCACAGTACCAACTCCAAGTCATGCCTTTGTGCCACCTGCTCCTCAAGCTTTTATTACCACAACACCTGCAATACACACTGGTTTTTCACTAAATAATCAGAGAGGAGATGGCTCTGGATGTTCAGGGGGAGGACAGTCTACTCCTAGTTGGTTCCTTGATAGTGGAGCATCCACTCATGTCACTAACAACCTCAGCAATATTTCTCAGTCATAGTCCTGTTACACTGGTGATGGTGTTCTTGTTGACAATGGAGCCTCACTTCCAGTTAATCACTCTGGTAAAGGAATTCTTTCTACCCCAAACAATTCTGTCTTAATCATATACTACATACACCTGGTATTACTCATAGTTTTCTTTCTGTCTCTCAGTTTGCCAAAGAAAATAATTGAGTTCTCATTTTTTATTGTGATGGATACATTGTCCAGGACAAGCACAGCCACAAAATCCTCCACAATGGACCATGTGTGGAGGGATTATATCCTATCCAGACCTACTCCAAAGATGCATCTTCTATTCAGCTCTACTCACAAGGTGCATCTACTCCATTTTCAACTGCTCTTGTGACTTCCACTTCTAGTTCTTCTATTGAAACTTGGCACTATAAGCTAGGCCATCCCAGTTTACCACTTTTTCAGTCTTTAATAAAACAACTTCATCTACATGTTACTAGACCTTATGAAGTAACATGTTTCAGTTGTAATGCTGTTAAGAGTCATAAGCTCCTTTTTTCTACTTCTAAGTCTGTATCTGTTGCTGCTTGCGACCTTGGATTGTATCGTATATGGTGTCGCCCCAAGCGTAGGGCTAGGTCGGTGGTAGCATAATAACTCGGAAGTCCGAGATCGAATCCACAGGGACCGAACGCACCCAGCGTGAGAGTTGTCTTGGTAGTAAAGGTGTAGCCTTGAAGCGGAAAACTTGGCTTGTGATTTGGGGGTGGAATTCACTTTAACTTCGTGAATGACGCGAAATTTAAAAAACGACAAATTAAACTAAGGCAAAGTCTAGGGGTATTTAACTACCATGACTCAGGTTAATCCATCCCCTCTTGATAACCGGCTCGGGGCATCGTTAAATGCCCCCGAACGGAAGATTTAGATTTTAAAACCATTTACAAGAAAATGTGTTTACCAAAGATTAGGAGTTTTCGGTACATTTTGCAAACGGATGGGTTGACATCGCCCAAAAGCATCACATGTGCCAAGTAGCCAAGCTCTTGGCTACGTGTGATCAAAGGGATTAACAAACCCACTCTTTGGTATATAAAAGTGCAACCCCAAATATTTGATAAACAAGCAATGTATGCCTTAACATGAGATGGATGGATTAATCCCAAGTCATGGAGTGCTAATCACCCCATGACTAAGCCTACTTAAACTACTCACCCATTACACAAATTAACAAGTCTAGAATATGGAAGAAAACTAAAAACATGCTTAATAAACTTAAAAACCGATTTTTATGGTTAATCCTAGGTTTGCCTACCACATTAACTCTTGAGAAAATCACAAACAACAATTACTAACTTGAGTTTAAGAAGGAAATGACTACAAAAAAAGAGAATACAATTTAACCGATAAAAATGTAAACAAACTTGATTTATATAGAGATCCAACGAGTAACTACAACATTAAACAACAAGAAATTAAAGAAAAATGAAGACTTACTTGATTAATCTAGAGAGATAAAGCTTAACAAGCTATGGAGTTTTTACTAGAAAAACTAAGGAGGAGGAAGTGGGGAGAGAGATGGAGAGGGAAATACATACAAACACCTTCCCTCTCTCTCAAAATATCCTAATAATGCTTTTAATAGAAACTTTCCATTTATGGAAAGTCCAAAAAGTTGCTAAAAAATCGCCAGGACCAAGGTGGATCGATCCACTTTGAAGAGTGGATCGATCCAGAAGTGTCTATTGAGCTTTTAGGATGAAGTGGATCGATCCAGATTGGTCTGTTCAATCAGATTTTTTACCCGACTTTGCGGGCACGCCCTGACTTCGTCCGAACTCGGAATGAGACGATTCTTGAACCGTTGAAAAGCTCTATGAGTCTACTTTCCAACCCAATTAATCTCATATTAATAGCCTTTGTATCTTGAAAGTAATGAGCCTTTTTCTATCAGTTGGTCAGATTTTCTCAAGGCTCATAACTCCAAATTTCTTGTTCTTTTGTTCCAGGCCTTCCTTGAACCTTCCAAAGCTTCTTGAATCGACTTCTATGCTTTGGCGATTGTCCTCCATGGCATTGCAGGTCCTTGGGTACTTCCGGATACAACCGGGGATTATTTGGAGCTTTGGACACACCTTTTAGCTCCGATTTTCTGAAACTCATCAAAAATACATCTCGCGCAAAATCAATCGTATAAAGGCACAAAATGCACATGTGTGTAATCACAACGAGCGAGATAAGCCTGGATATATACAACATTTGGGACTTATCAGCTGCACCATTTGACTTATTACACATGGATGTCTGGGGTCCTGCCCAATTCCTTCTGCTCAAGGATTCAGATATTACTTACTAATCATTGATGATGACAGTCGTTATTCTTGGCTTTTTCCTTTGCATTATAAATCTGAGGTCAAAATTGCTTTAACACATTTCAAGGCCTATATAGAAAACCAGTTTAAAACCACTGTCAAAACTGTTAGAACAGGCACTTGTCCTCATACTGCTGAGCAAAATGGAGTGGTTGAAAGAAAGCACAGGCACTTGCTTGATACCACTCTCACTTTGCTAACACAGTCTTCCTACTTATTTTTGGCTTGAAGCTTTAAATACTGCACTTTACCTTGCAAATAGACTCCCACATTCTTCCTTGAATTTTCAGATTCCTTTCACTCTATTATTCCATACCACTCCAGATTACTTTAGTTTGAAACCTTTTGGGTGTGCTTGCTTTCCTTGGTTAAAACCATATACTCCACATAGACTTGTTCCAAAATCAAAATGTTGCATCTTTCTTGGTTATTGTTCTACTTCAAAAGGATATGGGTGCTATGATCCCATTCAAGATAAGGTCTATGTATCAAGACATGTCAAGTTTGAAGAACATTGTTTTCCTTATACATCTCTTGTTACTTCTTTCACCAACAAGACTCAACAGTCCTGTTCCTATTCCACATTCTCAGTTCCACTTACTTCATATGATGACATAGACTGCAGCAACTTAGTTCATATTACCAAAGATTAAGTCTGTCATCAATCATCCTCTGCCCATACCCCCAATGATTAGGGATTAGATGGGTTCTGTTATTGTTGTTGCTATCTAGTTGAATCCTTGAAGAAGCGGATTTTAGAAAAGTTCAGTTTGATTTGATAGAAAAGTTCAGTTTGATCTGGGAACTAGCTCTGGATTTTGGCTCTTTAATCCGATTAGCTTTGCGAGCGGATTTTTGGAGCCCTCCACCAACGACGATGGTGGCATCTATAGCGAATCCGGTGTTCGTTCTTCAGCCTGCCGCGGGAATGAGCTTCAGAAAGTGAAGATCTAGTCACACCACCCTCCTTCATGATGGGGATCCATCCTCAAAGTTGTTTTTTTTTTTGCAGCTTTTTTGTTTGGTTTTGTTTTTTTTTTTTCTTTTTTTGTATTCCAAACCTTTTGAGTCAATTGTAATCGTTTTTTTTTTTAGTAAAGAATTGATCTTTTCTCAATTCAAAATAGATATGCATACAAGTTACACTTCGTAGAGCTAATTGGATAGATTAATAGTGTAATATAGTGTCCTCTTTTAGACAAAATAAAATAAATTTTGTTCACGTGTAGCTCTAATCAACCAAAATGTTTATAGAGATGTTATTTTCTTTTTGTGTTTCCGAGATGAATGAAAAAGCTCACCCAACTCCCATTTGTTAAAAGAACCAAGGTGATTTTAGCAACTTACTTTCAGTCAAAGGAGTATGTGAGAGAAAATTAACTTTTAGCAACTTATCTTTTTGCTAATAAAAAATAAATTAGGTTTTTGTAACTTAGTTTTTAGCACTTTCAAGGGCCGAGGCACAATGGGTCAAAGTGGAGTCATTGCACCCTACTGCCTTCCAAATCACCCTATTGTTTCTTCTAATTTTAACTCACATTTTTTGTCCCAATAATTGTATCACACAAACACTTACACTCAACAAGGTTAGTATATTAATACATCAACTAATCTATATTACAATACAGAGCGGTTTTTGTCTCAGTCATGTTTGTCCCAGTCATCATATTACAATTTATTCCTCTTTCTGCCAACTCACTCCCCCCCCCCCCCCCCCCCCTCTCCTCTCTACTCTTTCATTCCACCAGCCCACCACACCCAAAATTTCAAACCACATTCTCTCTCCCCCTTATTGAAATTCAAACGACATTCTCTCTCACTACCTCCTCTCCTTCCCCCTCTCTGAAATTCGAAGGACCATAAAGAATGGGCACGTTTACGGGTACGGACACGCGCGTCGATTGCTCAAGCAGGCACGGGCACGCACTAGTTCTTGTACACTAAATACCGTTTTTTACTAACGGGGAGTGTTTCTATACACTTTCCTGACAAATAACGGAGGCACTTCTTAAACCATTCAAAGGGCGACTTCTAACTATTATAAGTACTAGTGTATATTTAATTGTTTGATTTAGCAAATTTATATATTTAGATATTGACACCACTACTAAAAGATCCTAGCTCCGCCCCTGAGCAATTTTATAAAAAAATTAGCTTTTATCAGTTGGTGCTTTTGGGGGGCCAAGAAGTCTACGACAACACCTACAAACGTCACAGAGCCTTGGAAACCTCCAAGGTGCTTCGCCAAAGGTGACACTGGAGGGACCAGTCGGCAAATATGGGAGGTTAGCCATTTGCAGATAACATCAACGGCTCGGCATAAGGTCTCGGTACTGCGTCGACGTGTTAAACATTCCACGTTAACTAAAGTCTCTCGGCGAAATGATGGTTCAGCGAATAAGGCCAGAACCATTAAGCTACATCCGGGCAACTGAGCCGAGAGGGATACCTACGCCGAAGGGTGATTACCTAAGGCTAACTAAGCACAAGCATGGTGCATGTGAATAACGGAGCATGTGCCTGTAACCATTTCCAATCATGACAATGACGTCAGCCAAACGATCAACTGCACGTGTCACTATTCTACTGGTGACATGTGCTTGTAACAAACTCGCTTTATTCATCATAGTGACGTTAGCCGAGTGGTTATCACAAGTGCTAAGCACGGACGTACTTGGAACGCAAGTCGCTCGCTCCCTATATAAGGTAAAATGTAGCCACAAGTAGGTACACACACTCAATTCTCTCAACCCTAGATCTGAGTTCTTGCTTCTTCTTCATCATCTTCTTCTTCTTCTTCTTCACGTACTTACTTGACCGTCGGAGTGCCGTTCTGGACTTGACAGTGCAGTCCGGTGCTAACAGGGGTGCTAAGTGTGCAAGCAAGGAGCTCAAGCGAGGGGAAAATCATTCACCCATTTAATCGGTTCATGGAAGGCTGGTCCAAGAAGTTGTAGCCCCACAGGCCATAGAGCTAAAAACAGGAAACTTGGCCTTCCATGTTTGCAAAATCTGGGATGGCATCATAAAAAAATAAAAATAAAAATAAAAAAAGAAGTTTAGAAGGATAAATAAATTAAAACTAAGTCGAAGTAGTATATTGTGATTTGAACTTCTTCCCATAATTAATTCGTGATTTGGACGTTGAACAACTCACCTACGTAGGCTTGATCAGACATAAAAACTCAATGAGTCAAAGTATTAGGAAATAATTAGAGCAGTTAAGGACAAAACAAAAAGCAGAGGAAGCCAAGTGATACCTAACACAGAACATAATTGACTGCGGTTGGAAATGGGTTGTCTAAAGATTTGGGCTGTGGTGGCGGCGGCGGTGGTGGCGGCGGTGGCAACAAAGGGGACGGAAGGACAATCAACGGCGTCGTGTGCGCAGAAGCTGGTGCCGTGTGCAAATTACATAAACTCAACCAACCCACCCGCCTCATGCTGTAACCCACTGAGAGATACCGTGACTAACGAGTTGAGTTGCCTCTGCAATCTTTATAATACCCCTGGCTTGTTGGATTCTCTTAACCTCAACATCACTCAGGCCCTTCTCCTCGCCGGCCGCTGCAATATCTCCGCTGATCTCAACTCCTGCCTCAAAGGTAATTCTTCTCAGGGGCGGGCGCAGGATTTAGTATCAGCGGGGTCAAGTATACAGTAGATCCAATATAATTGATTTTTTTTGTGTTGCAAATTATTAACATTTTTTGCAAAAACTGCTTGGATCAAGCCCTTCCCGGTATTTTTTTTTGAAGATTTTCGGCGTGGACCCTTGAAAACGAACACACTAGATGGCTCGGATCGTCAAAAAAATATTTGAATCATGGAGGTCCGGAAATGAGAATCCCGGATTAGAAGGACTCCCTATATATATATATATATATATATATATATATATATATATATATATATATATATATATATATATGCAGAAGTGGTATGTCAACCATAATATATCATATCGTTTACAACTCGCCCCGACGGTTTTTCATATTTTGAAACCGATTCACGATAGCTTCATTTGAAATGGTATCAAAAATCTCTCGCTCAATGTACACAACCAAACTATCTTGCATCCACTGGTCACCCATTCTGTTACGTTGTCGGTTCTTCACAATTTTCATTGCACAAAATGCTCTCTCCACTGTAGCGGTCGCAACTGGTAAAACTAAGGCTAATTTCAAAAGTTTGTATGCCAATGGATATCCGATATCTCTTTGGGCATAGTTATATTTATTTTTTGTTACTTGGGGCAAGATTAGAAAATTATTTAGGCATAGTTATATTTATCTTTTGTTACTTGGGGCAAGATTAGAAAATAATCTATACGGTATGGGGGCAAAATACCCAAAATTATATATACACGGCAGTAGGAAATTTTCGTTAGTTGTTTCTTCTTCATTGTTGGTTTGATAAACATACTGATGAGCCGAGCAGTTAGTTGTTCAAGTTTGGTTTGACAACTTAGCGAGCTTCAAAACATGTTCAAGTGTAGCATTTTGATGAGACGAGTCAATCTCGAACGAGCTTTAATCGGCTTGATCTCGAGTTGCTTGAAGTTTTTTGATATGTCATAGGCTGAGCAATAGCTTGATCGAGATTGATTTGAAAACTTAACGAGCTTAAAAAAAAGTTAAAGCTGAATATGATTATGTAAAACAAACCGTTCTTGAACAAGCTTTTTACAAACAAACACGAACTCGAAACAAACAATTTTATGCTTTGAGCCACTCGGTGAGTCAGATGGCTACTTCCCAATTTGATCTCAAATTTAACTGGATCAATCTGCTGCTCATCGCATAATGTGTACACTTTGAGCCAAATCACATACTCCCTCCATCCCGTTTTAAATGCTTCTTACGTATATCCGTGTCATTTTCAAACGTCTATATCTTTTTATTGGTAAGGTTTCGAAAGGTTTTAAAAAATTTGTCTAATAGAACTAATTAAGATCTATCAAATAAGATCCATATTGCATATAAAATACATTATAGAATGAAAACTATAAGAGTTTTAAAAAAACACGCATAGCCGTAGGGAGCATTTAAATTGGGACGGAGGGAGTATTTGTAGTCTAGTATGATTGCAGTATTTGTTATTATAAGACCGTGTTTTGATATTTGATTTGGTTGGTTCGTGGAAAGAAAAAAAGAATAAGAACAAGAAGGGTAAATAATTTTTTTTATATATATTTCATTACCATTTCCTATTCGTATCTCTTCGGTCTGCATATCCTAGATTAAAGACGTCCTAGATCATTTCTGCTGAATACTAGGAAGGAATACTCTGTTAACAAACAATTTTACTTGTTTTCTTCTTGTGCATCACTTACTTTCTTCTGTCTTAGGACGTGCGACTACTAATTCTTCTTTAATTTCATATTCTTCTACAGCTTCGGCTCCAAGTTCCATTTTTGGTTTAACTCCTCCAGGTAAGAAGAAATTGAACCCCCTGGTTACACTTATATACGCCACTAGTTGATAACTCTTTGCATCACTTGTCATATTGAAAACGGAATTTGGCCTTACCTTATGGTCTTGACATAGAAGTAGCAAACATAATGCTTCAAAGGCAACACAATTTTGACCCAACGTGTTGTGATGATTGACTTGAATCTTTATAATTTGAAGGGAATTGACATGAACTTAGAAACGTACGAGTCATTTAATTTGATGGTAGCTGTTCTTTGCTTCTGGTTCCCACATATTTGTGTTAAACTCAGTAATACAGTGACGCAAGCTGTTCTTTGCTTCAAGCGCCTGCAGATTTGTGTTAAACACTTATTGACTAACCTTTTCATCCATTAAACTGCACAGTTTCACGAAAATTGAATTTCAGTTTTGCTCTACTTCAGGGGAGGAGGGAGGGGGGTCAAGCGGGGTCACTTGACCCCACTGAAGTGGCAAATTTTAATAGGATAGGTATAATATTTTTTAGAATTTTGTATTTTTGCCCCTTGTATATGGTATTTCTTTGCCCCACTTGCCCTCCTTTAACTCACCAAATTATTTTTCTTCTAACTCTGACTCTCTTCACACCACTGCTTGCCCTCCTCACCATACCAAATCATTTTTCCTCCAACTCTTTCCAGTCTCCACCACCAAAAATAGGACCAGAGTCCAGAGGCAGCAAATGAGGTTTTTTTTTTTTCCCCCTTCAAAGGATGGAAGTCTGGTTTTTTTCCCCTTTGAAGGATGGAAGTCTGGACGAAATACCCTCTCTCCTTTCCCCCTCTCTCTTATTTAACCATTTATCCTCCTCACAATGCCACAAATCTAGCTTCCCCACCACCATTATCAAGTAAAAAATGAATTCCTTAGTTTCCAAATCGAAATCTAGAAACCCTGAGCCTATGAGTTTGGAGAACTTTTTGTTAGTTTATTAAATTGTGGTTGGTTGTGGACGCAGTTATAGGTTGTATATCTAATTAATTACTTTTTGTTTGGAATTTCAGTGTATCTTTTAGGGATCAATTGTAAATAAAATTATATGTTATTAATAGACACTTGCTTTCACTTCTTTCTATTTTGCATTTTGGTGTTTTTTTTGCCTTTGATTATGTTTTAAGAATTTGACCTCACTGACATTTAGTTCTACCTCCGCCCCTGCTCTACCTGGCCTGTGGGGGAGTACCCTTGATAATACAATCAGGAAAAGTTGTTACTAGTACTGTACTAGCTAGCTAGTAATACTCAACCCTGCACCCAACCGGCCAAGCTCTAAAATACAATAGTGGACTACAACTCATTTCGTTAACAATACTTACTGAGAAACACGATGAAAATTATAAATGCATGCCAAAATTTGTTATTCATGCGCATTTAGTTTTCCAATTTGACAACATTGATCACTCACTTCTCAAGCAACTAACGGGGATAAATTTTGCAGTGACGCCCAGAAAAGATGGCAATGGAGTGGGCAGGATCACGTGGACTGGAATGTCTACCATACTTTTGTTTTTTACTTCTATGATGCTCTACTAGAGAGGTTTTCGAATCTTTTTTGTACGGTTATTCATTTCTACGAAAGCGGGATTGCGCACCTTGGAGGTTTCCTTGTTTTGCTTATCAGATATTATTTTGATTTCGGTAGTGTTACTCTCAATCTGTTCACTTGTGTGTGAAACTTTATTATCTAGTCTGCTTTATGAACCTCTATGTATAAATTATTGACTTTTGCTTTCCAGATGTTACATTTTATTTGAGTGAATTTACTTTTCCCATTGCATTTGAATTGTGTTCACTAACTTTGGTTGTGTAGTACTGACGTACGCTGAATATAGTTTCACTACAATTATTATTTGACTAGTTTTATTGCCTTATGAATTGGAATTTTTAATTGCTCAGGAAAATGGAATGATGTATATTTCCCATAGAGGTCAAGAAAATCCCTATTTTCTTTTCCAGCTTCAGCTGCATCAACCTTAAGGCTCCGTTTGTTTGGACATAAAATATTTTCCTCAAAAATATTTTACCTATTTTCAGGTGTTTGGTTAGATTAATGGCAAGTAAAATATTTTTACTAGTAAATTATTTTCCTTGATTCGGTGTAAAATAACTTACGCCAGAAACGGCGGTAAGTTATTTCCCTAAAGTCTTGATCGTCCCCTTACAGCCTTACCCGTCGAATTCCAGTTCTTTTCCTACAAAAAGCACTCTTTTCCATTAATCGTTTCCCATCAGAAATGTAAACCGACAGCGAGCTTTCATAAATAAACTTTCTATAACTGACAAAACTTGTCTCTCTCTCTCTCTCTCTCAATTACACTTCTCTCCTCTGGGTTTTGAAAAATATTTTCCTCATGTGCCAACCAAACACCGGAAAATAAAAGTAAAAAATTTTGTTTTCAGCAAAACCATTTTACATGGAAAACATTTTATATTATAAAACATTTTACATCAAAACAAACGGAGCCTAAGCAGTTGAAAACTGCTTGAATGAAAATTTTCAGAGAATTGGTTGCTGCTACTATTTATTTAGCTTTTCCATATCCAACGCGGGTTTATTTCAGATGCTTATTTTTACAAATTGCAGCTGTAATTACAGCCTTTTTGTATGTAGGATATAATGTCACTTCTCTCTGATTCATGCACTGAATGGATTTCCGATTGCCTCGCTTGTGCACTCGTTTGACTTGAAATTGGATGAAGGAGAAAAATTGGATGTATCAAAGGAGTTTGGGACTGTGTTAAAGAAAAAAAAATGCACCTTGTTTGTGATCCTAATTGTTGGGATTCCACCCCGTGTGGGCCTGTTGGGCTTAGGCCCAGAGGGAGTGGATTAGGGTTTTTCTGTATAACTCTATAAATACTCGGACATGCCATTGTTTATGAGTGTGGTAGCACAATGTAGAGAGAGAAGCAGAGAGCGTGAGAGGGGGGCCGGTTGCGGCTCCCCGGAGAGAGAGATACACGAGAGAACTTGTGAGGATTTCATTATTGTGAGATTGAGTGTAAGTGTGTAACACAAGAACACGGATTGTCTCCGGATTATAGTGAAACCCCCCTCCCCGTGGACGTAGGTCCGATTTGGCCGAACCACGTATATTGTGTGTCGTGTTTTCTCTTGTTTTACTGCTTCTGTGCGTGTGGTGCATTGTTTGGAATCCTAACACTAATGCTGAGGCTATATGACCTAGGGCTCTATTATTAATGCATTGAAGTTTTGTTCCTATAAATTGATTTTGAATCTTCAACCCCAACCCAAAGAAAAAGAAAAATGATAATGTAAGGATAAAAGTTATAGTAGTACATTCTTTTCTTATGAGCATGTTAATATATTGATTTGATAAACTTTTCTTTCATTTGGCACGTGGTAGTGTACATGTGCCTGTTAGTTATATCCCCCTTCGAGTATTACTGGTCAGAACACCCTTCAAATTAGAATTACTGGGATTTGGAGAATTCAGTGAAACACAAGAGAAGAGATGATATTTTTTTCCCCTCAACATATGATCACAAATTGAAGTATAATTAATTCCTAAAGGAGCATCTCTGTCGTAACTAGCTTGCAATTGAGATTTTACTTTACCCTAGTAGTAGTGTAGAAAAAAACTGATGAAAAGAAGAGCAAAGCAGAGCAGAGCTTCCAAAGGGAACACCACTAGATCTGTCAGATGAAATTGGTAATGCAGTTTTGCATACATCAAAGGTCCTTTTTTTTTTTTTTTTTCTCCCCTTTTTCCGACTACTACATAAAAATAAAAAAAAAGATTCAACCACCTATTGTCCTCCTCCCTCCCTCTCTCTGCTGCTTTTTAGTAGTACAGTATTTCCTTATTTTGTTCTGAAAGTTTCAAAAGCACCCAAATGATATGGCAACTAATGCATTTGGGGACCACTTTTAAATCTTTTGCTCTGCTCATTTATTTGTGGCAAAGCAATTGTCTAAACAACCAACGAAGCAGAGTGATGCCATGCCTTCACAAAAACACAAATGAGTCCATTCAATCTCCACTTACAAAATGTTACTAACTAGTAGAAAAATTCAACTTCCTAGCCAGCTCTGGCTTCACCAGAAACAAAAACAAATCAGCCAGCTCAGGCTTGGCAACAAAGACACTAAATTCCACATACTTTCGAATTATCTCCTTATTTCTTGTCTCTCATTTGGAAACTCAGTTTCCACTTGGTCTTTCTTCTTAGTGCATCCCTGTGGTGGGGATTTTCCGTGCGGATTCCTTCTGCGTGTATTTCCTTCTTCTCCAATAGATCCTGCACCAGAGAACGCTAGTTAGTGTCACTTGGGCCTCTTGCCCAAGGACACTCTGACGATCAAGTTAGTATAGAGAAGAAGAGAGTACAAAGAGTGGTAGATCTGAGATTGTTTGTGTACCTCTAGGGTTTATCCCTTAGTATTTATAGATATCCGTGTACTTGCTCTCCAAGCCATGTTGCGTCACCTGTCACGTCCTTGGTCACATGACGCCCTATAACACGGCGCCACGCGGTCACCTAGAGGCTTCTAGAAGCTTCTTCTAACCGTCTCGATGTCCATCCGGGTTAGCTCGTGGGTTGGGCCTTTACCGTTCGCCCGAATACTGCATAACCCGGGAGGCCCATTCCTTGATCCGGAATTATGCTATCGCGTCCTACGACCCTAACGGGGCTTTACTGTTCATTGTCGGTCATATGACCCGTCGGCCTCAACGGGTATTGCGACCCATGATTCTCACTTTATACGGCCTTATGTCAGATACGGCCCATTAATATAATCTGCCGAATAATTACATTCGGCCCCCCACAATAGCCCCTCAATTTTCCGTCCGCTTAGGCGGGAAATTGAATAGATTCCAATCCGAATAAAAATGATGTCGTATTTGTCTCTTTCAACGATCTGCATTTGTGCTTATCCTTTCACCACCTGTCGTGTCAACCAAGCGGCGCAATTAAGATGCGTCATTATGATGCGACGTCTCACTGACAGCCCCACGCGGGCCCTGTACGTTTTTTTGCCACGTGTGAAGCCCCCGTTGGTCCGTACCTCTGTCGTTTCGAATTATGGCGGCGGTGCATCGTTTCCCGTGCACCTCTTTATCTCCTAACCTCTCCCTATAAATAGGGCTAAATGTAAAGAGGAAATACTTTTGCTGCTTCAGAGATTTTCGAGTTTTGCATCGCCGTCTTCCACCGCTGCTCGATTCTCTGATTCATCCCGAGAAGATCCACAGCTCCCTTCAATCCACAGGTTAGTCACACTTTGACCTTTATAATGCTCCTTTCTTCCACTTTTCCCCCATTTTTTGGTCACTTTTGGGGTTTTTGATGCGTTTTTCTAGGTTTTTCAGTTGAAACCCTCCAAATGTTGTCAAATCAACCAAAAAGTCTATACTTAAGGTTGACCGAAGGTTCCTTAGACCAGCCGTAGGTTTAACTTTCCGCCCATAGATACTAACAACCTCACCCGTGCACTTCCAGGTCTCTTAAAGATGTCCGACGATCACCTTTTGGTTACTTCTGATGAAGAGAACATGGTCGAAGATTACGACTAGGGCCAAAACGATGAGCCCTCACGCAGCTTTGCTGAGAATTCTGGCCCCTCAACTGAGCCTCACGCCGAGCCATCAACTTCCCTGGCCCAAACCCTACCCCAAGCCCAGCCTGCCGTACAAGCCCTTCGCAAGAGCACTCGTCAAAGGCAAGGTCGTGGCCGATTGTCAGGCCAATGTAGGGGAAGAGGGCCGACGGGGTCAAACACGTATCATGCCTTCTTTGCCTCAGAAGATGCACTCCGGGACTTTAGAGAGTCTTTTCAAATACCAGCCGACGTGGAGCTCGAATTAATTCCTTTAGATCCAAGCACACACCGTCTTCCTCAACGTCATGAGATCGTAGTCCCTATTTTTGCTATGTGTGTCGCAGGCCTGCGATTTCCCATCCAAACCTTCACCCGCCAATTCCTCCATGTCTTGGATGTGACTCCGGCGCAGTTGAGCCTAAACACTTTCAGAATCATAAACGGAATAGCCGAACTTAAGAGACTACATAACTTGGAATTCACCTTAGACGATCTATTCGGCATATACTATATTGGTCAAAATCCGATGGCTGGCCGTATCTTCCTTTCCCCCAGATCAACGGAGAATGTAGTTAATTTGTTTTCCACCTACGGCCTTCCCATCACTTCACTTCCTGACTCAGATAAATACGCCAATGACTTCGTGTTTGTAAGAGGCAATTAGGAGTTCGGCCCTGGCGAACCCAACGTTTACCCAGTACCTCGCACTGCCAAACCTGCAATTGGTAATTTCTTTGTTTAAATACTTCGTCGTATTTTGAATTGGCTACTTATCATTAGTTTTTATGTTGCAGACAAGGCCCTTGCTTCCACTCGGTAACGCTACACCGATTGGCAGAGGATTGAAGCTCTCTTCCGTATCCAAGACCGAGCAGCCCCAGCGCTCCTTGGCTACGTGCCGAATTATAGCACAACCCTTGATCAACGGTGGAGGCAAAGATGTGCCAAAAAGCTTGCTGCCGAAGAAAGGGTCCGCAGTACAGCTCCGAACGTCCTTCCATCCGACACAACTCAAGCACCATCACAAACGCTACGGCCACAAGTATTGCCGCCATCTCCGAGCCATCCACTACGTGGGTTCGAGCGCCTTCCATTAGACAGAGACTCTCCTGACCCCTTTGCTTCTACCGATGACATTACTGGAGTCCCTTCCACCCCTGTTACCACCAACCCCCATACACAAGCCCCTTCCAACACCGATGCTCAACCTACGGTCTCCGAACAAGAGAGACGGAAAAGACACCGAAGAGAGCCGTACTGAAGCTACTTCCAATCTTGGGGATAGCAATGTAGGTCAGTCGTCTATGTCTAGCAACGAAGCCGACAATCTTAACAGAACAGAGGCTCCGGTTGAAAATCCAGATGCCGACGATATACCGTGGACACCCATACTCTCATATTGCAACAATCCATTAAAGCAGAACAACAGCATTCGGGATAACCCTGATCTGTCCTTGGCCCTGCTGAAGGCGGTGGAATTGCCGAAAGACAAGGCCCGAGTGGAGAAAGAGGTCGGAGACGCTTTCGTCTTAGCCCTCCATCATACGTTTGCAGTTTGTATCTTTCCTTCTAACAATAGTGTTTATTTATTCTGCCTAAAACTCATTCCTTCTTCATAGGCACTCCAAGAGATGACCAGCGTTAGGGACGGCCTCCAGGAACGTAACAAGTTGTTGTTGGGTTTTGAGAATAAGGTAAGGGCCTTGACCGATGAGAACGCTCGGCTGAAGGAAGAGAATACAAAGGCTAAAGCTGACGCTTTTTCAGCGTTAAGAGATGCAGCCGACAACAATAAGGCTCTGGAAGAACTCAGCCAGAAATATACCAAATCGGTTCAGAAGGCCGCATCTCTTCAAGCCGAGGTTGACAAGAAGACAATTACCAAGGCCTATGAGGACCAATTGCCGGGCCTACTTCAGTACGGGTGCCAGTTCGCCTGGAAAACTGCACTAGAAGTAGCTGGAGTGCCATCCTCCTCCGCCCTTTACGATGAAGTCCCAACTTGTCCTCGGCCTACGGCTCTCGGTGCTTCAACCTCAACGGCCAATCCCCCAGCAAATCCTAAGGAGATCCGTCAGGTCACCAGGGACAATACATGAGGAACCTCTGTCGTAGGGATTGTTTTTGTTTGAGGGGTGAAGAGTTTCTGAACTTTGTTTAGGCCGGTGCCAGACTTTCGGCATTCACCGAGCCTTGGTTTGTAATAACTTTAAATACCGACGCTTATTTAGGTCGGTCTTGCATTGTTTTATATACTTTGCTTGTTTTAAATTCTCTTTATATCGTGCATTTCTCACCATCCTCTCCCCCCATTCTGGGTTGGGTTAGGATTCAGTTAAACACAAGCCATAATGTAGTCTCTTTATTGGATTAGGCCGGAATTAGTTTTACAATCGTTCTCTTCTCCCCGTTTTGGGTTTAATCCAATGATTTCAACTTTGAAAATTTTGTGAAAAATCGATCTCTACCTCCGGTCTTAAAAATACCCCGGATCATAATGTTATACGTGCTAAGTTAGCATCGGTGATAATTTCAACCATACAAATGATACTATACACGCTTGAAACTAAGCGACATATCAATTGAAATATTCAATCAAAGTAAATTTCATTGTATTCAAACCGTAGGTTTACATCAGAGTCAGACTTCGGTCAAATTACCGATCACTCAGACAAACCACTCAGACTTCAACTACTTCCACCCTTACAAGGGGGATCTTTTAGGAAAAACAAAATAAACAGTCGGCCACATGCCGTGGAAACCAACTTCGGCAACATGCCATTCAAAAAACGGATACTAAGCATAATAACATCGTACGTTGTTGGCGTTCCAAGGCCTCGGTACTGGGGTTCCATCCATTGCTTCCAACTTGTATGATCCCACCCCAACGATCTTTGTGACTCTATATGGCCCTTCCCAGTTAGGGTTCAACTTCTTCTTCTTTCCTTTCCCTACTTCTTTCCTTAGGACAAGATCGTCGGGCTTGAAAGGCCGAAGGCGAACAGACTTGTTGTAGGTTTTAGCCAACTCGCTCTGGTATGCCGCAATCTTGATTCTCGCGCAGTCACGCTTCTCCTCGGCCAAATCATGGCTCAGCTGAATTGCATCGGCACTTTGGGCAGGCTCAAAGTTCTAAGTTCTTTTTGTCAGCCACATCAGCGGCGTGGGGATTACTGCCTCCATTCCGACGCTCTTCTACCCACTTCCCCTGTTTTTCCATCAACCTCCTTTTTATCCCTGCAACTATGGTCTTGTTTGTAGACTCAGCCTGGCCGTTGCATTGTGAGTAATGAGGCGTTGAGTTGTAGAACCGCACATTTTGCTCGGCCAAAAAGGCTTCCATAGGAGCACTAGTGAATTGAGTTCCATTGTCAGACACTATCGCGTACGGCGAATCGAACCTTGTAAATATGTTCTTCCATAAAAAGCTCTTTACATCTTCGTCGGTTATGTGAACCAACGGCTTAGCCTCTACCCATTTCGTGAAATAATCAGTGGCCGTAATCAGATGCTTGAATCCTCCTGGTGCCGTAGTCAATGGCTCGACCAAATCGATTCCCCACTGAGCAAACAACCATGGGCTTTCCAATAGGTTGAGCTCTTCAGCCGGTTGCCGGGTGATTGGTGCGAAACGTTGACATCGGTCACAACACCTCGCGTATTCTACACCGTCAGCTTCCATGCGCAGCCACCAATATCCTTGGGTTATTGCCCTGTGAGCGAGGGTTTGGCCACCTGTGTGAGAACCGCAGCTGGCTTCGTGCAGATCCTGTAGTATTAGCTGGACCTCACTTGGATGAACTACCTTCAGCATCGGTCCCGACCACGATCGTCGGTACAGACTATTATCTTTTCCAAGCACGAACCTTGACGATTTCAAGATAATTTTACGTGCCTCCCGCTTATCTGTTGGCAAGAGGTCGTCCTTTAAGTAAGCCACCAAGTCATCCATCCAACTTGGTTCGTACATAGAGACCATTACTTCCCCTAATGGAACTTCTTCGATGGTCAAGCGATCTATGTTCCCGATCGTAATTGTTCGGCCGTTCCCGTTTTCGCATGCTGCTGCGAGTCCCACAAGAGCGTCGGCATGTGCGTTACAGTCTCGGCCAACCTGTTCCATCTTTACTACAGAGAAGTCCTTGATCAATTCCTTCACCGAATTCATGTACCTAGTCATTCGGTCATCTCGAGCTTTATATTCTCCTGTTACTTGGTTCACAACCAGTTTAGAATCACTAAAAACCAGTAAGTCTTCAATTTCGAGCCCCTTAGCAATTTTTAGACCGGATATAAGAGCCTCATATTCGGCTTCATTGTTGGATGCTGAAAAATTCAATTTCAGGGAATGCTCATGAGTTGTTCCACACGGTGAGATCAATACAATGCCGGCCCCAGACCCTTTATAATTTGATGTTCCATCTACAAACAGCTTCCAAATATCACCGTGGACCATTTTCCATGGGACCTTCTCTTTATTCTGGATTGGTTGTCCAATCTTGTCCTCTTCTGTTGGCGAATACTCAGCTACAAAGTCAGCCAGAACTTGAGCCTTTATCGCCGTTCGTCTCTGGAACTCAATATGAAAGTTCTCAAGCTCTACGGCCCATTTGGATATCCGGTTCGACAGATCGGCCTTCTTGAGCAAAGATTTCAGTGGGTATTCTGTTAAGACAATGATCTTATGAGCTTGGAAGTACGGTTGCAATTTTCGTGCGGCAATGACCAAGGCAAATGCAAGTTTTTCCAGTGGTAGGTACTTAGTCTCAGCAGCAAGCAAGGTCTTGCTGGTATAATAAATGGGCATATGCTCTATCCCCTCTTGCCGCACCAAAACTGAGCTGACAAAGTGGGGGGATACGGCCAAATAGAGATACAAGCCTTCCCCCTTTTCAGTCGTTGTCAATAAAGGTGGTGAACTGAGATAGGCCTTCAGCTTCTCAAAACCAATGTTACACTCAGATGTCCATATAAAGCTTTTGTTAGCCCCCTTCAGTGTTCTGAAAAATGGCCGGCATTTATCTGACGATTTGCTGATGAAACGGTTGAGCGCCACAGCCATTCCCATCAACCGTTGAACCTCCCTTATCCTTGTCGGCGACCTGAGGTTCTGAATTGCAGAGATTTGATTTGGGTCGGCTTCTATATGTACACACCCCGATTTTGACCCGAAAAAAACTTATCAAGCATCCCCAAGCATGAAAATGCCCGATAAGAGCACACGGAGCTTGATTGTGAACTTGGAAACCCCTCCTAAACCTCTTCAAAATAAACCCAATCCTACACCACCTTCTAGTACATTCAAAACCCTCTTTTTTGATATATAATATGTCCCAATCCATTTTGAAATTAGGGAGATATGCACATTTTACCAAAACAACTTGTTTTCCCGACCTTCTGAGGGTAAAATAGTCATATATTTTGATATACAAATCATCTTGGGTTCAAACCACTTGGGTTAGAAAGTAGACTTGACAAGCTTTCCAACACTTCAAACCATGCACAAAACGGAGTTCGGTAGCACCCGGAATGGCCCCACAAATTTTGGAATTTTGTGTTGTCTCCAAGTCCAGGCGCCTGGATTGGATGATTCCAGGCGCCCACATTGAATCCAGGCGCCTGGATTTGATCAATATGGGCGCCTGGACTCACTCCAGATACTTGGTCCCCAAGGTGAATTGAGTGGGGAGGAGCGTCTTGGAGGATTTTTTGAGGATTTTCTGCAGGAATTTTCAGAGAGAGAGTGGAGGGAAAATAGGGAGAGTCTAGGTGCACCCCTAAGCCATCCTAAGGGTCCATTTTGGACCTTTCATGCCTATATAAAGCCCCTCCCCTCCTCCATTTCAAGGAGGCTCAATCTCACCCACTCTCCTGCTGTTATGCTCCTGAAATACCTCCAGAAATTCCATTCCACTTCATCCCTCTCAATTCCATTCATTCCCAATCATCAAACCCAATCTATTTCCACTCCAACTCAACTTATTTTCATCTCCCATAATCAAATTGTAGACACCCCAATCCGGACCCTCGGAATTCTGGAACTTCCCCGAGGATGAAAATGCTTACATAGAGCATGAACGGTTTGATCAAAGGCTTGAAGACCTCACCAATAACCTTCCATAAAATTACCAAAACATCCCTTGAAACCCTGGAATAGCCCAAAATCTTAAAACACATGCACCTGGATTGCTCTTCCAAGCACCTGGATTGGTCAAATCCAGGCGCCTGGATTCAATCCAGGCGCAATCCAGGCGGCTGGAATTGCTCAATCCAGGCGCCTGGATATCAGTCCAGTTTGAGTGTAGTTTAAGTTAGTTACTGGGCGGGAACGATATCTTGGGGGATTTGTTTGCAGAATCAGTTGGAGTGGGGGGTGAGAGAGATGATTACATCTAGCCATTACCCCCTAGGTGATCCCTCACCCTTTCAAAAGGGTCAAGAGGCTCACTTTGAGCCCTTGTTTGCCTATAAAAGCCACTCCTCTCCTTCATTTTGAGAGGTTGGAAAATCTGAACACTTCCTTGTTGTTACTCTGCCAAAACAACTCCAGAAATTTCAACTTCATCCATCACTCCTCAAATCTAATCCATTTCAACCCCAAAAATCACCTCTTTGCTCCATCAATCTATCATCTACTCATCTCCATCAATCAAACTCCATCAAAGCATCAACCAACCACTCTTTGTAGCTCTGTAAATTCAAGAATCAGTAGCTACATTTCCATAAAACCCATTCAAAAACCATTTCAAGTACTTTGATCAAGTCAAAAAGGTAGTTTTTCTACCAAAATGCTCAAGTAGGCCCTGAGGGGAACTCAATCAAGTCCTCACTGGTCTTCTATACCAGTAGGGGGTTTGAGAGAGATTTGAAAAGATCATCAAGAAAGGAATCAGTTTGTGCATCAGAACTCAATCCAGGCGCCTGGATCATCACATTCCAGGCGCCTGGATTCACTCCATGCAGGCGCCTGGACCCCCCCCCCCCCCCCCCCCCCCTTTTCTCTATCATATTTTCTACTTTCTTCCACATTTTAACCAATTTTTAGTACATCACTTGCATGTCTTGATCCATGGTTCTTTATATTTCATGTTCTGATCCTTGTTTAGATGATCATTTAAAGTGATTTAAGGTTACAATCATGCATTAAAAAGGGGTCATATAAGTGAGAAACATTCATATGAACTTGTGTGTTGTTTAAAAGTTCTGATGATTTAATTTTGAAGATTTCGAAATGAGGTTTTATCTGATGCCTAAGCATATCTCATCATAAGTGCCTAAAATGAGCATTATCATTGTATTATTATTGCATTCTAGTACCATTTCATTTTATTTGAGTCACATTTAAGTTTCAAGCTTGTTACTGTGTTGCCAAACATATTTTAGAATGTATGTGAGTTTATCAAAGCATTGCATTAGGTGTTTTCTACAAGAAATGGGATTAGAGTTTCTGTCTGGAAGACAATCCAGGCGCCTGGATTGACTCCTTCCAAGCGCCTGGATCCAATCCAGGTGCCTGGATCTGCCTGATCCAGGTGCCCAGATTGCAATCCAGGTGTGAAGTCTTGAGTACGTGTGATCAATTTCTGGAACATCTAAAGGTAGTTTGGGAGCTATTTAGTGAAATTTCAGTATCTCTTATGCATAAATCATCAATTCATAATACCTTGCACAAGCATTCATTCATACTTCATTGATAATCTTGTTGTATTTGCTATGCTCTCACATGAATTTAAGTTTGAAGTCCATTTAAACAACATTTTCAAAATCCTCTAAGCATTTAGTAAAGACCGGTGGTTACACCGGGCGCGAGGGGTGCTTTAAATTCCTTCCCCTTGCGTAACCTAGCTCCCGGACCCGAGAAATCTCATTTTTGCAAGACCGGTAAAACATTTTCCATTCAAAGGGAAAAAGAGTCATCTTTCAAATGGTTTCTCGGGTATGGTCCTTAAATCCGGGTGGCGACTCCATTCAACCAATCAAAATCATTTTTCTGAAGTCAAAACCGTTTTCGTGGACATGTCGCTCCCGCGGGGTGTTCACACAAATCCCAACTTCAATACCTATAATCCATCCTCTATAGCTCCAGAAACTAAAATCCAATTCACTCAACCACCAAACCATACCCAAACTAGCTTCAAAAGTTCATCAATCAAGCTTGTCAAGGTAGTCTTTCTACCAAAAGTGCTCAAATAGGGTCCTGAGGGATACCACCCACCCTTGTCTAGTTCACAATACTAGATTGAGGCTTTGGGGGGGGTTGAAGTTATATCAAAAGAGTTCAAGACACACGCACCCACACCATCTCCAGGCGCCTGGATTGGGTCCTTCTGGGCGCCTACACCATGTCCAGGCGCCTGGACTAGGTCATTATAGGCGCCTGAACTGACCCCAGGCGCCCGGATTTGCTTGATACAGGTGCTCAAATTATGGTTCGGGTGTGCATAATAAGGTGTTTGTGAGTTTGTTTTGTGGCCTATCTGAGCTGTTTAGTCACATTCTCAAGCATTTCAGTGGGGAGAACATCATTATTATGCATTCATAACACATCGCACATGTATCCATTCATTTAATTTTTGTCTTTTAAATGCATTTACATGCTCCCGTATAAACTTGTAATTAAAGTCCATCCAAGCAATGTTTTCTAAAATCCCTTAAACATTTAGTAGAGACCGGTTGTCACACCGGGCGAGAGGGGTGCTTTAAATTCCTTCCCCTCTCGTAACCAAGCTCCCGGACCCGAGAAATCACATTTTGCGAGACCAGTAAAATATTTTCCATTCAAAGGGCAAAAGAGTCATTTTTCAATTGGTTTCTCGGGTATGGTCCTCAACCCCGGGTGGCGACTCCCATTCAATCAATCAAACCGTTAAATCGAAATCATTTTCCAAATCGAAACCGTTTTCGTGGACATACTCCGCGGTGTGTTCACACTATCCCTCTCTCTGTTACGAGATAATCGAGGAATTTTCCAGAACCGACGCCGAAGGCGCACTTTTCAGCGTTCAAGCGTAGCTTGTATTTCCTCAGAATCTCAAAAACTTCAGCAAGATCGGCTAAATGGTCTTCTTCTCTCTTACTCTTGACCACCATATCGTCGATATAGGCTTCGACGGTATCGTGCAGCTGAGCACCGAACATCCGTGTTACCATGCGTTGGTACGTTGCCCCGGCATTCTTGAGGCCGAAGGGCATTACCTTGTAGCCAAAGATGCCGAGAGGAGTAATAAACGCCGTCTTGTCTTGATCGGGCTCGTACATTGCAATCTGGTGGTAGCCCCTGCTTGCATCCATGATGCTGAATCTAGCATGTCCGACCGTCGCATCCACCAACTGGTCAATCTGTGGTACGGGGAAACAGTCCTTGGGACAAGCGTCGTTTAGATTAGTGTAATCCACACAAACCCGCTTCTTCCCATTCTTCTTTGGCACCACCATCGTGTTGGCTAACCACGTGGAGTACTGCACCTCCTTGATATAATCGGCTTCCAGTAAGTTGTTGACCTCTTTGATGACAGCATCAACGTGTTCGGCAGTCAAACGTCTCTGCTTCTGCACCACCGGCCTCCTTGTTGGATCCACATTCAGGTGGTGGCATATAAAATTAGGGTCGATCCCTGGCATTTCTTTCGGCGTCCATGCAAAAACTTCGATGTTATCCTTTAAAAAGCTTACCATAGCCAACTTCTCTTTCGGGTTTAGACCGGAGCCGACAAGAAAGAAACGGTCGGACCCCTCACTAATTGGTACGGAAACCAATTCTTCAACAGACTTATCTTCGGCTTTCCTTCCAACCACTTTGGCCAAAGGGCCCTCTGTTACTTCCACCCAATTTACGCGTTCGGATGTTGGGCGCCTGTTGATGGCCGACACAAAACAGGCCTTTGCTGATATTTGTTCCCCCACGAGGTCCTCTTAGCCGAACTCGCCGATAAACCGGACCACCTGATGGTAGGTTGAAGCAATTGCTTGCATTTTGTGGATCCATCTTCGGCCTAATATTGCATTGTATGGCCATGGAGCGTTCACTACGGCGAAATCCAAGTTGACGGTTCTAGATCCTGCAATTACTGGCAGCGAAATTTTCCTGATTGGCCAAACCGGAGCCCCTGTAAATCCAACCAAGGGGGATTTGACTGGAGTGAGGTCAGCATCTGTCAGTCCCATTTTTTTTAACAGGGAATAATACATAACGTCGGCTGAGCTCCCTTGATCCACCAAGACTCGATGTAAACGGCATCGCCCGATCCGTACGGTGACGACTGGTGCGTCACAATGAGGGAGCCGTACGTTCTCAAGATCCTTTTCAGTGAAGGTTATCGTCCATCTGTCGCCGACACCTGGCTTCATCTTCTTGTTTGGCTGGTTTACGGCCATTACCTCATTGGCCGAGTTAACAGCCTTTAGTTCTTCTCGTAGCTGACGCTTGGCGTCTTCATCAGCATATCCGTGGATGACCTGTACGTCAATTAGCTCCTCGTCGTTGTTGTCATCGGCAATTTTACTTCCCTTGGCCTTTGCCCTTGTCTTCTCATGGTCTATGTATTCAGCCAACTTTCCTTCTCCAACTTTCTCCTCCAGGTATGCTTTAAACTGAGGGCACCAAGTGGTAAGGTGACCCTTCGTGTTGTGGTACCGACATCAGTATTTCAAGTCTCAGACCGGAGGCCTCGGCCCATTTTTCAGTGCTAAGGAGAACCATTCCTCTTGTTTGATTTTCTTCAAGAGTTCGTGCAAAGGTTCCTTGAACACGGTGTCAATGCCTTCAAACTCCTGTGGTCTCGGTCCTTTGTAGGAATTTTTCCGAGGATCTTTTCCTTTTCCGTTCTTGGAATACTGGATGTTGTTCACATCTTTCCGGCTATGTCCCCCCTTTTCGCTCCTGAAATACTTCTGCTCGGCTTTATCCCTTTCGGTTATCGCCTCATCCAATTTGCTATGCTGGTTGATGCGGAGCATAAGTTCGTCCATGTTGGAGGGCTCATTAAGTATAAGATTGGCAAACGCCGAGCTAGCAGAGTCAAGCCCAAGCTTAAATTGTTGTACGGCAACGTCATGGTATTGGCTGCAATTTTTGATTTCATTGAACACGTCCCAGTATCGACTGGCATATTGCTGCAGGGATTCCGTGCTAGACTTTTTCAGGGCTAGCAGGCTGTCAATGGTCCTTTCTTGTTTCTGAGTGGTAACAAACCGTTGGAGGAATTTACGAGAAAACCCTTTCCAACTCGTTATGGAGCCACGCTCCAGTTGGTTTAACCACATTAGACCGAGTGGACCCAAGCTGGTGGGGAACATCTTACACAACAGAGCGTCGCTCGGACAGTAAATAGCCATCATTTGCTAGAAATGTACTAGATGAGCGTACGCTTCGGTCTTCGGATCAAACTTTACAAATTTTGGAGGGCTGAAGTTTCTAGGCGTCGTGGCAGCGAGGATTTTGTCGGAAAACGGAGAGGAGGCCAACTGATCCAAGATCTCATCTTCTCTGGTCCTCTCATTTTTTGCCGTAGAGACGTCATCGGCAACGGCCTTTGTTGGTGTACTTCATATCCTCCATGTCTTCCTTATGGCTCTTCCTTGGGGATCTCTCTTTGTGGGACCGGGAGTGTCTCTTTTCTGGCGACGAGTCCCTGATTTTCTTCGGGGGGTGTTTCATACTATCTTCCCGGTGTCGGCCCTTCTCATAGTAATACGTTCGGTCTCCGTCTTTGTGGGCCGATCTTGCGTAGTCTGGGCTCGACGAATGATCTCTCTTTGACCTGTATGACTGACGGTCCTTGTATCCCTTCTCCCCCCTGTCATCGTTACGATGTCGTTCACCCTGACGGTCAATCGTCGTTTGGTGGCTGGCTGTCTCCGACAAGGGACGATAGACAGAGCGAGAACTTGTAACCTGGGGCGAGTTGTTACATCGTATCCTCTCGAAAACCGACCTCAAGGGTCTCTCTTCATATCCAGGTTGTAGTTGCAGGCCGAGCCTATCCTTCGCTGAGCGTCGATGCTCGTCTTCGTCCCTTCGGGAACGGGTTGGAGATCCAGGTTGCTTAAATTGCCCGGATCAAATGGTCGTGGCTATCAGTTGCACATCTTCTCGAAGAGCATCAACAGTTTTGTCACGGCGCGCCATGTGATCCTCCAGGCTACGTATGTATGCCCGAGCGTGAGTGTCTGCGAACCGCTCGTGACGGTCGTCGTCGTCCTCCTCAAACTGTGGAAGCTGAGAGGTGGTAGCGGCGTAAGTTTTGCCGGTGTCTACCACTTTGGTGGCGGTGCGATGAGGAGTGTGCTCTCCTGCCGCCAGACTTTCTTCCAAAACCGCCATAAAGACTCAAATGCTTCAGATCTCTAAACCACTGAAAGGAATCCGTATAACCACTATAAGAAACCGTAGCGTCCCACCGGGCGTGCCAATTGTGGTAGGGATTTTTCGTGCAGATTCTTTTTGCGTGTATTTCCTTCTTCTCCAATAGATCCTACACCAGAGAACGCTGGTTAGTGTCACTTTGGCCTATTGCCCAAGGACACTCCGACGATCAAGTTAGTATAGAGAAGAAGAGAGTACAAAGAGTGGTAGATCTGAGATTGTCTGTGTACCTCGAGGGTTTATCCCTTGGTATTTATAGATATCCATGTACTTGCTCTCCAAGCCATGTGACGTCACCTGTCACGTCCTTGGTCACATGACGCCCTATAACACGACGTCACGTGGTCACCTAGAGGCTTCTAGAAGCTTCTTCTAACCGTCTCGGTGTCCATCCGGGTTAGCTCGTGGGTCGGGCCTTTACCGTTCGCCCGAATACTGCATAACCCAGGAGGCCCATTCCTTGATCCGGAATTATGCTATCGCGTCCTACGGCCCTAACGGGGCTTTACTGTTCATTGTGGGTCATATAACCCGTCGGCCTCAACGGGTATTGCGACCCATGATTCTCACTTTATACGGCCTTATGTCAGATACGGCCCATTAATATGATCTGCCGAATAATTACATTCGGCCCCCCACAATCCCCCAAGATTTTCCTTTTGTCACATCAGCACCACTAACAAGTGACATTTTTGTTTTTGTTACATAACAGGGGGAAGAAAAAAAAAAGGAGTGATTTACTAACGACCTGCCTATTAAAGCATGGACAAATCTTGCATGATTTAGCCCCACAAGATTGAAAGTCTTTAGGAGGTTTCATATGGAGACCTTGGAAGGAAAAAAAACCCCTCAAGTTCTATGTCCTGACCGCCTGACCATTCCCTTAAATATGACTAGTGATCGACTTGGAAGCATGGTCCCTATGCACAGCAGGATCACTGAAATCTGCTTGGTTAAAAGACCTTTTAAGATCAACACAAAATCTCCCTCATAAAGGCCCAAGGAATCATATATTCTGTAGAAAGGAAGGTGCATTACATACAATGAGTATACCAGAAACCCACCTAAACCGAGTTAAAGGGGTCCTGCGATTGTGCTTTCAATCTCCTTAGTTACCCATCTCAAATCATATGCTGTATTGGTATGTCCATCGAGTTTACCTTTGAAAGGAAAGATTCCAGATTCAGGAGTAGTTCTTAATGACCAATATTATTATGAAATCCCAGAGAGATTAGATACATCAGCAAAGTTTCCCAGTCTTACATCGTTTTCATTATATGTACATACAGCAGCAAAATGCATAGTCGGATTTTCATGCGGAAGCAGCAGGCTTACAACTTGGCAGGTCTTTGTCCACGTTAGGAGGGATCCTGAGAATAGGATTGTTCTCAAAGAAATTTACCGGTTTTAGATCAAAGCTCGATGACACAGTCGGCATGATTGGGAAATCCTCTTGGCATGGTATATGATGGAACCCTAAGGTGTACCACACCACAATATCCTTATTCTCAATTGCTCGATCTCTGCAAAAAATCAACCCATGTGCACAACTCTAAATGGTACAACCTTCGGTATGAAAAAAATTATGTCCTTCAAAGATAATAAACTCACATGAGAGTAATTCTTTGGGGAAAATATACTAAACAGTAACAATGCAACATAATCACAGAAAACAAAAAAAGGTAGACTAGCAAGAGCCAAACCAGACAACACTTTGGTGAAACCGGATTTTGAAAAAATGGAATTACATGATGTCTAGAGCAGGTTGGTTTTTGGTAAAACTTGATTCTGCTAAAGTGCAGCTTGTTTAAGTCGCATTTGCTGCATAAGCAGAAGCAATAAACAAGCTGTCACATATTTTGAAATTAAAAAATCTTTAGGCGCCTTGAAAAGTTGCAACAAATTAACATCCCAATAGTAAATTGGTAATGGAAAGAACGAAAGCTTTGCAAAAATTCTCACCTTTCAGACCATACAGCAAGAGTGTCTTCACCTTGGCTTTGGTACACAAACAACCCACCAGCCCATTGCTCTGTCTCGTTATACGGAGTGACCCATATCTGGTTATTTGTAAATGCACCTCTCTTCTGAGGTGGATCATCAAGATCAAGCAAACTAGCAGCGGTGCCACCTGGAACCACCTTATAACCAACTGGATTCCCTACCCGGGTCTTTTTATTCGGGTTGATCACATGGAATTCTGATGGGTCATAGAGCTTGAGCTTAACTTGTGCATCTTTCTCAGTTTTAGCCACATTTCTCACAGCCTTTAAGTAACTCCGACGAGGTGCATTGTCAGGGGAGTCGTGTTCCCTCTTGAGATTCACCTTCACAAAGGAGTTATCAGAGCCATCGACGTCCATGTCAAGGTGGAATGTGATGTAGTGGTCGTGAATTACCCCAACCACATTTTCTGATAAAAGGGTGCCGTAGAGGTTTTCTTGTTCGTTCACTTGGTTCATGTTCACAAAAGGGGAACCTTTCACCATCAGGATACCACTGAGCCCAACCTGCCATGGTACCCCCATTTATTTGAAAAGTCAGTTCGTTACAAGATCATTTACTTAAAATCTTTTCACATTTCAGAGTTTCAGTGATTCTTTAATCAAAAGATTAGCATCAGCAGTTCAGCACTAGATCCAAGATTAAGACATGGTTAGGAATCTTGAGATTAAACCAACTATTTGTTTAAGTCAGTACGTATTTTTCGTATTCAGTGGATGTTTTTAGTTTTTGGTCCAAATATTAAGATATTAGTATGCGTCTTGCCACAGGAATCAAAAAGTATAAATTCTCTTTCAATGAAATTGATAGTATCTTTATGGCTCTGTGTAAGAGTTGTTAGAGATATTGTCTCCTGATTTCATGGGAATCTGTTACATGAGAATTTGCTCTGCCTGGACAGAGAGGACCTAGTCTGCTCTGCTTGCTATGCTCGGAGCGCTGAGCAGAGCAGAGATATGTTCAGCTCGGAGCTGAATGAAGTCATGCCAGCACGGAACTGAACAGGACTTACTGCATGGTCGGACTAGAGTAGACTGAGGTTGTACGCCCTTGTTCGGAGCATGGAGTTCTTAGGTAAAATGTAGTAAGTAGTTTGTTCTCATAGATTCAAGTGGAGACCATGGAGGTCTTGTTGGCACGGAGCCAGTCAAAGTAAATTATCTAAGTTGACCGGGGTGGGCGGACCACATTGCTGCTAGGAGCCAGAGTTGGCCCTATCAAGTCATATGTATCTTAACGTGACATAAATTTGTTTGGAACATGTGGAAGAGAAAGGAAAAGAAGAGAAAATTTAAAAAAATTCTCTCCTATTGTTCTGTTTGGAGAAGAAGTGGAGAGAAAATAGTAACAAACATGGGAATGACGTTTCTCGGGAGAAAAAAAACGCGTGAATGACGGTGCCCGCCATTTGCAGAATTCAAAAAAAAAAAATCTACTAATTTAATTTGGATGGCTGAGATAAACGATACGTAATGTATAAAAAAAAACTAAAAATTAGTAGTACTATATTAAAGTAGATCTTGTGGGATCTATAGTAATAACAATTTCTTGATTATTGTACGTGAAAAAGTAACAGAAGATTCTGTACATCATCCTTTGTTGATTTTTACAAAGTTAAATCTGACTGTATTAGAAAAACTATATATGCTGATTCAGGGGTAAAACTAGTTTAGAAACTGTGGAGTCAGTTCACCCCATGAGTGTAGTTATAGTTCTTAATTTCTGATTCCATTTAATTCAAATCTAGGTTTATTACTTCTTAGTTTTAGATTTGCGAGATTGCTCTAAAAAAATTTCTTTTTGTGGTGACTAAAGGTCGGACTAAATTGGCAAATATGTAAAGCTACAAATGTAGTAGTACAATTTAATTTCTGTATAGAATACTTATTTGACATGACAGTATTATTATTATTATTATTACGGATTACCCAAGTAGAAGAAGAATTTGTAGTGAGTGAGTGATTGAGGCTGCACTCACCTTAACTCTGATTAGTCCATCTGTTTGGAATTCCCAGTCCACAATGTAATCGTAGTTAGCAACTGATGCTGCCATTCTAACCATCAACGTCACCTTCGGCCTCACCTCTCTAATCTGCCCACAAAGTCAAAATATGCAACGTACCCATCAAAATAGGAGTACCACATCTTTGAAAAAAACCATCAAACAAACAAAACAAAATTGGAGTATCTGGCCATTACCACTCCCTCTGTCCCACAATTATCAAGTACAGTATAAATTTTGTTTACATCTGGGTTAAAGATCTCAATTATGTATATATATATTTAATTTTTTTTTTAAAAAGAAGGTGAAAAAACGTAACATTCTACATAACAATGTCAAATTTTTTATTCGAAAATTGAATGCCTTTTTGTAATAAATTGGAGTAACGTTTTTCTCTGACGGGATAAGTAATATCTTAATTTTGTTGAAATCAATAGAGTGGTTGAAAACTAGACCAATTGCGTTACGAAGAAGCCTACAACCACACACAAAATAAATACTACAAACATACTACTAGCTAGTAGTTACAAAAACATTTAGGAGTATTATTTGGACTGGAGAGTGGTTGTAGCTAGTACATACCAAGCGTATGTTGTTTGTTTCATTATTAGTATTACCTCCATGCCAGTAATGGGGCTCTCCGAATGCCTCCACCCGATATCACCAGCATACCTCTCGAACACACATATCATGTTCGATCGTACGTACGGCGTTCCATCTGCAGCTGGAAACACAGCATCCATATAATAGGCATTCCTCGGGCAATCATTCAGCGGGTCAAGCGGCATCGCCTGAAGCCCAAACCCGTATTCACCCGCATCCATATACGTCTTAAAGTACCAGGCATCTGTTGGGTCCATGTACGGCACAAATAACTCCGATGTAAACCCCTTGTACATCACATTCCTCAGCTTCCCCGTCTCCGGGTCCCGAACCACCGCCCGAGAGATGATCACCCCAGCTCTCGGGTCCGGTTTCACATGGAACTCCCAGTTGGCCCACTTCACCCAGTGGTTGTCCTCTACGGTAAAACTCGGACCCTTGGGTTGCTCCAGGGATATCGGGTTCACTAGCTTTATTTGTTGCTTTTCATTTAACGTGGAGAAGCGATAGTCTGTGTTGGCGGCCTTTGGAATCGGTATGTTCCTCCCGTTATCAGAAATCTCCAAGATTTCCTTCGTATCCATATCGACGAGCACTGTGAGCCCTTCGATGGGTCTCATGTAGAAGTTGGCAGTGCCCTTCATGGTGTAGCACTGTACCTTAATCAATCTCCTATTCTCCTCGCTCTTACCAAACCAACCCGTTGAAATCGGCAAACACGCGAGGTCCGTCAGATCAATCCCACGCTCGATGATCGTACGGTTGAAATCGGGGTTCGAAAGTGGAGCCCACGTTGCTGAGGTCATGTCTTCGACGGTCATCATCGGGTAGCCAGACGAGAGCGAAGTGTCGGCGTCGGCGTCGTGTTGAGTCACCTCACCGGTGTCGATGTCTACGGTGAGCACGTGTGAGCTTCCGTTGACACGTGCGACGACGGAGGCTTTCCTTGGGGGAAGGGGGTCGCCCTTTTGCCACGTGAGGACGAGTGGCTTGTGTGGCTCTTGGAGGACTACGGAGTGGAGCGCGTAGGGTGAGGATTTGAAGGGCGCGTGGGAGGAGAGGATGGCGCGGATTCTGTTGAGCTCTTGTACGGTGAGCGGGTCTAGCGGGTGGTGGGGGACATCGGATGAGTGGTGGCGCGTGGGGGTGGGTAGTGGGTTTTTGAGGAGGTTTGGTTTCTTGTGTTGGATGCGGTTCTTGGAGGTGCACCATGGGGAGTAGGTGGCGCAGTCGAGTATCTCCGGCTTGTTCGACGGCGGCGCGTAGGGGAGGCTGAGGAAGGTGAAGAAGAGGAGGAGGAGGGTGCTTAAGATAAGAAACAGTAAGCGTATGAGGCTCTTTGCTTCCATATCTCGATCTCTATCACTCTCCGAGTGACAGTTCATGTATTATGGGTATTTGTTTATATACTACTACCAAGTTGAGAACACAAATTCTCCCTAAAAAAATTAGTGAATAATATTTTACCTACTCACATTTCGTTCAATATTCCAACAATCTTCCTTATTACTCTCTCTATACTAATTAAATAATATAAACTATTACATTTATAATATATATACACACATATATGAGGAGAGAGAAAAAATAAAAAGAATAGAAAAAAGGGTTTGAGTGTGAACAGTGGCTCCCTAAAAAGGAAGGGATATGAGAAGCTACTGTTCATCATATTATTTTAGGGAGGTGTATTGAGGTTGTTGGGGTTTTGATGTGAACTAGAGCTCTCCATCATAACTATATTCCCTCATTTAAAGAGTCTGTTGTGGTTTGGGTTTGAGGTTTCGATTTTAGGTTTTGAGTAGAGAGAAATAAAAATAATAATTAGAAATTAGGAGTAATGATTAAAGAGATATAGAGAGAGAAATGAGAATAATAATTAAAAATAGAGAAAATTATGGGAAAAAATAGGGATAATAATTGAGTAATAATTTAAAAATCGAGTCTTGAGACCCAAACCGCACAAGCCTGTTATGTTTCAGGACACACGCATTTTTTCGAGTTTCACAAATAAGCGTGTAAGACTTTTGTATCGTGATGTTGAAATGATCGGACCTATGCTCCGGCACGATTGAATGATTACTCTTGAAAAATTCAACATGGGGCTTCTTTGGTAAATAATCCATATTCCAGATTATTGGATTATTCATTTTTCTTTATTCGAATTTCTATTGCATTTGTTAGTTTTGTGTCAAGATTTTGTGGTTTCTGGATTCCTCTCGACGAGACGAATCTAACAAGTATAAAATTATGGTCAAAACTCAAATTTTTTTGAATAAAGCCAAAATTAATCCAATAATTCAATATTTTCGGCTTTATTCAAAAAAATATTTGGTTTGACCATAAATTTATACTTGTTAGATTCGTCTCATCGAGAGTCAGAAACCATAAAATCTTAACGCAAAACTAACAAATGTAAAAAAAAAATTAAATAAAGAAAAAACCAAAAAAATCGAATTAAGTTTTTTTTTTTTTCTGCCAAAGGAGCCATAGAGTTGGGGGGACTACCTTTCACAGGAAAGGGAGGAATCTTGCAGATAAAAAAAAAAAAGGGAGGAATCTTGAAAGGGGGTTTGAATCTAGTGGAGGCGGCCGGGTATCACTCGTCAAGTTTTGTCGTGGCTTGAGTTATAGTGCCGTGTGAGCAATTCGGAAGGCGACTGGGTGGCCACGTGAGATACCACTTGAATTTTCTCTCTTCTCTTTTTAGATTCCTGGGTAATAAAAGTACTAATTCTCTCTAATTTCAAAAAATACTCTGACGGTAAAGGATATATTAAACTGATGTTTCTTACTTGGATAAACCTACGGGTACGGAGCAACCCGCACAGAAAATGCACAGAACCCGTTCGGGGACCCATTTTTGGGTCTCACACGAGTGATTCGAACCGTTCATTATTCTTAGAACATTTTTCCGAGGGGCCCCGTAAAATTTCAGCTCAATCGGACGGTTATAAGTGGTTCAACCAAAGCCCCACCGTTTCAATCAAAATCTAAGAATAATGAACGGTTCGGATCACTCGTGTAGGACCCAAAAGTGGGTCCACGAGAGCACTTTGTACATTTTCCGTACAAAACCTTCTGTACCCGTAGCAGGGTGCCAGGGTCAAATTACACTGACATCGCGTGCTTCTGAGATCAAAGTCACCCGCTGTACTAGGATATCCTTATCAAGCGACTCAAAAAAATATACTAAATTTAACCTGAAAAACATCTTTTAAAAATTAGCAAGTTATTTTCTCAAAAACTCACAAAATCAAACTCTCTATTTTAATTTTACTCCTAAATAAACTATTGTTTCTCAAATAATCTATTGTTTCGCTGGGGGAGGTAAGTCTGCCCCCCAAAAGTAGTAATAAACTATTGGTTAACTTGTGAACAATGACGACTCAAAACTGTTGTGTTACTGTAGCAAAGTTACAAATTTTGCAAACTGATGAGTTGCTTGTTGAGGCTATTTTGGTGTCTTTTTTTGTCTTTAACTCATCAAATTAACCATCAGGGAAATTTGCCTCCCCTGATATTAATGCTCTTAGGGGCTATTTGATAAAACTGAAAGTTGAAAATTGAAAACTGAAAATGAAGTATTAAAAATTGAATGCTGAATTTATTAAGCTAATAAGTTGTTTAATATGTACTGAATCTTAAGCACTAAAATGAATAAGTTGTTTGAACTATACAAGGAGCTGAAGTATTACATTCACTAATTTTTTTTAGTTTGTCTTTCATAAATTCATATTGGAATGCATAAATGAAAAGAAAAAAAAAAAACAAACGCACATTTATCAAAATAATAAAAAAAATACAGAACATTGGCAAGATGGTAGTATAGCGGTGGTGATAGTTGTGATGGTGGTATAGCGGTGATGGTGGTAGAGATTGTAAAGTGGTGGCATCGTGGTAATGAGGGAGTGATGGTGAGGGTAATGGTCGTCGTGGTGGTGTAGTGACAGCAGTGATGGTGAGAGTGGCAGAGTCATGGTGATGTTGGTGGTAGCGGCAGAGTCGAGTTGAAGGTGGTGTCAATGGTGGTGGGAGTGCAGTGGCAGTGGTGGGGTGGTGGTGGTGGTGGTGGTGGTGGGAGTGACGGAGTAATGGTGTAAGTGGTGGTGCTGGGAGTGGCGGAGTGGTGGTTAAGGTAATGTGAGTGGTGGTGGTGGGTAGTGGTAGTGGTAGTTGTGGTGGGAGTGGCAGAGTGGTGGTGGTATAGCAGCGGCATTGGTGGTGGGAGTGATGGAGTGGTGGTGGTGCTGGTAGTTGTGGTGGAAATGACGGAGTGGTGGTGGTGGATTGGCTATAGGAGTGGTGGTGGCGGCGTAGTGGATGCTATGGAAGAGTGTTTGTGATAGTGGTAAATTCAGTAAAAATTAAGTAGCTCAAAGCTACTTACTTTTTATCAATGTTTTAGCTTACATTTTAAGAGTCACTTAATCTTTTAAGTAATGTAAAATGTGCTTATCAAACCTACTTAATTACTTTTTACTTAATTTATTCAGTTTTAAGTGTTGAATCTGGATTATCAAACAAGGTCTTGAAGGAAAATTCTAAAAAAAAGTACTTGATATTCACATCCTTAAATTGTTATCCACACTACCTTTTTTGTCTTCACTAGAAGACAAACATGTATGAAAAGTGTATAAAAATATCTGTAAATGTATTAAAATGTGCAATGGAATTTGTGTTTTTTCTCCTTTTTTGTATTTATTAGGCTTACAATAGCAAGACTCTTAGTTAAAATTATTGGTTTAGATTCTTTCAAAATTAACCTTTAAAACTATAAATTCAATTGAATATATTTAAATTGCTTATATCTTTCAATATGAATCTTAAAAATATATAATATGGATCTTTTTTTATACACCTCAATTAATTTTATTATACAAAGTTTTTAAAATTATGAAAATCATTGTAAATTGAAAGATATAAACAATTTAAAAATGGCATGAATATAAAAAATAGACAAACAAATTAGGATGAAAAGAGTATTTTTTTTAAAGGGTAAATTAGAAGTTTGGCATGTCTGATGGTTTAAAAAGAGTGTAATGACCCGGAATTTCGCCAATTTTTCTTCTCCCTAATAAGATTTACTTACTAATAAAAATCTAATAATGTTTTAATTTTAATTTGTGCTTTATTAATAAGACTATTAGTTTTAATTATTTCTAATTACACTAACAACCCTAGACTAACTTAACTGCCGCATTGACTCTAATATTCTTAAAATCGTACTTTCCCCCCAAATTTGATTATATAAGTTATATACTCCCTCTATTCCCAATTTTTAATCCCAAATAACACTTTTTATTGTCCCAAAAAGATTATCCCAATTGAAAACTGATGGGAAAAAAGTGATGAGTTTACTCTTTTATCCTTACTTTTTGAAGGTAAGTATATGCAATAATGATGTTTTGAAGAGTAAAATGAGGAAATAAAAAAAATATGATAAGTGCAATTATGATGCTCCCTTAATAATTTGGAATCTCTAAAAGGGACCAATAAATTTGAACGACACACACACACATATATACATATACAAGAAGTTTCCTATGAGGGCTCCTTCACACAAAAAAAAGTGCGGGAAAATAGTTGTGAGCTGTTGGCGTGAAGGGCATAGGATCCAACGGCCCACAACTGTTTTCCCGCACTTTTTTTGTGAGGGAGCCCTCATAGGAAACTTCTTGTATACATACATATATATGTGTGTATATATATATATAGGATCAACTTCCAATAAGGGTCCCTTATTGAAAAATACCATGCGGACCTAGCCTTTTTCTGTGTTTCCAGACCAAATTTCGACGATCCGAACCATTCAATGTTTTTAAAATGCATTTTTAAGGGCCTTCGCGAGGATTCGTCCAAAAAAAATACCCGGAAGGGCTTCATCCGATCAGTTTTGGTTAAAAACGCTATATATAACGTTTTTAACCAAAACTGATCGGATGAAGCCCTTCCGGGTATTTTTTTTGGATGAATCCTCGCGGAAGCCCTTAAAAATGCATTTTAAAAACATTGAACGGTTACGATCGTCAAAATTTGGCTCGAAAAGGTGAGGTCCGCATTTTAGCTTCAATAAGGGACCCTTATTGGAAGTTTATCCTATATATATATATACGAAAAACTTCTAGTCCACACCTCCCAAAAATAAGAAAAAATTGATTTTTTTGTGTTGCAAATTATTTTTGGAAAATCTGAGCCGTCCAATGTGTTCAGAAGGTGTTTTCAAGAGTCCGCGCGAGAAATCTTCAAAAAAAAAAAAAATACCGGGAAGGGCTTGATCTAAGCAGTTTTCGCAAAAACTATTTACAGTTTTTGCGAAAACTGCTTGGATCAAGCCCTTCTCGGTATTTTGTTTTGAAGATTTCTCGCGTGGACCCTTGAAAACACCTTCTGAACACATTGGACGGCTTGGATCGTCAAAAAAATATTTGGATCATGGAGGTCCGGAAACGGGAATCCCGTTTTAGAAGGCCTCCCTAAATATATATATATATAACAAATCACAGTGGTTTTCAAATTTACACATTTTCTCTACATAAATCAGGACCGTTCAATACTGATCACACGGTTGAGATTACATAAGCACCCTCCATCTCTCGCGATGGCAATCCCGTAAATACATTGCACTTTCAAGGGCTTAGCTCCAATCCATCCCTCACTCTGTTGACTCTGTCTCTCTCTCTCAAATTCAAAAACAGGATCTCTCTCTCTCTCTCCCTCTCCCTCTCTCCAATTGCAACACGACTGTCTCCCTCTCTGCCAACCACAGCCGGTTCCTCTCCTCTCCTCCCCAGGTATGTTGATTCTTTTTTCCTTTTTTTCTTGGGGTTTGATTGGGGTTTGCACAGATTCCTCTCCTCTCTCAAATTCTATGTTTTGTTTTGATTGCTTCAAACCTGTTGTAGTATTTGAATTGTTTTCACAGATTACGAATATTGATTGGTTCAAACCTATTGCACATTACGTGTTTGAATAAATGATTCAATGACCAGATGATGAATAAATGATTCAGTGCTCAAAGCAACTAATGGAATTAGTAGTAATATCATGTTACACGTGAGGATGGCATCTGCTTTTTAGTAGTAATTGCTATTCTGAGTGTTACTTTCTTCAATAAAAAGACTGATGTTACGTGTGAGGATGGCATCTGCTTTTTTTTCACTTGAATCTATTGGTATTAGGAGTGTTAGTTCTTCAATACAATCTATTCTAATCTATAAAGGGGGAGAAGCTTTTTGGTGTGGAGTAGTTTTGAGGCTGGCTCACAAAAGTGATTCCCTCTTTTGTCCCTAAAAAAAAAAAAAAAAACCTTTCCACAACTTCTGAACTAGGCCCCCAAAAAACTGCTTAGCCTGGAAAAAAACTGCTTGGGTAAAACAGTAATATCACGCCAAAACAACTGCCATAACCCCACGTATCCCACATATTCCTCCTTACGCAATAAACCTGTCACTTTCGAACTTGCAATTCTGTCATCTTCTCTGTTTCACACAGGTACGAAAATGGCCCTTTATTCAACTTTTTGGTTAAATGGTACTCTGTATGCATGCACACTGCAAGCTGATTTGTCACTTTCGCTAGGTTGTGCTGGAATCAAGGGAAGATAGAGGGGAATGAGCACAGGAAAAGAAACTTGAAGAAACTACAATACACTCTTCCAAGGTCTTTCCACTTTTTGACTTCTATTTTTTCACTCTTTTATTAACTTCACATGCTCCCGAGAGAGTCTGTCTAAGTGATTTTTTTCTGAACCCAGTTAAATTTGAAAAAGGACAAAATTCATGTGCAAATCCTTTTGAGACTGATAACTTGACCGTTTTTACCTTATTCTACTCCATGTTTATGAGTTGCTTTCGGATTAGAGAATTATAATCATCTAATCTATAAATATGCAGTGTCTTTCTTCATTTTTACCTTATTCTACTCCATGTTTGTTTTGGTTTTCTCCAAAACTCTCTTACCTCTTACCTCTATATTTTGACTTTTGATTCTAATTTGCGAGTTGCTTTCCGGTTGGTTAGTTTTTTCCCATGTGTGCAATGTCTTTTTACGCTTTCATCCCACTTTATACCATGTTTACTTTGGTCTAAATGCGCTCACGTGTGAGTTAAGTTCAACGTTGCAAAAAAGAGTAATGGGAAAAATAATTGTATGGTTAGTTAATATTGGTAGGAGATCAAAATCTTACCATAGGAACTAGAGGCCGGACACACAAAATGCGTGTGCAAGTCAAACTTTGATAATTTAAATATATGGGGGACACAATATGAAAAAATGATCTAAAATCGACTTGCACATGCAAACATGATAGAAGTTCAGTTTTTTTCTAACGCATTAAAAAAAAAACATGTAAAAGTTTCTAAAAATTATTTTATTAGAAGATTATTTTTCCACTATTAGTTTAGGTTTTGGTTATCCTGATTTCTTACCAGCTTTTATGATCCTGTGAAAAAACTTTGGTTCTCATTTTTTTAAAGAAAAAATGGTGTCCCCGCCACTTCATGTTTACTGCACAGTTCCAAGTTTTTTCATTTGAATAGTATTTTGTGAAAGGGGCCTACATTGTATCAATTTGCATTCATGTAAAAAAACTCAGTTTTAATTAGAAAAAACTAAAACTGATGAATGCCTACATTGAGTAGTGTTTATTCAAACGGCTAACTAATGAATGCCTCATGCATCTACCCCATTTCTTTTCTAAACTAGAGGCTGGGCACACGCGATGCATGTGCAAGTCGAATTTTTATAAAATATGCACACAAATAAATCTAAAATTATTGTTCATATTTTATCAAATTTGACTTGCACATGTATCGTGTGTGCCCGGCTTCTGGTGTAGTTTTATATGCTATTCATTGCCATTGATATTAAGGCTTAAGGCTTTTTTTTTGTTTGATTATCATGCATTTGTTCTGACATACATGAATGAATGCCTTTTTTTTCCCCCTTAAGTTGGGAATTCATGCCTTCGTTCATACTATATAGGTGTTTCAAATGTGTTTTTTCTTTTTTTCTTTTTTCCTTTTTTTATGTTGTGAATTCAAGGCAAAAAAGATATGGTTTTCACATTATAGCTAACACAATTGATTTACAAAATTTGACAGAAGAATACTTGGGGATTAGATCGTGGACAAAGCGGCGGCGAAGGCGGCGTTAGAATGGTAATGTATTATTTGATTATTATGTGCAATTTGTCACATTACTTTGCTTAAATATATAAAATATAGCTTATTTTTAGGGGGGAACAGAATGCAATGCATACATGATCAAATGGTAAGCCGGATACTTTTGTGTCTTTTCTTTTTTGTCAAAGTTCGACTTGCACACGCATCGCGTGTGCCCCATCCTCTAGTACAACAAAAATAACACAAAGTGGAATTTGGCAGGTGAAATTATTCCGCACCACTTCTTCTTTCCAATTGTGGTGTGCTTCAGCTGAGAGCAATTCTCTGTCTCTCTCACCGAGCTTCATCGTCTGTCTCTCTCTCTCTCTCTCAAACGCTTTGATGAAGCACTCGCTAAACGGTAACGAGTGACCCACTGTCTTTCATGTTTACTTTCCATTTTGTTTCATCTCAGATGCTGGTACGAAATAACACAAACTGGAATTTGGCAGGTGAAATTATTCCGCACCACTTCTTCTTTCCAATTGTGGTGTGCTTCAGCTGAGAGAACAATACGTTGAAACCCATAAGAGTTTTCATGTTGGGAGTTCTCAGGTAAGAAATCGGTTCCTGTCTTCTTTCCAATTGTTCTATTCTTGATTAGAGTTTTTTTCTTCCTCATTGTCTACTTAGAAGAGGGACTCATACATGACAGTTGTTTGATTAGAGTTTTTTTCTTCCTCATTGTCTACTTAAAAGAGGGGCTCACCACCTGTTTGACAAAAGGCCAGAATGAAATAATGCACGGGGAAACAAAATGGGAGCAACAAACTTAGTTCTCAAAAGCTTGCTCACTTTGTTCTGTTAATTTTCCTTAGGTATCTTACTACACTATTAATTGGCTTCCATAAGTGGAATGGCTATGACACTGGCTAAGTAGCTATGATAGTTAGGTGTGCTTTTGTTGTTTTTCATGGCTTTAACCCTCGGACTTGATTATATTTGTTCCAATTACTTTTCCATGTATGTCTTCTATTGTTCAGGGGCTTTTAAAGCCAGACTAGCGTTGACTTTATTTTCTGAGTTTCCACCAGAGAAAGTGAGAGATTTTTGTGTGGTTCGGAAAATTCTTTTGATACAAAGAAGCATCATAGTTCAAACGAATAAGGTTGTATGCCCATTGGGCTAATTCTTATCAGTTGTTTTCTTTCAACTTTTTCACAGCAAGGAGAGGGTAAATTGTGCGGCTATGCCACCGGCAAGAAGCTTCTATCGTCTTCATTGGGACGGGGAAGATTTGTATCCCAATTTGAACATGCCAAACAGGTAATTAGTTGACTGATTTATCCACCAGTTTGATTTATTTGCTTTATTCGTTAAAATAGATACTGTTTCCTTTCGCTATTTAGCATTCTGTATTTTGCGGGATAATTTTTTGTATCTTTAAGTCTGTAACTTAAAAGAGGAAGTGGGGAATTTGCAATCGGAGTGTGATTCGAACAAATCCTTCATATCCCAATTAGAAAGGTTCTGATTGTGGTCTTGAAAATATTATGTTTCGGAAATTACATTATCCATAAATAAAAAAAAACCCGATATAAAGGAGTGGACTGTAGTTTATCTGGTATCGTTTTTTACATGAAAACCCATGGGATTGGTGTTTAATGTGTTGTTTCTGTCCTCATTTAATGCGTCGTTCTTCATTGATTGTGATTTGAAGTTTGATAAGTCTGCTGCTTGATAATTTTAGTTGCTATATATTGAGTCTACATATGCTGATTCAAAACATCCAAGATCACACAGACAATAGGAATGAGAACATGACATATTCTGTTTGTCTATGATTTTCCAGGTGTAATTTTCATGGTTCATGAATTGAAAACGAGAGCCTAGCTGTAGCAATTTTATGGTAACTCTCTCTCTCTCTCTCTCTCATCGCACACAGATTCGTTGTAGCTATTTTTGGCCGTGTTTAATATCTTCTTTTGCTTAACCCAATCACGTAAACATAAGTTGTAAGTTGGAACTTTGAGGGCCCATTGGGCAGCATTGTAAGTTTTTGGACATATTTTTATGGCATGGAATCGAATATGAGTTTTGAAACCAAAGTGTAAGCTTTCTTCATTTCTGATTGGTTACCTTTATACCACTCTTTTTTCTTTCCAAATCAGTTTCTGATATCCAAATTGTTCATTTTTAATTTAAGTTATCAGGAAGGCAATCGTTTGAAGTGTTTTTAGTCATTTGGAGTGCGTAGTGCGTCATTCTCTCTGTAGCTCACTTCCTGTTTGACAAAAGGTTTAAATTGAGAGGCTGATATTCTTAGTCGAATTTGAAAATCTTTACTTGAAATTCTTATTCGAAATTCTCCCCCATTGCTTCTATTTACTTGAAACCCTAAGAGAAACAATGTAGTTGAGTTCCTTTTCAATCAATCCACCATGAAGGGAACCAAATCTGATATCATTCCAAGTTCCAACATGGCTGATTTCAAATGATCTCGCGTGTGCATCAATTTGGGTAGTTTTTCGAGTATAACATTTCTAGGATGATTTGTGAAGTGGTTAGTATATTGCTTTTGTGTATATGTTCATTGTTTTGTTTTTCCCATTACTTTGTTTGATCACCCATCTGGATAGTTTGCCAACACCAGATTCATAGCGAATAATTACCTTAAAAATCGTAAATACCTTAGTGTAATTTTTTAATGAATTTGTTTGAGTCTGAAATGTATTTTTTTGGTGGTTGGCTTCGAAACAGGAGGGAAAGGAGTTAGTGAACGTTCAAAAAAAAGGAATTCTACTTGGAATCCTGCTTGGTTTCATTGGGCGTTGTAGAGTGTTTTTTACTTGAATTGTTTGCTAAAATTGGTTGGATGATATATGTTTGAAGCATATTCAGAAAGAAGGAACACCAGAAGTAGAGTTTGTTTGAGACAAAAGTTAAAATGGAGTATGATACTTCATTTAGATTGTGTTCCATCGTACAAGGCGAAGATGATGTTGGCTGTGTTTGGTTAGATAGTTTAGTTTAGTTTTGATGATGTCAGCAGGTGTAATGAGTGGAGAGAGATAGAGAGAGAAATGAGGGAAATGATGATGTCATCAAAACTAAAACTAAAACTAAAACTAAAACTAAACCGGAAAACGAACAAGGCCGTTTTAATTGTGTAGCCAATTTATTTGGGCAATTAATGTCATTAGTTGTGAATTGAAACTATATTATGTTTACCTTTGCCTTCAATTATTATACTCTAACTCTTTATTTTATCTTCAGAAAAATGTTACAGTGGTAAATAGCAAAACAGTAGTTCATCAAGTTGAGTACAAATTACATCGACCCGCCGTGCCTTTAGATTAGATTCATTGGTTATTATAAATCTTTAATTAGTAATCGTAGTTGATTAGATGAACTCTCTCTGAACTCTACTTGAAAAAAGACTCCTTAGAGAAGTTGGCTTCTTTGGCGGGGAGGTCAAATGTCATGAAAAATAGTGCATTTTAGTCGTGTTAATGTGTTGCGTCATGCCTTCAGGCACGGGCCATTTCTATAAAATATACACGGTGTTAAATAGCAGAACGATAGTTTATAGAGTTAATGCTAAATTATGTTGCGCGCTGTGCCTTTAGGCACGGGCAATCCCTAGTATATATATATATCAGGATCCAGTCCTTACCCTTATGTCCAAACCTTCATTTTCCAGCCAAATGGGCGGGATCCGAACCGTCCAATGTGTTTAGAAGGTTTTTTTAAGGGTTCACGCAAGAAATCAGGAAAAAAAAAAAAAAAGAAAGACCTGGAAGGGCTTTGATCTGAGCAGTTTTTTCATAAAAATTGTTATATACAATTTTTATGAAAAAACTGCTCGAATAAAGCCCTTCCCGGTCTTTTTTTTTTTTTTGCTGATTTCTCGCGTGAACCCTTAAAAACGAGAAAAAATTTGTTCACCCTCACCAAAGGAGGGTGAACAAAATCCTCGCCATGATTGGTTGAAATGGTGTGGGGTCCATGGAATCAATACACTTTTTGGTAAACATGACATCACTTTATGGTGGGATCCACATTATTTTTTGTGGACCTCACACCATTTCAACCAATCAGGGTGAGGGTTTTGTTCACCCTCTTTTGGTGAGGGTGAACAAAAAATTTTCCCTTAAAAACGCCTTCTAAACACATTGAACGGTTCGGATCATGAAAATTTGATCGGGAAATGAAGGGTTGGACGTAAGGTATGGACATAAGGGTGTGGACTGGATCCTGGCCGTACACACACATAAAACACTTCGGCCCCGTTCGGTTGGGCACTTTAAAAACGTGTTTTGGGCTAAAAAGCCCAAAAAAACTGTTCGGTCCAATGTTTAGAATACCAACTGTGAGCTCAAACTATGGGATTACTTCTCAACTCAACTTGCGTGTGTTTTGTTTCTCTTTTACAGAGAGAGATTTCCCAGTATCTCCTTTGCAGAGATGGATATGTCGGTGCTCCAAAATACACTGGAGAACCTCTTTGTCCAACAGTTCAGTTCAAACCCTAACCATCTTTATCTCTTCTTTCTCCCTTAGACAGCGCTACTCCCTCTCTCTTTATTCTCCCTCTCTCTTCTTTACTCTACGCCGAACTCGAACTACTCCCTCCTTCAACGCATTGAACACTACTTCTGATTTCTCTGTGATCTACTACTCTATACGATTCCTCAGTCCTCCAGATCTTATTTTTGGATCCTGGACAGTGCTATAATTCACCATCCCACAGCTGTAAAGTACGAGCTATTCTCTATAGTCACACCAATCAATCCTCTGGAAGAACACCAATCAATCGTGTGGAAGAGCTAATGGATCTCACCTTCAACATATAGTGTAACCAATGGTAGTTATTGGTCTATAAAATGGGCAAGCAACGGGCTCTCCAAACCCACGTTAAGAGAACTCGAAAGTCCAGTACCACAGAGAAGGTTGGGGGAGACATCAGACAATGCGGAAGATGGGTACTTAGGCAAACTAAAATCCGGCAAGCTAGAGGTGCAGGAAAAATCATACATGCAATGGTTTTCAATCTCTTTCTTTGTTTTGTTTTGTTTGTCAGGTTACATTAATTTGATTTTTTTGATTTTTTTTTTCAGTCTCTGAACAAATCACTTGTAAGACACTTCCTACTAAGGATCTAAGCAAGAAGAGGAAACGTCAACCTCCTTCAGTTCCTTCAGAAGTTCCTTCAGAAGAATCTTGCGTAGGCGAAAATCGCATAGCAGTGGTTAATCTCTCTTCTTTTGTCTTCAATTTCCATTGTTATTGTCTACTAGTACATACTGGTTCTACCATATTTTTCTCTGTACTTAATTATTTCTGTTTTTTTTTCCCTAGTTTGAAACTAGGAACTTAAAATATGGGGGGGGAAAAAAGGTTTGTATACAGTCTTATTTTGAAAAGCTAAAATGACAAAAAAAAAAACAAAAAATCATAACAATAATAAAATTTATGGGTTGTATACAGTTTACCAAACACCCCAATCTTTCTAGGTTTTATTGATTGATTGTTCCATGATGGTGATATATTTGTTTTATAATTAGGCTAGAATGGATGATGAATTGGCGGATATGGGAATGTGGGGGTACAACACTACGGGTATTTTCATTAATATCATGCTTGATGAGGTGAAGAAGGAGGGACAAACAAGTAGTAAGATGGATAGAAATTTTACAGTTAAGCAATGGCACTCTATTGAGGTGGAGATGGAGAAGAGGTTGAGGAGGAGGGGATATACTGTGAAAAAACTGCAGGGAAAGTATGTGAGGTTGAAAAAGGGGTATAGGGCTTTTAGAGATCTTAAAGACAATGAGACGGGGCTAGGGTGGGATCCGGAAACAGAAACGGTCACCATGTCGGACATCCAATGGAAGCTTTACATTCAGGTATCTCCGCCTTAGGCAACCCTAGTTAGCATGCATGTTCCCATCATTTACTAGTATATGTTGTTAAACTTTCCCTTAGCACTTGATTTCGTGACTTGTAGGCACACCCTGATGCGAAAGGTTTTCGAAAGAAAGGGCTTGACCATTATGACCTCCTTGCTGAATTGTTGGGCAACTCTATGGCAACTGGAGCATTTGGTCATGGCAATAAGCAAGGGGAACCCACATCAGACGATGAGCGTGAAATGGAGGCACTTATGTTTAGGATGAGGAATGGCAAAGGGTTGGCTAGTGAAACCTCTTCGGGTTCAAAGGGTAAAAGAAAGTCAGAGGGTAGCGAATGGGATTCTAAACCGTGTAAAGGTAAAGGCAAGGCTATGAGAAAAGAACATGCATGGGAGAAAATAGCATTCTGTCAACAAGCTAAAGGAGAGTGGTATGAAACCGTAAAGGCTAAAAACAACGAAGGGGAGGGTTCCTTAAATACAACGCAACAATGTATCCAACTCTTGAACTTAATGAAGGACTCTGTGGACCCAATGCAGTTTGTCGAGGCTTTTAACCAGCTTGCATTCAGCAATGACCTAAGGGTAGCATGGCTTGAGTTAGATCCCATGATGAAGCAACTTTGGGTCAATACCCTACCTTGAGGTTTGTAGGTTGGGTGGGCTGGTTGTAATGTCTTTTTATGTATGTTGTGGTTTATTTGGACGTATGTTGTACGCTATGTTCAAGTTTATGTCGTTTATCGGGATTATTTTATGCTTTTTAGCTTTGCTTGTTGGTTGTAGGATTAAGTTCTTCCGTTTTTCTCTATGTTGTAAGGTCAAAACCACAATGGTTGGGTACTTTTATGTTAATGAAGTGGTTGCGAAATTTGAGCTCTATGTTTAGCACTTGAAAGTGGTTTCTTTTATGTTGAAGTTTCTCCTTCTTCTTTTGCTTGTTTTCATTTGTTTTGCACTTTATTTGGTTTAGTACAGTCATTTTTTTTTCTTGTTTTTAGCATTGGCAATAGGCATTTATAAAAGGATTTAGAAAGCTTGATTGAATGTACCCAAAAGAGTAAAGAAAGCTTGATTAGCTGTCATTGAACTCTTCTTATTTCTCTTCCTTTCATACTGGCCCAGATTGCTTTAACCAAAAAACCCAATCAGTTACAAGTTCTCGAAAAGAATTACTGCAACTGAAATAATAAGTCACAAGGCAGTTAATGTTAACTGCCCATTTGGAAGACTAAACAATCAAACCCTTTTAAGCCAGCAGTGCATAAAACAAAAACCTAAGACACCCTAACAGCCGAATGGTGAGAAACAGCCTGAACTTCTGCACTTTAAATAGGATATATACAGCCCTGTAACTAAATGTCAAGAGAGTTAACTTGCTAGGAACCCCAGTTGTTCATATTAATTTGGAAAATTGAGCGCTTGGTAGCCTTGTTATAGTGCACAACAGTAGTAGAGATCTTATCATAACATAATCTGGTTCATCCATTTTTCAATGTCATATTTGGTACTTTACTGGAATTATTGGACTGATGCGACAACTTACTTATCCCTGCTACTACAATGTTTTTGCCATGTTGTGCTCCCCCTTTTTAGCCAGCGATTCTGCAACAAAATAGAGGTTGCATTCGTACTAGTTTACGGATAGATATGTCGTCATCAAGCAATGCATTTTGGCAGTATGATGGAGAAAGTAGTAGTGACGAGGATGAGATTTTACTAATGGAAATGCTTGAGTCCGATTCAGAGGATGAAAGACGACCCCAATGAACGGCCCCATTTTCTGGCCAAGAATAAATAACTTTTCTACTGAATGGCCATCCGGATACCATACATGATGTCTTGCGTGTAGACGCAGGAACATTCAGGGCATTAGTAAGTGAGTTGACACTTAGGGGCAATCTTAAATGGGATCATATGCGTTTATCCGTGGAAGAGTCGTTGGCAATTTTTTTTATATATTTGCGGGCAAAGGGAAAATCATAGACTTGCCGCTGACCGTTTCCAACATTCCACCGACACCATATCCCGACACTTCAAGTACATGAGGCGTGCGCTTTGTGCTTTGGCTCCATTTATTATTCGACCGCCTAGTTTTGCCGAAACCCCACCTGAAATTCTCCATGATGAAAGATACTACCCGTGGTTCGAGGTAATTATGTAAACTAACATATCAAGTATTCTTTTCAATGTCAATAGTTACACAAAAAACATGTCTTTGATCATACATCTCAGAAAGCTTGATTGAATGTATTTTTTTCCCTCTCTTTTTTTCTTTTTACTTGTATAGGATTGTATTGGTGCTATAGATGGGACACACATTGAAGCTTGGGTACCCGCCAACCAAGAAACAGCTTACCGTGGAAGGAAGGTCACCAAAACTCAAAATGTAATGGCAGCATGTTCTTTTGACATGAAATTCACATTCGTCTACTCTGGATGGGAAGAGAGCCCATGATTCACGCGTGTTTTTAGCTGCGGTTACAAGGCCCAATCTAGAATTTCCGCACCCCCCGATAAGTAAGTACAAACATCTTCAATTTTGTTATATAAGATAGCCCAAAAAAGATTGGTTTTAAGTACTCATTAACCGTTATTCGCTTTAGATAAGTATTATGTGGTTGATGCTGGATACACAAATATGCCGGGGTACTTAGCTCCATATCGTGGCGAACGATATCACTTGAATCAATACAATGGTCCCAATGGTGTTTACAACTCTCCTAGGGAGTTGTTCAATCATAGACACTCATCGTTGAGGAATGTTATTGAAAGAACCTTTGGGGTATTGAAGAAGCGATTCCAAATATTGAAAAATATGCCATCTTATCCACCAGTGCGACAATCGACAATTGTGACAGCTTGTTGTGTAATTCACAACTTTATCCTAATCCACCGTGGGAGGGACTCTTTTTATGATTCTGATGATGAGGAGGAGGATAGTGATAGTGACAATGAAGAAGCGGAGGAGGATGAGTTGGAAGGAGTGAATATGTCCAACGAAGCTTTACAGCAAATGGCAACTAGGCGGGACCAAATTGCAGTTGCACTATGGGATGCATACTAAATGGTTAGTCTTTTTGAACATGTGTCTTCTTATATAGAACATGCATGGTAGAAACTAAGTGGTCATGTTTTTTGTTTGATATTCCTGACTTCCTGGTATCTATTGGATGCAGCCATGTTAGTACTTTTCATTACGGGATTCTGGAATTTGGATGGTCAAAGGGTTGTTGCTTCTGCTCAAACCACAACGCACGGAAAAAATATGTACCTGGATTCATGCATTTCTTTTTTCAAATTACTTGGATTGTGTAATTGGTACTTAGTATGTAGCTGGAACTAGTTTTCATGCTTTTCTTGCTATCAGTATGTAGGTGGAACAAGTTTAGTTTTATTGTATGTAGCTGGAACTATATTATTGCTGTCACTATGGGTCTATGACCTCCTTACTGTTTTTGGTTTGTTCTTTTAGTGAAATTGGGTGAAATCTTTGTCATATTCTCAGAAGTTCTGAATGGGGTGTATCCTTTTCTAGCAGAGGTTATACCATACATGGAACTTTATTGTACGAGTAGGCTAAGTTTCTAACTTTCCTTACTTATTTTGCTGCTGTTGCTGCCATCTTGTGATTGAACTCTGTGATCAGTGCAAATCGAGTACTGCTGGTAATGCATTGGTTTGCTGAAAAGGGTCTTAACATTTATTGGTATTTTAATGGGATGTAATTATTCTGGGCTTGTTGAAGAGGGTCTTAACTATTTCAATCAAATGCAGCCAGTTCACGGACTAGAGCCAAAATTGGAGCATTATGCGTGTGTTGTGGACATGCTTGGTCGTTGTGGGCGATTCCATGATGCTCTAAAGCTTATAAATGAGATGCCAATGGAACCTGATGTTGCAATGTGGAGCTCATTGCTCAGTTCTTGTAGAATTCATGGTGAGATGGGTTCAGGTGAAAAAATTGCTGAGAAATTTTGAGTAAGGAATTGACTCCTGGGCTTGAAACAGATGCGCATATGTTCTTTATCTGTACATGTATTGTGGACCAGCTGGTTTTTTTTTTTTTTTTTTAACTAGTTCTTCAACCATATTGTTTGTGTAACCATTTAGGCCCAACTGCTTACTAAATGTACATGGTTCGAAAACGCAATTGTTTTTGCCTTCGAAATCAGTTTTTGTATGAAAAGAAACATAGCAGTTTGTAAGCTGCCTTGTGGAAAGTGTACCCCTGCTATCTTCTATGTATCTAGTGCTAGCTGCATGTACATGTTGATGCTAGAGATTTGCTTTCCATGTTGATGCTTAGCTTAGATGGGTTTCACTCATGCATTCTGTGCAATTTCTTTGGTGTTTGTTCTGGGCTTGCCAAATTCAAGCAAATTGCTGCCCAATTTTCCATAGTTCTGGGCAACCACTGTCCAGAGTGTGCTGCTGCTGTATTGAAGTATTGTTACCCTGTTTGTGCTACTGTTTGTGCCCAATCAATTCCAAAATGAAAAAAATTGAAACGGAAAACTAAAGTATCGTCATTTTATTAGTCTTTAAAGCAATGAAAAAAAATTCGAAAAAAATGAATTTTTTTTTCATTTTATTATTATTTAAAAAAATAAAAAAATAAAAAAATAAAAAATCAAAACGAACAGAAGTTTTGAAATTTATTTTGAAAACATTTTTCAGAATAGGGAAGCGAACATGGATTTTAAGAAGTGTTCAAAACTATGTTTTTAAGAAATTTTCAGAATTATTGTCCAAAACAAGCAAACGAACGGAGCCTTCATATCTTTCATAGAAAAGGAAAGAGCATGGTGAAAGGGGCCTCCAAGGCTAAAGAGAGAAAGCTTCAAAAGAGATGAAATCTTGGTTATCTCTAGATAATTGATCCAACTTTAAATTGGGTAGCAAATCATTCTATTGGTTTTATAAGGAGTGGAATCAACCATCCTCATTATCGAAAACCAAGCCAAGAGTTATTCACCGTTGTCATCTTTTCCAAAACCTCCACTTTCTTCATTCCTAACTTATTCTTCTCGACCAAAAGTAGATTACTCTATACCCTCCTAGATCCCATTACGACACCTCATATCTTTTCCAAGTTCCATTAACTTAAGTCGTCTATGTGTTCATTTATGTACTTACACCAACCCAGTGGACCTAAATTCAATCTACTAGTATAACAATCTCAATTGTGATTTCATATCAAAGTAATACCAGGGTAAGCGATAAAAATAGATCCAGGGGTGCTAAAGTACACATGATTGTTCGGATCTGTCCTTGTGACTTTTGGATTCTTTGTGACTTGGCACGATTCTTAGAATTTAAAGTTATATTTTGTGAACCTCGAGTGATTAATACTAGATAGACTTATTATTCCAAATTTGATAAATAGGTTTAATAATAGAACGAGGGCAGTGTAGTATGATTTAGCAAAATTCTAGTGTTTAAAGTGAAATTTATCTTAATGACCTTTGTTGAGGGTTGAAATAAAGCTAAGGAATATTCAAAAAGGGTAACCAGTGTAATCTTTTAGAAATTGAAGATTTAACACAGTAGAATAAAGTTCTTCGAAAAGTAATACTTTTTCTTATTCTAGCTAAAAGTCACTACTATTTAATAAAATCCTAGTTTTTACATATTATGGAATTGCTAGGGGTCAAATGATAATCCTAGTAAATGGTTTCCTCATTTGCTAAAATCAACCCACTTAATTTTATGAGATTTTCATTTTAGCAAATGGGAAACAATGCTATCGTTTGACCCCTTTTTCTTTCTTCTTCTTTTCCATTTCTCTTTTTCCTTTCTTTCTTTTCCCTCCTCTTTTTCCTTACTTTCCCATCAAATCTCTCACTCTCTCTAAGCAAATAAGGGAAAGAAAAAAAAAGGAAAAGAAGAATAAGACAGTGGAGGATGATGGTGAATTGGCTCTCTCTCTCTCTCCTGCAGAAAATAACTGTGAAGGAGTTGGAGAGAAGAAAATATTATAGGGGATTAAAAATTGGGTAAAATCTCATACGTAAGGTTATCCCTAATGGTATACTCAAAACCAAAATGTTTTTAATGTTAGCAATGTGTGGCCCAAAAAGTTCTCACTATGTAATAATCAAAGTTAACAAATCTTTAACCAATACTCAAATTTTGGCCTTTGCATACTCAAACTCCGCGTGTAACGTTCTTAAAGCCTTATCTTTTAGATCACAGCCTGTCCCAAACTCGGATAAAGGAGGAGGGTTGTGCGTTAGGTAGTTGACAGTCAACACATAAAAAGACCCGTTAGATCCCAATGACATGAATCCTAATTTTGGTTTGCATACTCAAAGTTACCAACCTTTCACAATAACTAAATTTAATGAACGTCACATATCATCTATTAAACACACTAATCATTATACAAAAACCTTCTTTCTATTTTCACGCTCTCTCTTTCAATAATGTTTTCAAAAAATTATTGAATTTTTTTTCAATTTTTTTTAAAACTATTTGTTTTTTTAAAATTGAGTCATTTTTTTTTTCAAAAACGGTTTTTTTCGAAAACTATCTAACTTTTTTAATTTTTTTTAGGAAAACTGTTTGTTTTTTTAAATTAAATCATTTTTTTTGAAAACTGTTTATTTTTTTTTAAAAACTGTTTTTCTTTTCAAAAACTTTTTAAAAAGAGTTTTCCAAGAAAAAGAAAGTTTTTTTAAATAATTTAGGTTCTTTTTTAGTTTGAAAAAGGTGATATAACACTCAATTTTGATTATGCTATTGTGGACTTCTACATTGTTAACTTTAACCATTCTCTAAATGAATAATCAAAAGGTGATGTGGCAACTTTTGACTATTCAATTTTGAGTATACTATTGGTGATACTCTTATGAGGGGTGAGGATTTATCTTAAGTCTAGATGCTAATGGTAAGTCACCCATTGTGTTGTTGCCTCCCTATTGGATGGGAAAAAGGGGATGTATAAAATGGCTAAACATGGGGATGGGAAAGTTGATAGGTTGATGGAAATATTGATGGGCTAGTTAGGGTAATGGGGAAAATTATGTAGGTGTATGCATGTATGTATGTATGTATCGTATGTTGTATGTATAATCTAGCTTAGAGTTTGAGTAGATTTAGAACATTGTAGATAGGAATACATTAGCGTTTGTAGACACCCCGATTTTGACCTAGGAAACCTCTCAAGCATTCCCAATAATGAAATAGACCAATCACGCATACCTTGAGGCTGAGAACAAGGCTTGAACTCACCAAACCACTCAACACCACAACAAACCCTTTTCAAATAATCCTAACCAACCAAAAAGACCAAAATATTGTACAAGCTACCAAAATAAGCCAAGCAAACTCATTGTGCTCAAGACCTATTGAGCGCTCAAACCTTGTCCAGTCAGCTTTTTGCAGAGTATCTAATTATAAGATTCTGCTGCTTTGGGGGGCGTATAGACGGCGTATATCTTCCTATACACGTATAATGGCCCTTAAAATGACCCCTATTAAGCATAATTTCTATTTAAAGTCAAAAACCTATTTTTCCCTCTCATTCTCTCTCTATACAAACACTCCTCCACCTCTTATACATGGGTTACCAACTAATCATCCACTCCCTCTCACTCTAAAAGCCATTTCCACTACATATCATCCATCATCTTCATCCAATTCAAGCTACATCAACCAAACCTACTTGTTCATACCCAAAATGATCATCTAAGCTACAAATACACCCTCATCTACCCAAATAACCATTTGATCAGACCTACATTCTCACTTATCTGTCTAAAAACGTCCTACCTCATGCCTATAATCTAAGTCATTGTTCAACCATCCATCAGAACCACAAGTTCAAGCCTTGATCATAACCAAAAAGGTAGAAAATCATGCTAATAGCTATAGGTTGGTCAACCTGAAGGTGACCAGTAAGTTCATGAAGGTTCTATGTACCTTCTATGAGCTTACAAGGTCTAAGAAATGAAGAAAACCAGTTTTTGAACATATCAAGTCAAAAGGGTTTGAGCACTCAAACCCACCCTTTAAGCGCTCAAACTGTTTTGGCCATTTTGTTATTTTTATGGTTTCTGGTCTTCTCTCATGATGATATCACTTTTTTATGGCTTTTGGTTGGTTTACATGGCTTCAAATCAGTTTATCCATCGATCATTGATTAATGAACCAAAAAGCCATGAAAGTGGTGTTTTATCATCATCAAGCAACAAATAGCCTTGTTTTAAGGAGTAAACAAGTGTATATTACTCTTTTCAATAAAGTTCACAAAAATACCAAAGAAATTCAGAAAAGCCACAAAAGCTCACAACCCAAGAATAGGGTTTGAGCGCTCAAAGCCTACACTTTGAGCACTCAAACACTATTCTGCCCTACCAATGTTTCTTGCTTATTTCAGCTCCAAATCATATCTCCAAGTTTCTAATGGGGTGTGTGGGTGTTGTTACTGAGTTTATATCAGTTTGATCCTCTCCCTCCCTCACTCTAACCATGCTTATACTTGGTTTATAGTATATCTCTCATTCATACAAGCTTATTTGTTGATATTTCTGGAAGATCAGAGTCATGTGCATCATTATACATTGTTTTGAGGTTATTGATGATCCAAATAAAGGCAGGAAGGCATGAGAACACTCAAACCAAGAAGACAGTTTGAGCGCTCAAAGCCTCCCTTTGAGCGCTCAAACTCTTTTCCAGTACATCAGATATTTTCATCATCAGGCTTACTAACTATGTTTTGTGTGTTTTGGATGCCTCTCAATGTTATATTTTCACCCATTCTGCACTTATTACCTTATTTGGTTCATTAATAAGCCTCAAATCCATGTTTGCATGATCATTCTATTTTGTTAAGCCATCAAAGTCTTGTTTTCAAACAAGCAACAATGCCCAAATCATGTTTCCAGCAAACCAGAATCAACAGAAGCATGTGTAACCAAGCTCCCGAACCTAAGATAGTATGGTTCAAAACCTTATCCAACAATGAGACACGAGTCATTCGAGTTCGGTTCCTCGGGGACAGTCCGTTAAAACCCAGGTGGCGACTCCGAATCGAAACCAAATCGCAGAGGGGCGTCCACAACATTTAAAATAATTAGTTTATTAGTGTCATGACCCAAATCCAATGGATTTGAACATCGTGACCGGCCAGTGAGTCTGTTTCACCAAAAGCCTCTATCGTCACAGTTTTTTTTTTTTTTTATAAAAAAAATAACTTAACATTCGCGGAAGGAAACATAAATTATTACAGTCATTCATTCATTATGTTAACAGCAACGTGGGTTACATTTTTCACTTATTCATTACACGACCAAAAGCTTAATAATATACTCTAGGTACTTGGCCCGTCCTTGTAATTCTGATTACCTGAAAAAGAAAGGTTTCAACGACATAAGCCACTACTTGTGTGAGATTATGAATTTTCAGAGTTACATGATCTACCATGGACTTTTTTTATAAAAAAAAAAAACATTTTTGTCAAAATCATGGCATGATCAGTTTTTCATAGCTTCAACTGTAACCAAAATTCGTTATCAAGCTTGTATATAACATAACATGCCATAAACATATACGATATACTATCCGACGATTTCTGTGCTAGCTATGAGGGAGCGACCCCCGATGCGCATAAAGTGAATTGATCAATTCAGTTGGACAGCTGACCGTGCCCCTATCCGTTCCGTCCTTATAACACCGTTCTGATTGATATCTTTAACGTCCCCCCAAATTTCAGGGACATCGTCCGGATGTATCGATAATACTATTTTTTTCCAAAAACTGAGCAAAACATTAAAATTCCATGGTATATTTGCTTCAAAATAATTTCATATAAATAATCATAATTTTGTAGGAACATAAATTTTTGCGAAAAACCTCATGTAACAGAGATAATTCATAACTCACCTTTTTGCATCCGAATCCTACCGTAAAATATAGCGAAATGTACCGGCTCCTAAAATAACACATTAACAATTAGAAATACTAAACTTGTGGTTAAGTATACTAATAAAATCTGAGCTATTATTTACGATTTACCTCTATGAAGGACTTCTTCATAGATTGTATTTAAGCCAAATGTTTCTATTCTAATTGGGCCATCGTAAACCTTTTCATCACTTTTTCACCTAATTCATGTAGAATATTCTCTTTTGGCTATCTTTTTTTTTCTTTTTATTATTGCCAAACCTTTTAAACAATTATAATATGGTAATGACTATCCTTGTTTTTATTATATATAGTGACAAAATTCCAGTACTTCTCATGTTCTTGTTTCATGTATGCTCCTTCGTAGAGTTCAAGCGGCACTTTATCAATTGCTTTGTTGAGTTAGTTAATACTCCTACTTCTTTTTACCAATTGAGGCATTCAAAGCTAATTTAAGTCAGCTAATTAAGAGAACACTAAAAATAACTAATTGCATGTATTGTGCCCGGTGGTGTACACAACACAATCTCAGTTATCCACTGCATTTTTTTCTTTTTTTCTTTTTTCTGTTGTCTTTTCTTTTAAAAATTACCACTGAACTAAATGGGTTTCATTTCTATAGATTCATGTTTCAAAAAGATGCCCTGCCAATCAAACTTCAAAAGTTCACCAAAAATAGAGTGGTCGTCCATTTTACAAGATTTCGGTGTCAAAAAGCTTCGTTGTTAAGCATAGTTTAAAACTTGTAGAGGAACCTAAGCTGAAATCATAGCTTAAGAGTGTCAAATAGGGCTCCGGATCCCCTGTCCCCTCTCTCTGTCCCATAGCTATTAGTCTGCCACATGTACATTAATTGACAGCTTACAACTCTGTCAATTCTCTTCTCCCGCCTCTTAGACGAGTCAACTCGTTAATTCATTCTTGGCTGAGTCAATGCAACTCGACTCCATGTTGGTCTCAGTGGGCCTCATCCAATATGCCTAGGAGTAAAAAAAATGTTGAAAGGCCTCACCAGATCATTATACTTTGACGGATTAACTTCGAAGGAAGTGACTTGGTGGATTATCGAGTTCAATAAATTTTCCATCTTTTCTGCAGATATAACAGTTTTTGGTGCGGCTTGTGAGAAAATCTGAATGGGTTTTATCTTCAAATGGTTTACCTTCTACTTCACCGAGGAAAAAAAAAATTCCGAATCCGGGGCCATGACTGTCGTAGCTGAATTGATTTTGTTAATCGTCGGAAATTAGATTGCACGTCGTGCACCAGGAGAGGATTGAAAGCTCGAAAGTAACGGAAAGCTAGAAACTAAAGGAGTTAAAATATATGGTAGTAATATGAACAAGTGACAACAAAGATGGACACGTGGTAGACTAATAGCTATGGGACAGACAGAGGGGACAGAGAAATGGGGACAGGGGATCAGGAGCCGTCAAATAGGCTGAATTCGGTGAGTCTAAAAATCTGTCAGGAAAATTTGAGAAATTATCATCAAGTGCATGTGTGTGATATCAGGTAAAAAAAAAAAACGTGAAGGGAGAGGAGGGTGAACTCACCTCCAATTGGTTTCTTTTCTCTCTTTTTTTTTCCTTATTTTCTCTCTTCCTTCAAGAAATGATACGTTTACAACATATGGCTCAAACCCAGCTCCAACAGCTGACGTAGCAGTGGGGCCCACCCTAGGACGCCCCAAAAAAACAAAAAAAAAAAACTGATTTTTTTGAAAACCAGATCGGCTCCCTCCCCTGCCTCCATTTCGTTAGACCAAAGAGAGAGAGAGAGAGGGCGCCACCACCCACACGCACCACCACCGACAATCCAGATCTTCGGCCTCCCTCTCCACCTCCGGCGACCGCTGTCGCTGCCAAAAACGCTCTGAAACTGACGACCAGTACCGGCTTCAAACGCTCAAAAAAACTCCACCACGCAGGTCTCTCTCTCTCTCTCTCTCTCTCTCTCTCTCTCTCTCTCTCTCTCTCTCTCTCTCTCTCTCTCTCTCTCGCTGGTTCGTTCATCTACATATCCCCTAATTGGAAACCCTAATTCTTGAAAAAACTAGGGTTCATGGTTCGAAAACCCCTTAAATTGAACCCCACCCAGTAATCTGAAACCCTAATTCGAATTAACCCCCCTCAGCTGATGGGTAACGGATTAACCCCCCTAATCCAAATTATTTCCCTAATTCTAATGTGTAACAAATCCAGGTGAAAAATCAATTCACAATTGTTAGCAGATTTGTGTTGTTAACGGAGCCCTCTTGCTCCTTAATTGGATGTTTCAAAAATTTTAAAGCATCTGATACAGAATAGGATCCAACACTGTGCAGAGGTTGTTGGGATTATGTATTTTTCAAAAGAAACTCTTCAAAGAACACTTGTCCCACATTGGCTAACTAGAGAACATTTATGTTCTTTATAAGTGTGGAGGCTCCATGAACCATTGATGAACTAGGCCCAAGAGAGGCCTCGTGCGCACACGAGTTGGGCCAAGGTCCAAGCCAATTTGTGAAAACCAATCCGTTAACTGGGTGCGCGTTGCGAACCTCGCGCGCAGGGGGGGTGCAAATCCCCAAATTTGGAGCCTCGCGCACACACGAAGTTAGTCCACGTTTTGCAAAAAAATATATATATATATTTATTTACAGAAAGATTTCTTTTCTTTTGACCAATTTCGTTTTTGGAAATAATTTTTTCTGGAAATGATTTCCCCTACCGTTACTTTTTCTGTGCACAGTACCGTTACAAAACGTGATTAAAACATGTGCTAAATTAGTTTTGGTAAATTGGTTCAATCACCTTGCTGTGATTGATTTTTATTTCCGAAAAAAACTATTCTCTCCACGCCTATATAAGGTGCTGTTCTCCAGCCATTTTAACACACCGAAAAAACAGAAATTCAGAGAGCAAGAAAGGTCGATTATGTTTTGCATTTCCGGTCTTTTTCCCGTGTAGAAAAGATCGAGACAGAGGCTGTATTCTGGGCTGTTTTATCCTGGAGGCGGCGTGGCTACAACTGCTTGCACAGAGAGGGCGGAGCCGCGAAACGTCTTAAAGAGAGCGACCTAGTCCGCGACTCAACCCAAAACAACAGCCAACTTTCTGTGGTATTTCTGTTCACTCTTTACAGATTCTGAGGTAAACGGTTCCATTATTTTTAAAGTATTTCCAACAGAGGTACCATGGAATTTTTTTGCCTCTTACTGAAAAGTTTTTTGTAGTTGATAATTCTCGACTTTACGGACACTACATATTAAAAAGGATCCATCATTTTGGCCTGAATGTAGACATGCTGACAGATCAAATATCACCCTTATCGCAGCCTTTTGTGGCCCAAAAAATGGTTCACGTAATGTGAATTTCATTTTCATTCAATAGGTAAAGAGTCTGTGCACGCAATGCGTGTGCAAATATATGAACTTAACTCTGTGAGTCTCCCTAAAACTTCCAAACGACGTAAATCTTCCTAAAACTTTGTAATATATTGGGGAACCTGAGGACTCTCTCTCTCTCTAAACTTCAACCTCTCTCTCTCTAATCTTTATATACCTCTAGGGTTTCGCCGGGGGGGGGGGGGGGGGGGGGGAAGCGGCGCCTCCCCCCGGGCTCTCTCCTCTCTCTCTCCCTCCCTCTCTCTTTCTCCCACTCCCTTCCATCCTTCTCTCTCTCTCTCCCACTCCCTTCCATCCTTTCACCTTCCTTTTTTCGATCGGATCCACGATGCTGGGTGTGGATCTTTCCCCCTAACGGCTCGTCGGAGCAGTGTTGTTCACGCCGTGTTTTCTTCGCTGGTTGATCGCGGTTCCCGGCCTAACGGCCAGTGGACGTGCTGTGTTTTGGTGGTGCTGTGTTTGGCGGTTGGGTTGTGGCGTTTGGACAACATCAGCAATAGATCTGGTTTTTGAGTCAGCGGCTGATCTTCTTGGCGTCGTGGCCTTTCTGGGGTTGTTTTCGTGCCGCTCTCTGGGGCAACAACAGGGGCTTGTTCCCCGGGCTCCGGCGACGGCGGTGGCTGCGTTTTCGTCTCCTTTTGGTGGTGCTATGGAGGTTGCAGGTGGTGGCTGCATTTTTCCGGTGGTCTGGGCGGTGTCTTCTTCTCATTTTTTTCTCTTTTGACAGGTGCTTTGTCTGCAGCTTTTTAGGGGTTCAATTGTTGGGTTTCGATTGTGGTGGTTGTTTGGGGTCTCGGCTGAGGTGTTTGACTAAGGGGTTTGGGGCGGCGCAGCAGCGGCGTAGAGGTGGAGGTGTTGCTCGTGGGGTTGTGAACTTTTGTGTTGGGTGCTTAAAAGCATGGTAGGCTTGTGGGGTTCAAGAAGCAGGTGTTGCCTTCTTGGTTTAGGTGAACGGGTTGTGGGGTTCTAGGTGCAGACAAGGTGTAGGCATGGTATAGGAGGGCCCAGGCCAATTGCATGTTTGAGGTTGCTATTGATTTTTTATTGGATGTGTTGGCCTACGGTGAGCTGGCGGTTGCGGTGGAGGGGTGGTCATACCGACCTTTGGAGCAGCAACAGGGGCATGTTCCCCGGGTTCCGGCGTTTGGTTGGTTGCTTGATCAACACGTAAAAAGGAATAGAGTCGCTTGCTTCCAATGGGTGCTGCAATTGTGTTTAAGTGCAAGTTTTGAAAAAAAATTGGCAGCATTTCCACTATTTTCTTGCATAGCCCGACGTCTTAGCGTCTCAACAGACAGTCAATTGGTAAGCCACAACATAAAACTAGGTGATAGAATGAGAATTTCTAGGTCCATAGCAAAACACTGATTGATATAACAAAACATTGATTGATATTTACATAATAAACAAAACTCCTCAAACACTACTCATAGTACAATAAAAAATGAAATCCCTAAAACAAGAAACAGTACTCCCAAAACCTAATTTTGAACCTAAACAACACTAAGGTCTCTTGTCCAAATGATATGGCTAATATTCATTAGCAGCATGAGCCAGTCTTCTTTGGGAGCAGAAGGTTGTGAATTTTGGGCATGACTCCACTGTTGGCAATGGTGACATCTCCGAGAAGCATGCTGAGCTCTTCATCATTCCTCAAGGCATATTGCTAATACCAAGTGTCTCAAAATGTTCAAAATGTTCATAAGTATTGGCTGTGCCTCGGCTGGTTCAAAAGTATTTGAGCAGTCATCACTAAAACCTGCAATGGGAGCAAAGATCAGCTGTTATTTGAGAGTAAGAACTATCCCAGCATTAGGGATACAAGAATATATGGTAACTCATCACGCTTGATGTCAACTAAAACATAAGAGAAGTAAGGAAAGGGAAACAAGCATGTAACTTCTTGTGCTAAATTGGTGCTATGCCAACAAGAGTGATAAGCCAGTAACAATCAAAGCAAATAACCCACAAATGAAGAGCTACGTAGTGTAAAATAGAGGAAAGAAACAAGCATTTTCAACTGGAGTGTCTAACTTTGACCTCCAACTTAATAGGTCCTAAACATCAAACAAACATCTGTTATAGCCAGAAAGAAAGAGTAGAAACTATCGAATGCACCATAATTCAAACTTCTTAACGTCTTCTGTCCCATACCAAAGGAAAAAAAATGGAAATAAAGTTCATGCAAAACACAATGCTAAGAGCAAAGCAAACTAGGAGAGTTTCCAAGCAACCAAAGCAAAAGTAAATACCCAGATTTTACCTAGGAGAGTCTCCAAGTTTAGGCCCAAATTTTCAAAACTTTCTTTTCCTGCATTAGATCCTCTCTGTTTTGACAAAATTAACCACCAAGATAGTATAAGAAACAAAGTTATTTAAAAAATCGGTTCTACTTGTTGGAAAAAAAACACCGACAATTAAGTTTTCATTTTCATGACCCATTAATTTGAACATCCTCAGATTCATATACAACACAAATCTGCTAACAATTGTGAATTAATTTTGCACCTGGATCCGTTACCCATCAGAATTAGGGTTTTGAATTAGGGAAATAATTGGGATTAGGGGGGTTAATCTATTACCCATCAGCTGGGGGGGGTTAATTCGAGTTAGGATTTCAGATTACTGGGTGGGGTTCAATTTAAGGGGTTTTCGAACCATGAACCCTAGTTTTTTTCAAGAATTAGGGTTTCCAATTAGGGGATATGTAGATGAACGAACCAGCACGAGAGAGAGAGAGAGAGAGAGAGAGAGAGAGAGAGAGAGAGAGAGAGAGAGAGAGAGAGAGAGAGAAAGAGATAGACCTGCGTGGTGGAGTTTTTTTTAGCGTCTGAAGTCGGTACCGGTCGTCAATTTCAGAGCATTTTTGGCAGCGGCGGCGGTCGCCGGAGGTGGAGAGGGAGGCCGGAGATCTGGATTGCCGGTTGGGTCGCCGGTGGTGGTGCGTGTGGGTGGTGGCGCCCTCTCTCTCTCTCTCTCTCTTTGGTCGAACGAAATGGAGGCAGGGGAGGGAGCCGATCTGGTTTTCAAAAAAATCCAGTTTTTTTTTTAGTGGGTGGGCCCCGCCGCCACGTCAGCTATTGGAGCTGGGTTGGAGCCATATGTTGTAAACGAATCATTTCTCTATGTCTTCGTTGTTCTTTCTCCTCTCTTGTTCCTTCTTTTCTTTCTTTCTGAGTTGTATGGGGTGTGTGTGTGATGTGCAGTGTGTGGGGATGAATCGTAGGGGAGGAGCCTATTTATACTAAGCACTCCCCATCTCTAGAATCCTCCTTCATTAATTCCATAATCTAACCATATCTAAATATAATCTAATAAAATCTAGCCCCAATTATTGTTAGGGTGATTCACCCACTAATAAGGTGACACCTTGCATTGTTCCGGAAGACCTTGCTTGGGCCCCAAGGCTAGTCGTCTCGCGGCGACTCGTGCCGCATTCTCGTGTCGCGATGCTGTTGAAACGACATTTGAAAATGCTTCCAAAAAAATGACACATACCAAGAAATACGCTATTTTAAAAATATACTTCCTAAATCTTAACGGTGAGCGGACCACTAAATGTTAACCCTCTTTCTTTTTTTTCAAGTGTCTTTTCTTTTTACATTTTACATGTTTTTAAAAAAGGACGGGGTGTTACAATTAGTCTAATACTAGATTTTTAATAAAATAATTTTATTAAAAAAGGACCAAAAATCCGGTCATTACATACCTGAAGATTTCTAGGTCGGATTTCAAAATTCAAGCAAGAAATCAGAGTAGTTTTTGTAGTAGTGCATTTGTCACGCCCTGATTTTTAACAAATTAAATATCACGAATATCCACGTGGCACAAGTCAAAAGTCAGCAACCCTCCATAGAAAAGTCTAGCTCAATGTTCCATTACATGTCTGATCCAAGTCAACAAATCCCTAGGTGGCACTACATTGTACCCGGATGCATGAATACCCAAAATACAAGTTTAGAGTTATTACATAGTTGTCACGCCCTGATTTTTAACAAATTAAATATCACGAATATCCACGTGGCACAAGTCAAAAGTCAACAACCCTCCATAGAAAAGTCTAGCTCAATGTTCCATTACATGTGTGATCCAAGTCAACAAATCTCTAGGTGGCACTACATCGTACCCGGATGCATGAATACCCAAAATACAAGTTTAAAGTTATTACATAGGTCCAAATTTTCAAAAGATTGAATAATCGGAAGTTACATTGCCACTTGTCAAAAATACAAAACTTAAGATGGAAAAACAACTTCATTCATGCATAAGCTCCACATAATGCATCACTCCACAAGCATCCAATCTCATGCTCCATGCCGTGTACCTGAAAATGATAGGTTGAGCTCACTAGCCCAGTAGGAAAACCATACTACAGCCGCTAGGCATATAAATATGATAAGTGCACCGTGGGTTGACATGAGAAGAAATGATCAAAGGAACATAACGGAAGCTAAGACAAGCAATACGTGTCCAAAGCAATATCAAAGTGTCCAAAGTGATTTCAAGGTGTCCCAAGATACCAAAAAGTTCATTAAGTTGTCAAAATCACCAACAAGTATAATACGTGTCCAAAATCGTATCCAAATATCCAATGTTTGCCAAAAAAAATACTTTTGTACCTCAAAACACTTTCATTTCCAAGTACTCGAACACCACCCAAGTTTCCATTTTTTTTTTTCACCAAAAATACCCAAGTTTCTCACACAAGTCTAAAACCAAGTCCACACTTCGAGTTTCTACAAAACACAGTAGATAGTCCAAAATCTCATTTCTCATTTCTTTCATTGAAGAAAAACCATCATTTTCATTAGTACTAGGGATTTAATCCCTCTGCCGGATTCCATAGGCTCCGCGTGCCTCTGCCAAATTCTGTGGGCTCCGCGTGCCCCTACCAGATTTCATAGGCTCTGCGTGCCTTTACCAAAAATCTCACCAAATGATGGCATTGGCTTAAACACCTCATTACTACTAACATTTCATTCAAATTTTCATAACTAGTCCATTTCTCCATTTTCACTTCACTAAAACACCTTTTTTGATAAAATGAGTTACACACATACTCACACACGCATTCGAAAGTCCAACGAACGTTCATGTGACACAAGATGACTTATTTATTTGTAAAATCATAGACCTTGAGTCAAAACATGGGTGAAAATGATGCCAAAGGTCGATTATATGAAGGATTGAGCAATCTGGGATCAAACGGACATCAAAGGGTGGCCGAATGCCACCTAAAGACGGGGGTAGCTGCTGGAAATTAAAGGGGCATCAGCTTATGAACAGTAAACAGTGCAGATTTCACCTCTAAGGTTTGGAATTTCAACCCAATCACAAATGAGATAGTTTAGGGACAAACTAGAGATGCTAGACAACAATTAAACATGGAGGGAGGTCAATTTCACTCCCAATTTCATCAATCAACAAGTAAATTCATAGATCAAAGAATCTAGGTTGGGAAAACCCACACAATTTGGGGAACCATGATTTTCAATTAAATTGAAACCAAGAACGAGATATGTACAACAAATCACAAGTATATAACTAGAGGAGGTAGTAATTGTTTCCCTACCTCAAGGATTTGCTTGAAAAATGAAGGTGAATGAAACCCTAGGTGTAGAAAACCCCAAATCCCGAAATATGTGCTTGCGGTGCGAATCCAAGGTGACCCAAGCTCCCCACGGTGCGTAGAACGTGAAAATGGTCTTGGTTCTTGAAGTGGTTGAGTGAGGAGGGTTAGAATTGAGCTTGGAGTGAGCAACAATGGTGGAGAGGAAAGAGAGAGAGAGGCCGGTCGGTGGGGTGAGGGAGAGAGATGAGAAGTTTTGATTTTTTTACAAATTTACCCCATACACTTCTAATATAACACTCTAATTACACTACACACCCAAATGTCACTTGTGTATATAATATGTGACCCCACCACTTATTTTCATAAACCAAACTTAAGTAAAGACTTGTCTTTACTTTAATTTATTTATGAAAATAAGGAAGTACCCCCATTTGGAAACAATGGCATTTCCAAAATTTTGAAATTCTAATCACATCAAAATCTCATCCCCCCACTTTTAGTACAAAACCGAAAAACGGCACATTATTCTCCGAAGAAAATGGGTGAAAGATGACTTTGCTTTACTAAAAAATAACTTCTGATTATACCGTTGTGATTAGAAAAATCCAAGGAACAATTACCGGGACTTTTTATCGGCCAAATCGAAACTTCTCCAAAAAGTGATTTTTCATACGGGTCTTTACAGAATTGAAAGATTATTGATAGGTTTCTGAAGAAAAGGGAATGAGAATCGAAGTCTTTTGGCAACTAATCGGCCGAGGTCAAGTGATTTTCAAGCATCAGATTAATTGTTGTTATCTTCCGTTCCCTATTTTTTGAAAGAAAAAAAAAGAAGAAAGAAAGAAGTTTGAATGAGAATATCTATCTCTAGCTCATGCACACTCCAATATACGCAAAATAAATAAATAAATAAATAAAATAAAATAAAATAAACATATTGGGATTTCCTTGGTGGTTGTGATGAGGTAAAGAAAATACAATTTGAAAAATTCTTAATAGTTAGATGGGCAATATTCTCAATAATTCTTGTGGTGACATTGGTGTTGTGACGTGATAAATTTTTTAATTTTCAAAATTGAGAAAATTTTCAATTATATAAAGTGGAGAAAATTCTAATTTAAAATTGAGAATATTCTCAATTTGTTCAGATTGAGAATATTCTCAAAATGTTTTGGTTACAGTGCACGTGGTGGTTATAGCGTGGTAGTAGAAGATTCTAATATTGAGAATATTCTCTAGTAAAAAAGAATGAGAATATTCTTACTCTTTTCTTGTGGTGGTGGTGGTAGTACTGTGGTAGTGTTGAAATAATGGTAGTAGTGGCGATGAACCAAAAAATACTCTCGATCCTAATTTTTTACATTTTTTATTCTTCTCGCCGAGACGAACCAATAATACACGAAAATTTGATGCAAAACTAAAAAACGCGAAAAAATTTAAATAAAAACGAAAAAATAAGCCAGCTGACTTTGTAGGCCAAATAAAATTTAAATACCTTTTGAGATTAGTTTCTAAAAATTATACACGAAAATATGTAAATTTTTAATCTTAGAATTGCAGTAACTATTTTTGCCAAAGGGATGAGGGGTGTTTGGTTACCTATTTTTTGAATTTTAATTTGGAAATTGATATTGGCACTTCACTTTTCTCTATTGGCACTCATCTTTTTTTTTTTTTTTGTCTCTATTGGATAAAATTACTCTTGCACTTTGTAAATAAAGACAAAAAAACGGAGTGTCAATAGAGAAAAGGGAAGTGCCAATATCAATTCTCTTTAATTTTTACATTTTCTACTTTTAGATGTTTGGATGTACCACAACTAGAACACATTCCGCGAAAATGAGTTTTTGGTTTTTGGGTTTAGAGAAGAGAAATCAGAAGTAGGGCGAGAGGAGTTTTTTGACTTCTCATTTTCAATTTTTTCCATTTTAGTTAACGAAAATATCTATAGAATGTATTCTACACGTATCTCTCAAACACTATTCATATTGCAAAATACATTCTGCACATATATCACAAACACTCTACAAATTCTTGAATACATTCTAACTAATAATCTAAAAGGCCAAAAATATAACAAGAAAAATGTACAATAAAAAATAAAAACATGTGGCTCCCAAACACCCCCGAATAATTGAGAACAACAAAATGTTGCTCCATTTTTTTGTTCTTGCACAATTCGAAAATGGGTCTTGCTATTGCTACCCATCAGACACACAATAAACACATACAAAAAAAAAAAGTCATTGTGTAGTGCACCTTTTATAATTTTTAATACATTTACACATACTTTTGTACATCTTTACATATTTCAACACATTTTTTTAACCTTAACATAAGTCCACTAGGCATTTGTTAATGGCATTCAAGGTTATGAATGTCATACCGTACCGGCCGGTATGTACCAATTTTGTATAAAAACGGTACCAAGGACCCCAATACTAGGACATACCCGTCGGATACCGACCGTACCGACAAATATCGGGTATAACAGACAGTACCAGAAAATACCGGACTAATATTAAATTTATTTTTCCTTTTACGGACCGGTCAATACCGATCAGTACTGGGACAAAACCAGTCAATACTAGACGGTTCCGGACTACTTCTATATTTATTTTCTTCGATAACTGTATTTGTGATCCTAAATTCTTTGATGTTAGAAAATGACACAAATAACGATAATTCTGAAACGTTACCCGATATTCTACCAGTATCGATATGTACTGTAGCGACAAAAAAATTGATATTCTAACAGATACGGTATTCAAACCTTGCTAGGCGCTAGCGGCTTTGTTTGGTTTGAGTTTTGAGGGAGGTTTTTGGGGGTAATGAGTAGAGTAGAGAGAGATAGAAAGAAAATTTTATTAGGGACCATGCATGGTGGGTCTCGAGACCCAAACCAAACAAGGTGAGCATTTTCCTTCCAAAATTCCTAAGTCAATACTGTTTTTTGGCTAATTTGAAAAAACTAGTTTTTTGGTTTTTTTTCGTTTTATCCTTATTCAAATTTTTTTTGCATTTGTTAGTTTTCGATCGATTTTTTGTGGTTTCTTGGCATGTCTCGACGAGAGGAATCTAAAAAGTACAAAATTATTAGCCAAACTTAAAGTTTTGTGAATAAAGACAAAAAATAATCCAAAAAACTAGTTTATTTTGGAATAGTGATAGAGTCACATACTTTCAACCACACTCTCTCACATGTGGTGAGGCCCACTATGGGTCCCACATGGGGTGGGTCCCACCACATGTGAGAGGGTGTGTGGTTGTGTGTAGTTGAAAGTGTGGCTCTGGATCCGGGGGTCCTGCTGCGCAGCAGCTGCACCGCACCAGTGCAGTGCAATGAAACGACGCCGTTTGGAGCCTCCAAACGTAGGAGGAAAAATAAGGCAAAACGACGTCGTTTTGCGTATAATGGAACGATGTCATTTCATGGTTTTTTAAGCGGATATAACTTAAATAAAATGACGTCGTTTCATGGCTTTAAAGCTGATACGAAAATAGGCCAAAACGACGTCGTTTTGCTTTAAAAAATTTGACAGATATGAAGGGAAATTCAAGTGGATTCTACTAGGAAAGAACACCAACTTTCCCCAATTATTTGCAAACTGAAGAACACCCCTGGCTTGTCTAGTTCTGTGTCCAACATTTGAAGTCTATTTCTCCAAGCAAATGCAAAGGAAAAAAAAGGGACTTTTGTCTTTTTAACAGCACAAAAGGAAAATTTTGTTACTCAAAAGTATATTAAAGGGACAAGAGCTTGAAGAATAACATCCCAATGAGGTTGCAACCCTACTCCCACGTCAATCATATATATGCAACTCAAGACTCAAAAGCTACAAGAATGACAAGTAATCAACCTAGTAAAAAATTAAGCAATTGAGTTGAAAAGGAACAATACAAGACCTTCCAATTCACAAGTTCAATCGAAAGACTATCAATTAGGGTACTAATGAGTGCATGAGCAAGGAGCATCTCATATTCCAAAACTCTGCATATCTCAAATACAGAAACCATAGGCTGCATAATAGCCATAGGGAAACAAATAATCATTCTTAAGCCTTCTAGTGGATCTGTTGAACGTGCACAATACTCAAGAATATAAACAAAATCATTGGCTGTTAATGCGATGTTTTTGCGGCCAATATTTGATAGTAGACTGGATGCTCTGCTTCTCTCATTGAAGCGAAGTGCATTGACAATCTGCATCTGCACAGACCTTGCAGGTTCATTCCCATAACCCAGTGAACCATTAAAGCCTGAAAACAAAGGCCAAACATTCTCAAGATTCCTCGAAACTTAAGAAGGTATTTAACCATTTCATTGGCGTATGGTATACAAACTTATGCACCCTAACAGAACTTCAACAACTCATGCAGAAACATAAGAAGCTTTTCTGGGAATTAGGTATCAATTTAAGAGCCATCAGATAGCGTACAAACTACAGGTATCCTCATGCAACTTCAATTGATAAGTCATTACTACATGGACTAAACCAAAATGTAGCCGAAATGGACTAAAACAAATTCATTACTGCCCAAATCTAAAATTTCCAGTAGATAAACTCACATTACATTTTTAGTTTTGTTGAGAATGTAGAAATTATATGCATCCTCTTTTGATTCAAACTTCCGTCCAAGAGATAGAGCATACTCACTCAACAACTCTTTCATACACTCCTCAAGTCCACCATCTTCCATTCTATCATATAGCAATACACATTAATGTTAAAATGCAATACACATTAGGGTTAATGCTAAAGAATATGAAAAGGAGCACTCCACATGCTACCTCATCTACCTATCTTAGAATAATACTTTTTGATGTAATAGTTTCAGTATAATATATCACACAGAAGATGTATCTTCTCAATGACCCCAATTTTATTATATCCCAAGTCTATATTAGGACCCCAATTTTTTGAGCTAGTTGATTCCTTAAGTAACAAACTATAAATACACTGACCAAGGCAATAATCTTGGAAATTCACCCACGCAAACCAACAAAAGCAACGGTCTAGAAGAAATGGAAAACAAACCCAACAAGAACCAAGCCATACTAGCAGAATACCTAAGGAAAAACGACAAAAAAAATGGAGAATTTTGATGCAGCATTTGGTGCTAGTTCTCTTCAAAATTCACGAAAATAAGAAGTTGAATTAATGATAGAGCTTGTACGAATTGAAGATAGGAGCTTACCGTTTAGGCGAGTTCGGTGCGCCATCACAGGTTGTGGACGTCGGTGGGGCGCCATCATCGGTTGTGGGCGTCGGTGGTGCGCCATCATCGGTTGTGGGCGGTGCTGGAGGTGGAAAAGTTGTTGCTCCGACGGCTGTCGGTGGTAGAGTTCCCATGGGGGGCGGAGGAATCAGATCTCTCATTTGGGAAGAAAAGGTTTGGGGAAGAAGGGTTTGGGGGAGGACAATTCTGATCGACGGAAATTGGGGTTTTGTGGGATTAAGGAAAAACGACGTCGTTTTCCCTTTTATTTTTTTCCACGTTTGAAGTCTAGAAACGGCGTCGTTTCATTGCACTGCACTGGTGCGGTACGCCCCCGGATCCTGTGCCTCTAGAATTTTTTTTTATTTTGGTTTATTTTCGGCTTTATTAAAAAAATTATTACTTTTTACCATAATTTTATACTCTTTGGATTCGTCTCGACGAGATAAATCTAGAAACCACAAAACCTTGACGCAAAACTAACAAATGCAAAGTTTTTTTGAATAAAGACAAAACGAAAAAAAACCAAAAAATCAGTTTTTTCAAATTAGCCAAATCACCGCTAAAACGATAAACATATAGGTACCGAAGGCCAATGTACATAAATCGTACTAATCGGCGTGTGGGCCCACTTTTGGGTCCCACACGAATGATCCGAACCGTTCAATAATTTTAAAATAAGTTTTCCGAGTGTTTATGCAAAAAATCAGCTCAATTGGATATGTGTAAGTATTTCATCCAAATTTCAAGTTTTTCATTCAGAACTTAGGATCCTGAATTCTGAATGAAAAACCTGAAGTTTGGATGAAGCACTTAAGCATATCCAATTGAGATGATTTTTTGTAAGGATACTTGAAAAAATATTTTAAAATTATTGAACGGTTCGGATCGTTCATGCGGGGCCTAAAAGTGGGTCCTGCAAGCCGATTAGTACAATTTCGGTACCTGTAGCATCGTCCGTAAAATACGTAACTCGTACTTTGCCCACCTGTCACGACTTCCTTTTCAAAAGCCACCTTCTCCCATTATACAAGGTTGTATGTATGTAACCCTGAAGACTACCAACTGAAGTTGAATTCAAAAACAAAGAAAGAAATATTGGGGTAGTTGTACTAAAAGCAAGGGGATTTCAATTCCCAAGTCAAAACCCTAAAAATTACTCCTACTCCATTTCAACATAGCACTACTGATACAAACAATTGCATCCATCCATCCATCACTGTGTATGTTGAAATTGAATCTTGATCGGCAAAAATGAGTCATCAATTGAAGCCGATAGTATCCTCCCTCCACCTCGACAACATCCTCCTCCCCTCCGCCTCCGGTAAATTCAAACCCCCTTCCTCCTCCTCCTCGTACATTATCCACCGTCTCCGCTTCTTCAATTCCAGCTCCCTCCAGAAGCTCACCCTCTGGTCTTTCCTCTTCCTCGCCGCCATTCTCTTCTTCTTTCTCCTATCACCGCCCTCACCTCCACCACCTCGCCGCTATCTTCAGAGCACTACCACTACCACTAGTAGTATCATCACTTCATCATGGGGCGGGTCGGACTGGGAGCGCCGGGTCAGGTCCTCGGCTCGTGTCCGATCCAAGACCGGGTTATCTGTGCTGGTCACCGGTGCGGCTGGGTTCGTTGGGACCCACGTCTCGATCGCATTGAAGCGGCGCGGCGACGGTGTTTTAGGGCTGGATAATTTCAACAATTACTACGACATTGCGCTTAAAATGTCGCGCAAAAGCCTGCTCGATCGAACTGGCGTGTTTGTGGTGGAGGGCGACATCAACGACGCCGATTTGCTGAGGAAGCTATTTGATGTTGTGGCTTTTACTCACGTCATGCACCTCGCTGCCCAGGCCGGAGTCAGGTAGTACTTTTACTACTTACTAATGCCGGGCTTGATTTTCACAAAAATATAGAGTTGATATGTTTCTACGAATCGTGCAATCTTTAGAAAATAGGCAGTAGGTTTGAATTATTCACAGCCCCTTTGGATTTTGAGGGACGGTGAGATAAGAAATGAGAGCTCTTTCAATGGTGAGATTTGGGGAGAAAAGGGTAGGAGCTAATAAAAAATTCCATGTTTGTACTCTTCTCCCTATTTCTCACCAAATGAATCAAGTGATTTGGCAAGAAACTCTTAACCCTTTCTTTTCTTTTGTTATCAAATCTATCAATCCAAAGGGGATTTTATTGATTTGCGTTGATTTGGTTTCTCTATTTTGGCTAATAAGAAATTGTTGAGAGTCCACCCCGTGTGGGCCGTTGGGCTTAGGCCCGAGGGAGTGATTTAGGGTTTTTATTGTATCTCTATAAATACTCTGTGATGCCTAGGTTATGGCTCCCCGGAGAGAGATACACGAGAGAAGCTAGTGAGGATTTCATTATTGTGAGATTGAGTGTGAGTGTGTAACACAAGAACACGGATTTTCTCCGGATTATAGTGAAACCCCCCTCCCCGTGGATGTAGGTCCGATTTGGCCGAACCACGTATATTGTGTGTCGTGTTTATCTCTTGATTTTACTGTTTCTGTGCGAGAGGTGCGCGTTTGGGCACAACAGAATTAGGTTGGTTTATTATGTGGAGTAGTAAATACATAGGGTTGTGGCCATTATCGCAAAGGAGTTTTGCTTGATTAAATCGATAAAATTTTAAAATCTTAAATTTATGCCTGCATCAGGTACGCAATGCAGAATCCAAATTCGTACATTCACAGCAACATTGCAGGGTTTGTGAACCTACTTGAGGTTTGTAAGTCGGTGAATCCACAACCAGCAATTGTATGGGCTTCATCGAGTTCCGTCTATGGACTCAATTCAAAAGTACCCTTTTCAGAAAAAGACCGAACGGATCACCCTGCTAGTCTCTATGCAGCAACCAAGAAAGCCGACGAAGCCATTGCTCATGCTTATAACTACATTCATGGTCTTTCGATCACTGGGTTGAGGTTTTTCACTGTGTATGGCCCGTGGGGTAGGCCCGACATGGCCTATTTCTTCTTCACAAAAGATATTCTGAAAGGGAAGGAGATTAGTGTATTTGAAGGTCCGAATCACGGTACTGTTGCTAGAGATTTCACCTACATCGATGATGTGGTAAAAGGTTGTTTGGCCGCATTGGATACGGCAAAGAAGAGCACAGGAAGTGGTGGGAAGAAGAAGGGTGCAGCACAATTGCGGATTTTCAACTTGGGGAATACTAAGCCGGTGCCTGTGAGCAAACTTCTGAGTATATTGGAGAGGCTTTTGAAGGTGAAGGCTAAACGAAAGGTGGTGTCTATGCCAAGGAATGGAGATGTGCAGTTTACGCACGCGAATATAAGCTTGGCTTATAAGGAGCTTGGATATAAGCCTACAACTGATTTGGAGACGGGATTGAAGAAGTTTGTTAAGTGGTATGTTGGTTATTATGATCCTAAGAAGAAGAGTGCCTGGTGAATAATCTCCAACTTCAGGTGCTGCGCTTTGAACTGTACTTACCACTTGTTCTGCATTTGTTTTGCAGGGCATTACCTTACCACTTGTTGTTTCTTATGGGGTTTATTTGTAGCTTATGCATTGTACAGGCCATAACTGATAGATTGCGAACATTTCTAATTGGATCTTTTTATTGTCTTTTTGGTGATTTTAATAAAGTTTCAGGCGGTACACTTTTCCTTCATACTATCCCATCATCTGAATTTACTTGAATGCAGATATGTGTAAGAACTGCGTAACTGTGTTTATGATCCATAATTATAATCTGTTCAGCTGATATGTTCAATCGGACAATTCTTTTACTTGTCTAATAGAGATGCTCATGATCGAAGACTAAGATTAGTGAATTTTAGTCTCCATTATTGTTCATCTATACAAGTTTTGCATTTGGAAATTGGAACCTTTAGGCTTTAGCAAGAATGGTTTTAAGAAATAGATATGCTGTGCTGAACTGCTGGAATATTGGAAACATTTGATTCAGCTTTTGTTCAGAGCTATTTCTGTTCTATCATGTGTATATATAACTGCCTAATTATTTTTTTGTTGAAAGTTAATAGTCATTTCGCTTTGCCCATTGGTTAAATTCACATGATGGAGTCGGTGTGCATCGATAGGGTATGATGTTCCGACCAATAGCTGCTAAACCTTAGGTTTGTCATCTTCTTGGTACTTGAGGAAATAGTTAAATGATTCCTTACAACTTTGGTGGTTGGGGATGCGATTTTTTGCCTCTTCTGGATATGAGAGACATTTTTTCATCTTTTTTCAGATTTTCTTCTTCTTGGCACGTTCGTTAGAGGCTTTGAAGCACCGACAAGCCTAGGAGTCGACGTATCTGTGTCCGACTTGCCAGGGACACGGCAATATACGTCTGTGACAAACCACATGGTGTGTCCATATAATGTTAGTACCTTTGGCCAAAAGTGTAATAGAATGTGTATAGGAATACGATATCAGTTGATAATTTGTTAAGATCCCTAAACTAAATATCTAATGTTTATAATGTAGGTATGCATAATTGAAAATTTTGTTTATAGAACAAAAGAAGTGTTGTCCCCATGTCCATTTCCCTATTTCTTGAGAATTATTGTATCTGTGTCCGTGTCTATGTCGTGCTACATAGGTTAGAGGAGATGCTTAAAGCGAAAGGGTTATTGTTTTGAAGGGGAGCAATATTGGGTGGTGTCATCGAAAGTCACTCTTGACTCTTTCACCTGATTGAAGAGAAATTTTGAGAGAGAGAGAGAGAGAGAGAGAGATGGTTAAAGCGAAAAGGTTATTGTTTTGAAGGGGAGCAATATTGGGTGGTGTCATCGAAAGTCACTCTTGACTCTTTCACCTGATTGAAGAGAAATTTAGATATGATTTCAACTCCTCTTGGAACCATGTTTGGGCAAATCTTTGTTATCATTAGCTTTTTCACGTTATACATTGCTTCAATTGATATGCCAGTTCGTCTAAACTGTGATGAATATGGAAGGGATCAAAGTTAAGATAGTTTATTTCCTCGTAATTTAGAAAGTTTGAGAGAGTTTTTTTTTCCAATTAATGTTATGTGAGCGGCAAGAGCTTGCCACCCTTTGGTGCATATATTCAAAGCAGTGGTGAGAGCCAACTGATAAAAGGACTGATATCCTTTCAAAGCTGCACGATTGATGCTATTCCCTTGTTATTTGAATCAGAGTTACTAGATACTCTACTGTTTTAGGTATCCTTTCGAGCCTTGCATGTATTTTGCAGTGTTGAGATCATCTCCAAAATCACATTTTACCACCATGGCATTCGGGAGAGATGATAGGTTGATATGACTGGCTTCAAACCCTTGACTAATCTATTGCAACTCATATCGTAGGTACAACTTGAGTCTTGTGAAAAATGTTAAGACGCCAGAACTGTGGACAGCAGTTTGGTTGATTACATATTTCAGTTTTATCATCAGTTTTGCAATGCTTCGTTAATTATTGCTCTTGCGAATATTAATAGCTTAACATATTATTGAAACATGCGTTCGCACTCCTCTCAAGTTCGCGTTCACGCACACGCACTATGTGACTTAGAGTTAACAAAATGAAGAGCTTTCCAGGATGTATTTAAATTGGTTTGATATTGGGTTTCCATCTATGGAGAAGCTCATCTCCATGGGACATACATGTCCGCTAGTGAATGTGAAAACCTCGGTTCTTTTTTCACTTTTTTGAAAGCCAATTTCTGCACCGTTGTTCTAATTCGGAGATTGCTTAGATCGATTCCCTTTGTTTTATTTGGTTTTTTATGTTTGGTGCCCCGTTCTTTGACCTTTTGCTTATTGTCTGCATCAAATTCCGATCAACAATATTCCAAAAATGCCTCTTTGGCTAACTTTGGGATATATGCTCTAAGCGTTATTCTGCCTAGGGTGCTCGAAAAATGGTTGGTTTTTTATAGTACGATTTTGCGAAAAACAGTTGTTGCTAGTGGAACCACTCTTTGTAGCTTGTCTCCGTTAGGTTGCATCCACATGTCAATCGAGATTATCCCCGTGCCATCATTTATCGGCGCATCTAGCTATTCGTCAATAAGTGTCCTTTAAGTGTCGAATAAAAGATTAAACAAGAAAACAACTAAAACAGAAGATTAATACAAAGATCAGTGAAGAACTTATATCCAAATGCTTCTTCCACTTTGATCGAACTCAAGAACAAGGACTCTAACTCATGCTACTGCTAAAGCTACAAACTAACTCCTCTAATCTACTGCTTCTTAGCTAATTCTACAAGCTACAACTATGAAGAAAGAAATATGTTTTGTTTGAGCAATGTCTGACAGGTCATTTCTCCAGCTTCCGGCAATTGAGCTCAATTGCAACTACGGACACAGGCACAACTGGCTTTGATTTCGTCCTCGTCCTCCCTCTACCACCACCTCATTTATATATATGTGTGTGTAGGCTTCATCATGTTACAGTCATTCTTGACTGCTTCGACATTCCCGGAGGCTGGAGCTTGCTAAGCGTCCACAACCCGCCTTCGTATAGTTCTTGCTTCTAGAAGAACATGTTCCGGCATCTAAGTAATTGCTCATCTTGTCGGCCGAAATTAATTCGCACGTCTCTTTATTCTCTCCCCAAGTTGACGTAGTATAGCCTTAATCACTCATGTACAATGCATTAATCAACCCATGCATGAGGAGGTTAATTAATGCTCATGCGGTCATGCGACATAATAATCTTTGAGTTTAATAATCGTCAATAGCTGTATTTCCTAGTTCCAAAAGCCATCCTTAATTCGAAGGTCAACTTGATTAACTCGTCAAGTGTGCCGATACCCAATTAGTAATGCCACGTGGCTTCCCGTAATTGTGGCTAAATTTGGTGTACGTGTACAATACCAGATCAGAGGTTATTATGGGGAATCACATGCATAAAAAACACACACATGCCTGAGCCCCTTCTTTGTGTGAGTTACTCATTTCTATTGTTTGATTATCGATCTTTGCTGAGGAAACTTTATTCTCATTCACACGAACAGGGAATATCTACCAGGTTCCTCAAAAGTGAGATCTTTTTTTTTTTCTTTTTTTTTTTTTCTTTTTGAGAGAGTCAAGTATATAATTGCAAAATGTAACTTTCACGCGGGTGGAGGAACACAAACAATCTGAATGAAACTCCAACACTAAGAGGATTACTTCTTCTTTTTTCAATAGTATTTTTTCAGGGGAAGGAAAAGGATCACCTATTTATTCCGTTGGATTCACAATAGACTAGTTTTATTTGTTTTCATATTATTGGCGGTGTTTGTTTTCATATTGTTTGTACTAGTAATGGTTTAAATTTTGATTGAGGTAGTGCAGTCTTCAATTTCAAAGCTAAGGCCTAGATTCCATGCTGCCAAACACAGCGCATTAACTTTAGTTCATAGAGTATTTATTAGTATTGGGATTTAGGGGAATCCAATGTTTGGAAAGTGACTTGGTCACAAAATATTAGGTACTATTTACAAAGTGATGCATTTGTCCTACTTTAGTACTAGTACTACTTATGTTCAATAAAGTACAATAAATAAACTTGTAATTGTGGGACCCAAAGTGGAGATATATGGATGTTGTGACATCCTACCACATTCTTTACTTCTTTAATTTGTAGCAAGAACTGTAGAGATTGGTGTAATCCAATCATCCCCACTGATCTGCATTCCTTTGATTGCTCCATTTACCCACTAATCCCAAGTTCTATTAAGGCTTGTTTGTTTTGTTAGTCCGACTATTTGGTTGGATAGACTATTTGCATTGACTAATTAATTCAGGACAAAAATCTAATTTTGTGTGCCTTTAGTAGCACACAAAAGAGAACAATTTAATCTCAGGGACCAAATAGTTCCTCTGCAATTTGACTATTTATGAACATCCGCTATCCAATTCATGATTTTAGTCCTCCTTTCTCAATTATCCCTCTTTTACCCCCAAAGTTGATATTAAAATGAATTTTGAAAGGAAAACAAGTCATCTGTCATCATCCGCCCAATTTTATCCTCTTTTACAACCAACCAACCAACCAAACCAAACCAAATCAAAATCATCTTTCCTACTTCATTTATACGCTTCTATCATATCACAATCACCTCACATACATGAACTAAAAAAACAAAAAGCCAGCTTAATGGAATATGCCTTATTTAAGTATACAAAATTAATTCGACTAACAATCAAGCTCTTATAGTCCAACAATAGGAGTTAAGACATATTCAACCATGTGGTTGATCATTGTCCTGTGAGCCAAAGTTAGGTTTCCAGTTGTTTGACATCATAATTATTCAAGAGAAAGTATGGATTTTAGGTATGGCAGAGGACCCATTATTTTCTCCATTTTTCCCCCTCTGGCAAGGAAGTCAAAAACTTTGGTTTGACTAATTAGCAGATATATTTAGGGCCCCGTTGTACTAATTTTTCACTGTCTTAACTAAATTAGGTCCTTTTGAGTTCTAGAAAGGGTGTGAAACAAACTAAGCTGAATAAGGACTTATGTGCTAGTTAGGGTTTATCTGTGAGTATTTTTTTTCCTTGAATTTTGGTAGTTTAGAGCTCTGTTTGTTAGGTTGTTGAACTTTCTTTTGTTTGTCCAGTATTCGTTTGCATAGTAGCTCATTGGCCTGCTCGGGGGGCGAATGAGTTTTGTAATCTTGTTTGGGCTTTAATGAAAAAAGTAATTATATAAAAAATATATATTTTCACCGTCATTTTGACAGTTTTTTCTTAATTTTTACTAGATTCAAGTCAAAAATTCTATCTCAATGTTTGACTCGATGAAAGGAATGGAAAAAATAAAAATATATAGCTCAAAGTTGAAAAAAAATCGTAACTTTGTGGTAAAGTCCTTTATTTGGATCACAAAAAGTCTCATTTTGATGACATTAGTCAAGAATAAAAATCACCATGAAAAAGTAGATTGGCGTGTCGGCTTTTGCATTTTTCAAACAATGAATGATGAATGCACTGTAATTTGTTGATGTGGGCTGTTAAACTTTTCAAACAAATGGATGTAATCTGTTTTGATAAAAATAAAATAAAAATGAATGCAATCTGTTAGACAAGCAGAATTGATCATTTAACGTTGGATACCGAAAGAATGAACCCACCCATATCGTGCGATTGCCTACCAGCTGCTTCGCCTTTTCTAACGGCAATGATTGACTAAAATACTACTGCAAATCTGCAAAATTGCGTATGAGTCAAAAGTCGTACCTTTTACACTTTGTGTTTGAAAAATACGCCCTCTCATTGTCCTATCTCTGCACCTTTTCACACAGAAATACCCATTGTCTTGTCAGCTGAAGTCTGCTCAGCTAAACGAGAGGAATTTGGAGGGTTTGATAGGGAGAGAAGGAAAAATAAAGTCAAAATTGAAATGGGCCTTGTCGATTTTGCCTCCTCCTGTATGGTATTTCTTCTTGTTGTTATTCTTTGTGGCGAAGGAGGTGTTTGTGGGAATGCCGAGGTGAGAGCTCTGATGGAGATAAAGCTGTCTCTAGACCCACAAAACAAGTACTTGTCGTCATGGACTGAAGGTGGTGACCCTTGTAGTAGCGGAACATTCGAGGGTGTGGCTTGTAACGAGCACAGGAAAGTGTCCAACATTTCATTGCAGGGGAAGGGTCTATACGGGAAGATTTCACCAGCTGTGGTGGAGTTGAAGTGCTTGTCTGGTCTCTACTTGCATTACAACTCTTTGACTGGAGAGATACCAAAAAAGATAGCAAATCTCACTGAATTGACTGATCTGTATCTCGATGTCAATAATCTCACTGGGACAATACCTCCTCAGATTGGAGGCATGACAAGTCTTCAAGGTTAGTTAGTAACTTAGTATACGTCATGTTCTATATTTTGGATTCATGTAATGGAAGTTTATTTCAAATGCGACTTTCTCAAAATTCTCTGCTCTTGTTTCATTGATCGCTATCAACTTGCCGGATTGGGTGCAAGAAAATTTTCTTTCAGAATTATGGATTTCAGTTGTTGAGCAAATCGATTCAATTACTTGGTTTGGGGGAAAACTTTTCGTGGGTTAGTTGCTGAATTGAGATCTGATTCAGCACTAGGTTTTTGCTTTCTGAATTAGCTGAATTGGATCAACCTTCACTTACGAAATCTGGGTTCTTTTCCAATTTTATATGGAACCAAATAATAAGGCAGTGGCAGTACTATAGCTCTAGAATTTCTTGCTCTGTGTGTGTGTTTCACTTTCTGTTTCAAATTCAGCTTATATGTATGTGTGTTTTTTTGTTTGCTAGTTCTGCAACTCTGTTGTAATCAGCTGACTGGGAGCATACCTCCAAGCATAGGGTCACTAAAGAAGTTAAGTGTTCTTGCTCTGCAACATAATAGACTGAATGGTGCTATCCCTTCGAGCTTAGGGGATTCTGGGATGCTAAAAAGGCTTGATTTGAGTTTTAATCAGCTATCGGGTTCAATCCCAACAAGTTTAGCTAAGATAACCCAGTTGGAAGTTCTAGATGTTCAAAACAATTCTCTCTCTGGAGTTGTTCCTCCTGGTAAGTTTTTTTTTTTTTTTTTACCCTTCTTCCTTGTTCATTTTAATCACATTGGTCTCTTTTGCATCTATTTCCATCTACTTTTTATTCTGGCTTCATAGCTAAACTGACAGTAACTTTTTGGTGGTTTCACTCAAGATTTGAAAGGACTGAATGGAGGATTCAAATGCAGTAATAATCCAGGTTTGTGTGGTGTTGGGTTTCCATCATTGAGAGTTTGCACTGCTTGGGACCTGGCAAATATCATTCAAGTTGAACCTTTTACACCTATACCGAATAACTCATCTAATAATGCTCCAGAAAATATCCCCATATCTTCTAATTTCCTTGCAAACTGCAATCATACCCATTGTTCAAGTTCATCAAAATTCACGCAAGTCGCTGTTGTTTCCGGGGTTATTACAGTCACTGTCATGTTCATAATCGGTGGATTTCTGATTTTCATCTTGTACCGGAGGAGAAAACAGAAGATTGGGAATACAAATGATACTTCTGATGGTCAACTTAGCACTGAGCAGGACAAGGAGTTTTCCAGAAAAACTGCTTCTCCCTTGGTTAGTCTGGAGTACGGTAACGGATGGTATCCTTTCGCTGATATCCATGATAGGAATGGAGGTTTTCAGGAATTTCCACCTGGGTTTAATTTCAATTTGGAAGATGTTGAATCAGCTACTCAGTACTTCTCAGAGGTGAATTTACTGGGGAAATCCAATTTTTCTACTGTCTATAAGGGGATCCTAAAAGATGGATCTATTGTAGCCGTGAAGAGCATAAATGTGACTTGCTGTAAGTCGGAGGAAGCTGAGTTCATGAAAGGGTTGAACTTGCTAACCTCTTTGAGACATGAAAACCTTGTTAAGCTGAGAGGTTTCTGCTGTTCCAAGGGGAGGGGTGAATTTTTTCTCATATATGATTTTGCTCCTAAAGGCAACCTGTCGCAGTATCTTGATGTGCATGACGGAAGCAGCAATGTTCTTGACTGGACCACTAGGGTTTCTATCATCAATGGCATTGCAAAAGGTCAGTTTCTAGATTCCTAGTGCTTCATAAATATCAGCAATAAATTTTTCAGCAGAAGGATTGTTGGGTTATATTTTTCCTTTTTAGTGAAAAAGACCTTAACTAAAACCTCAATTTCGTGCATGAAAGGGCGACATATGCTCTTATGTGCTCTTATATCCAGTATAAAGCGTGAACAATTGATGTCCTCCTTTTGAACAAGGGACAAGACACAGTTACATTTATTGCCATTAGGTGACATTATAATGTCTATTTTGTCCACAGTTCGAGTCACAGTTGCTATCTCTTTTCAAGGATTAGTCGGAGTAAGATGCTAGCTGAGCTAGCATTAACATCCAGGAATGAGATACTTGTCAATGTAATTTTTTTCTTATCCAGCCCATGCCATAGAGTATTGGGCTACGATGTAGGCAAAGATTCAAAATTTCAAACAGAGAATTTCACAATCTGTTGAGGTTTTTCTCATTAGAATTTGTTCTTATAAGTATATTGTTAGAGCTTGTCTCACATTGGGTTAATTATAACCTCCAGAGCCTAGGCGGCCTCTACACTCATTGTCAATTGCTTTTGAGTTGGATGTTTTAACATGGTATCAGAGCTAGGCTTTTGAAGGATTTTGGACATCCAGAGCCTAGGCGTCCTCTACACTCATTGTCAATTGCTTTTGAGTTGGATGTTTTAACATGGTATCAGAGCTAGGCTTTTGAAGGATTTTGGACAAGACTCTCTTGGTTATGTTCCCATTATTTGTGCCATAAGTATACTATGTTTCGTTAGGATCCCAATGTTGTGGACCCATTGTTTACCTCTCCACGTGCGGGTTAGGGGTCGCACGTGCGGAGGAGTCTTAAAGCTTGTCCCGTATTTTTTAATTATAACCTCCAAAGCTAGTATATAGTTTGGGCGGCCTCTCTACTCAAATTGGTTTTAAGTTGGATGCTTTAACATGGTATTAGAGCTAGACTTTTGGACAAGACTTAGTTAATTGGTTGCCCTGTTTATTGTGCCTTAAGTGCACATTATTTTGTTGTTTGTTGTGATCTCTATGTGATGGATAGGGGTTGTTTATCTCTCCATGTGCGGGTCAGGGGTTGCACATGCAGGAGAGTGTTAGAGCTTGTCCCACATTGATTAATTATTATCTCCAAAGCTGAGCGGCCTCTTCACTATTTGCCAATTGATTTTAAGTGCGATGCTTTAACATATAGTATATAATAGCCTCATTTTGCAGATACATGTACCCATCCAAATGTAAAAAAACCACTGCCGGACACTTGATAAGTTGGTAAAAGTATGGTGTATGATTGTATGCGTCTACCATCTTAATTGGACAGCTACCCAGGAGGCAATTGTAGCAATTCAAGTTTATTGTAGAACTATGAACAAAGCTATCCCTGTCTGCATGAATTTCTATGAAGTACACCTTCTAAACACCATTTCGCTCCTACTCAAGGTCTTAGGTTCGAATTCTCTTGCCAGCAAACTTGTGGGGCTACTAAGGATTATACCCAGTCGTTACCTGCAGGGCTCCGGAATTAGTCGAGGTGCGCGCAAGCTTGCTTGGACATCCAATTACCAAACCAAATCGAGCCTTATGTCCCAATCAATTGGGGTCGGCTACATGAATCCTGTTTTTCCATTGAGCTCTATCTAGGGCGACCTCTTTACGAAGAAATAGTGTGCTTTATATGAAATTGTGTCACATACCCAAACCCGACAAGCGTAACAGAGTCCGGTATTGTATGTCTTTGGTTTTGATCATTGCCATCTGGTTCAACACTCTTTCTCTGGCTTGCCTTGGGCTGTCCCACAATGTGAACATTAACTGCTCCATTTTTCGTATTGATTTTTCTTCTCCCAATTCGGTTTAAATTCATTATTGTTAGTCAGCCACTGCATAAAGGAAAAATGTAAGAGAAGCTTTTTGGAACCTTAACTTAATTTAAACGATCTGTTCCATTCATAGCTGTTTATCCAGATGCGCATTTATAGGTGATGCACCCCTATCTCTTTGTTTTTTCTGTATTCCTTTCAAAACTAGGTAACGCATGTCAATTGAAGATGTAGTACAGTCTCATCAAGCAACCTGTTTTTTTTTGGGTAATTATCCCATGTATAAACCGACATAAATTGCTTTTTTTCTGCAATCAGGTATTATGTACTTACACAGCAGTGAACCAAGCAAACCTAGCATAGTTCACCAAAACATTTCCATAGAGAAAGTTCTCATGGACGAGAACTTTGATCCATTAATATCGGATTCTGGTCTTCTCAAGCTCCTAGCTGACGATGTCGTCTTCTCAGCTCTCAAGTTCAGTGCTGCACTGGGATACATGGCTCCCGAGTACGTAAGCACTGGTCGTTTTACAGACAAGAGTGATGTGTATGCATTTGGAGTGATCATCCTCCAAATACTTTCCGGTAGAAGTAAACTCTCCCACCTGATGCGACTGGCGGCTGAATCTTGCAAATTGGAAGATTTTGTTGACCCATATCTAAGGGGAAAGTTCTTTGACTCTGAGGCAGCTAAGCTTACAGAAATCGCCTTGGCCTGTACCCAGGAGCTTCCGGACCTGAGGCCAACTATGGAAGCCGTGGTCGAGGAACTAAAAGGGTGCGGTTCTTAGCTACTGGTTTCACTTGAGAACCTTGCTGAACACGGTGATCAGGTATTAGGCCTTCTGAATCCTTGTTGCTGAAACTGCTCTTACCTACGTTGTCGTGAATTGTCTCAGGTCCGAGGACAAAATGTAGATCAGAGAGTAGATTAAGACTGGCTCTACATACTGGCAATAAAATCCCCGTGTTCGTTTCTTCTATGCTATAGTAGATGCTGGGGGCAACACCTTCTGAGGTTGAAGCTGCATGGAGTGGGGGAAAAGGCTTGTTACAGCTTGCTTCATTGGTGGATAGAGTTTCTAATCTCTCTTTACCATGCACAAAAAGTTTCTGCAATCAAGTTCTGAGTCTTCTGACTACCTGCAAAATTTTGAAGCCTACTGCTAAATTCGGAACGAGATTCTACATATGGAAAAGCAAGACACAGAAAGTGAATGTTTTCTGGTGGAAGTTGGTCCCGCCCACAAGTTCTAAAACACTGGCTATTCATGCCTTTTTGGGACCCGTTTTGTAATCAGCTTCTATGTCAGTAGAACCATGACGCATAGTAGTTCAACATCTAGGCGGAAAATGTATAACTGGTATCAGGCTATATATCTGCTAGCCCTAAATTATGTACATCAATTGCATGTTCTTGGCCAACCCTCCTCAATCATGAGCCTTGTGTCTGCATTCTACTAGACCTGTCTCTCCCTATGTACTCTTGAAACCCCCATTTTTCCTTACTTTCTTCTTGCCCTTTCAAACGAAAGAAAGCCCCCATTTTCACGAGTAATTATTCAGCGTTCCTGGGGTAACACGTGGCATTACCTACGTGGTACTAATAACCATTTACGTAACGACAAATCATCTGGTTGGGAGAATTATAATTCACTTTTGTTGAGTAGTTGTAAGACAAGGAGTGACCCACCTAGCAATATGGGAAGGTATCACATGGCAATATCACATGGTATTCCAGGAGTATCTAATAATTAATCTATTTTCACTATTTAAAATCCTAAATTGGATGGTATAATTTGTATAGTATAATAGTGCAACAAGATTTTTGCCCCTACTGCCTCCCTTCTGGTTCCATCCCTAGAAAAAATTACCGAAACCATCCGTTCCGATTGGATGGGGGCTGGCGGAGCCAATTGTTATCCCTAACTTATCTGGGGTACATTTGTCGTGGAAATGTCATTTTCATGGCTAATGAAAACATTCTGCTAGCAATTAAATGCAAGGAAAAAAAAGTTACTATAATTCACCCAAATGACAATTTTTTGTGGACAATTCTAACAGACACCCTCTATTGGACTTTAGAGACCATAATCAAGAACGTTAGGAAGGCATTGATCAAATTAGTATAGCAATAACTTGTGGACTAAGTTAACAGTTTGACAATGAGAGAGAAGTAAAATTAAAACCATATCCTACGGAGCGGAGAAATGTCATTCTCTATATCTCTGTATTTTGTTTGCTTCTTCGGAGTATTTGATTTTGACTTTGATTTTGAATTTGACCGCTTCACCTCTTCTCGATAAACCTACCCTTCCCTGAGTTCCCCTCATTCCATTTCTTTCAGTTTACAATCTTGACCACTAAGGTTTTTTGTCCCCCGAGAATATAAAGGCTTGACCCGTTGCCCAAAAATATCAAAAGTAATTTTGGGACAAAAAAATAGGCTAGCACCCATGCACTAACATTTTTCTTTTTTTTTTTAAAACTCATCAATTGAAAAAAAGAAAAAGAAAAAAGAACTAAGCTTGAATTTTTTAGAACTCGTATTGCACAAGATGTATAAAAAATTCCAACTACTAGATATCGACTCTTGTTTGGATCAATGAAAGCTTATTTGAGTTTGACCCACCTCATACATAAGATAAACATAATTTTTAAAACTCATTAAGTTTTGGATCATATTTCAACAGTAAAAGCGAACAGTTTCGCTCCACGATAGTGCCGAATGTAGTGGAAACGCTAGGAAGTGCTTGGCATGGTTAAAATCATCAATTGAAAGAACCTAAAAAAGCAGTATCATACAACATAATTTTGGGTCGGATCAAATAATGGGACTCGAAGTGAGCCCCATAATTGGTGCACAACAGTACACACACCCTGAACCCGTTTGGGTGTGTTAAAATTAAGAACTTGATGAACTTCTACAAATAAAGAGAAGTAGTCCGAGAATCAAATAAAGAAATTTAACTTCCTTAATCCCAGACGTCAATTTTCATCAATAAACAAAAAAAAAGAAAGATTATTGGCATAATTGAATGTAAAGTACTGAGTGTATTTTTTTGAAGTATTGTTAATTATTACAATGAGAAAAGGAGAAATCCAGTGACCAATGAGATAAGGTTGCCAAGTAGGGGGTGCGTGTGGAATCACAACAATCTGATCATACCCCCAGCTGTTGGTATGAATGAATCAGTCAAGACGCCATAAGATAAACCGTACAATGTCAATAACTACCCCAGATAACCCCCCAAAGGGACTGGCTGGGTTTGAAATCTGTGCTATCAATATTTTTGAGATCAGTTTATGCGGAGCCTTTGCTCAAACTACTTTAATTGGGTCTCTGCAAGAGAGATAAGGCCCATAATTAGTCAGTCGAAGTGCTTGTAAACTGGCCCAAACACTTATAGGTTTTAAAAACAAATAATAATAACGGCCCTGGATCTTATGCTTAGCACCGCTGCTTGTAATTAGTTTACGGATTGGGTACATGACCAGCTGTATATTCAAAAAAATCATCGAAAACCAGAATTTACTTCCAGGAAACAACATACTACCATAATCCATTGTAATCCCAAAAACCACGTTGGACTTACGCGGATGCAATGTCAACCGAATAACATGGACCACATTTTCTCCTTTTGTTGGGTGGCTCACTTTCTCTCATTTAAAAAACCCCCCCGCACTTACGCCAAATCTTCCGCAACATTAATCATTTCCCATTTCGACACAGAGAGCAACTTGGAGAACAAGGAAGAAAATACAACCCCCCGCGCGAGAGCGAGAGAGAGAGAGAGAGATGAAGCTAGTTTGGTCTCCAGAGACAGCTTCAAAAGCTTATATAGATACCGTCAAATCTGTAAGCAACCCCTCTACTTAACTCCCGTAGATATAACTTTCTTGATTAGCTATTGTTTTTTCTTTTGCTTGCCATCTCTAATTAATGGCTACCGATTCAGTGCGAACTTATCCGCGAATCAAGCGTAGCTGAGCTTGTTTCAGCCATGGCCGCAGGGTGGAACGCGAGATTGATCGTCGAAACATGGTCACAAGGCGGAACAACCACCACAAGCATTGGACTGGCAGTCGCGAGCCGCCACACAGGCGGAAGGCACGTGTGTGTGGTTCCTAACCAAGACTCGAGATTGGAGTATACCAAATCCATGGAAAAGGCTGGAATGTCACCGGAAGTTGTTGTCGGTGAGCCCGAAGAAGTGATGGTTGGGTTGATTGGTATAGATTTCTTGGTGGTGGATTCCAAACACAATGACTTTGACAGGATACTAAGGGTAGCGAAATTAGGTCACCAGGGAGCAGTTTTGGCGTGCAAAAATGCAAACAGAAGAGTAGCTTCGGATTTTAGGTGGAGGAGTGTTGTTGATGGTGTATCAAGGCGAATAGTGAGATCTGTGTTTTTACCTGTTGGGAAGGGATTGGATATTGCTCATGTAGCAACAAGCGGAGAAAGCCTGGGTTCAAGTAAGGGTGAAAACCGGTGGTTCAAGCACTTTGATCGGCAATCGGGCGAGGAGTATGTCATCAGGAAGTGACATGAGCAACAGTTAGAATAGATCTTTCACCTATGAGTAGATATAGATAATTCTTTTCTTTTCCTGATTCAGTTTGTGAACTAAGTCTTAACCTAGAAATGTGTTTTCCCTTCTTCCTCTTGATATCATAGGAGGACATAACTTGTGCAAATAATTGTAAATGTATATGCTGAAATCTCTCTCTCTCTCTCTCTCTCTCTCTCTCTCTCTCTCTCTCTCTCTCTCTCTCTCTCTCTCTCTCTCTCTCTGGTGGCATAAATTCCAAATACTTAGGCGTCAGGAGTGGAACATTGAACAACATGCAAAACTTGAACTCCCGAAACCGAGGTCATCCATATAGTCTCCTCGTTGTCAAAATTTATACACAAGTTTAACAGAATCTCAGATGCAGGCATGCAGCACAGAAAAAGGAGACCTGGGATTTTGAAAATTCAGTGACCAAAATCGAAGCCATCTAAAGGCCTATAACAACAAATGACCTTAAATAAACCTTCTGTCTATTATGGTCCATGCAGAACTTAGGAATTAGCAGGGCACCGGCAATGCACTCTTGATGCCCATTAAGCTCCGCTTTCCTGATTAGCTGATTTTATAGGGTTGTGATTATAACCCGGCAGCAGTCTAATGTTTTCATATCAATCAAATGCGAAAGCAAGGGAAAGATAGTAAACCTTGCGTACCTTGAAAATTTCAGCATCCCCTTCATCTGGTGCTCAGTCCCAAGCCTCTTTGTTCTGAAACCCTTCTTTTCTTAAAGAGCCTTCTTGCTTTGCAGCATTTTCTTCTCTCCAATGGCGGCCCTTTCACTATAGAGGAATCATAGAAATAATATATTTGCCCAGACACAGCACAGAAAGGCATACAGTACACTAGAGTAAGAAAAACAATTTTGTTCACCTCTCAGGTCTCTGAGAAAAAACCAATCTCGTAGAATAGCATGCATCAAGACTCTGATAAACTTGCAAAGGAAAAAGCTCTTACAACTTGGCTATTTTAAACTGGCTCTTTTGAAGGAGGTGGTGGGACATGAAGTAGCATCAATGATTGCCTGTTTTATTCATTTACCAATACAAAAAACAGATCAAGAAGCAGGAAAGCTCACCACTGCTTTAATTGATAAGACAATTAAAATAGCATCAATCAAGGGACACATCCCAAAAGACTTGCAGGCTTGCAGCATATTTATGGGATGCCAAAAAAAAAAAAGAATTTATGGGTCAATACTTCAATATGGGATGTTTTTATTGTTTGAACTTTGAACCATATGCAGAGTAGTGGATGTACACTGCTCTTGGACAAAGAAATGAACTGGATGTGCACTGGTTACCTGTAGTATTTTTCATTCGTACCCGTAGTTTCTCTAAAGCATCTTCACTGTTACCCCTGTATAAGAAAAGTAGAATCAAATCAATTGGTTTGAGGGTACAAACGATAAAAAATGAAAAGAAGTAGTTGAGGGCAGCTTGAGCTTTTTTCTTCTGGTCTTCGTCGAAGAAATCACAAGCTCCGGTCTTTGTTTATCCGATTCTTTTCCTGCTCGGAACAAGAAAGTTACAGATGAAACAATAGAAATATTCCCAGCAAAAAAGAGTAGAAAAATGACACCATTCTTCTCTTGCACTAAAGAAAATAAGACACATTTAAAAAGTGCAACGAACTGTAACAAGTTAGGAAAGATCAAAAGGGGAAGTTGGGACAGAGGAGCCTAAATATGTTGATGAGACAGGTGAATTAGATCCACGATGTTGAATCCAAGGAAATCCAGAATAATATCCCTAATGCAGTCTACCAATACTTGTTGCCTTACACATTTATGTAAATAATACAACGTAATGGATAGCTAGGAGTTTGTTAGATGCCATTCTTTACAAAAAAATAAAATGACATTATACAGTCATGTGGTTTCAACTTTCTCGTCTACTTCACCTCAGGTCCACAGCTATCCAAAAATGCTCCTTTATCTTGTGACCTATGAGTACATGCTTAAATAGACCCAAGTATAATGGATAGAACAGTGAGTGAGGCATTTGTACAGCAACCAGTAGGTCCCGTATAGAACACTTGCTCTATCTGTTAATGACTGGATTAACGAAATAGACTACTGTCATTATGAAGTACAACAGCCCAATCCTTGAAGCCTGAACGGAGTCAAGATTCTTTATGAAGAAGGGACTGCACTGGCAAATGATATCCATAATATGCAGGTTGATAGAAGTCACCCCTCTTTCAAGAGACAACCTGAAATTAGAAGATTTCTGATGACTGAATGAATATTGTTGGGAACTCAGCCATTGCTAAGTGTTTAGTTGACACACCAGCTTTTGTTTTCTTGTGGGAGGTTTACAGTGTCGGTGGTATCCAGCTATCCACATCACCACTAAAGCAGCTTCTTAGGTCTTTTTTGTACATAATGAAATGCCCCTCTCAATTTTGTTTACATATAGACAGAATATATAATTTCTGGTTGAGATCTCCATTCTTCTAGGCTAGGTAGATCTGGTTATGTGGCCTGAATACCTATAGCTAGAGCGGAAATCTGCGAACTCCAGTCCTCAAAAAGAGTAGAATCTAAACCGATGGTCTAATATATAGCACACGCCACATGATAAGGACTTTGAACAACTGACCATTTGCATACTCCTCTCGCTGACCCTCACTTAACAAATAGGCATCATGAACATTAAATCACATGTCCAGGTTGGTGTTCACCGCATAGTAAATGGAATACTAATGGATAAGAAGCACATAATAGATGGAACAACATCCCTACTGGAAGAAAGAGAGTGGATTGAGCTTTGCCCTATTGTGAAAAACAAACAATTTGCCAGACCTTTATTGAAATTTAGGCCACCATTTCTCAGTGGGTTCTTTAAAAGGCCAAAAATTGTAAAGGACGAGTAGAAAGGAAGGATACTGACAGATAACACCAGACCTTTAACGACATTTACAGTTCACTCACCCCCCCCCCCCCAAAAAAAAAAAAAAAAAAGAAAAAGAAAAAGAAAAAGAAAAAGATATTTGTTGTCTATTTCAGAATCTCATGAACACCTTTCTGTCCATTTTTTTGGCAGAATTACCCAGTAAAGAGAGACAGACTCCACATCCATAAAATTTGCATCAAGTGAAAATGGAAGCCAGTCAGTGAAGGTATTCTCTCCTACTCCTGGCATTCAAAAGCAAGGGGAGAGCATCCATGACAATAATATCATCCTTACATGGTTATGGTATTCGCCACTTGACTCATTTTCTCTCCTCGTTTGTTGACCGGAAATCACCTGGCCTCTGCTCGGTTACAAATTCCAATATCGGGAGGTAAACTGAGAGAGGCACACCCTTTTAGTGAAAGTTGGAATTTTTCGGACATAACAGTTGGCACGAGAATCCTTCTCAAAGACTCAATATCCTGAAAAATATGAGTGGAGATCTATGAATGACAGGCACTTCTAAAACCCCAACGTACGAGTACCCTTAACGTACCGGGTACCGGTACTTTGCATTGTACTTCTAAATCTGTACCGGGTACAGGAAACAGGTACCGAAAAACTTTTCTCTCTGACTTTTTCCGTACCCCAAAAGTATCTCGCTATATCAAGCCATATCCAACACAAAAAGGCTTCCTTTTTCTATGCTTAGCTGATTACAAAATAACGATTTTGGGCTATAGGTTCTTTAATAATGGCATTAAACTCTAATTTGCACCTCAAATTTAGCATTAAACTAGTATTTGATGTTGGATTCCTAATTGCTGAAGTCATTTAGCTATTTCTTTTAAAATCAATCAATTTTTCAACCCGAACCTTACATTTTTTAGGTTTTGCCGTATCGTCGTACCAGTACCTCTACTCTTACCAGTACACATGCTTCTTAGGTGGAGATATAGGAGGGTAAACAACTATAGATCCCATGTAAGATAGTAACATGATAGTAATTCTTCTTGTTTTCACTATCAATATCAAGAAAGAAGGTTTAACACTTTTGATAATTTGGCATTGAGCTATTTAGCACGGACACTTTTTGGGAGGTCACGTGCCGGTGTCGGACGCCGACATTCTCTGGACACTTGTCCGACACACAATTTCAAAGCGTCCTTTTTTCTCCAAGTTTTCTGTTTAGACACTCACGGGACAAGTTAAAAGATGCTTCGGACGCTCGGAAAACGGGTCGGGGGAAAAAGTAGTAGAATCTAAGTAAAACTTTGGAAGTTCGTATCTTTTGTGTGACGGATGATGGTTTATTGGTTAGAATGATGAAACACTTTTCGTTGACACGCTCAGGTGAATATAATTTAAGGTATTGGTGGTGTTGCACATTTTATAATAAGAGCTTTATTGTTTTTAGCTTTTATTCACATATCTGTATACATATATGTTTTTAAAATGTGTCCACCAACGTGTCGTGTCCTCCAATTTTTTGAAATTAATGAGTCAGCGTGTCTGTGTCGGTGCTACATAGGCGGTGAATGAATGAGTTGCAACTTGCAAGTAACTAAAATACCTGATATTCTTACTTCACTTGAAGAGTAAATATATATATAGATCCATGTACATGCATATCAAAACAATGCTACATACACACCCAGTCACCCACCAACCAGGCAACCACACCCCTCTCACATATATGTTAAGTAGAGGGACTAGCCATACCACAATCTCCAATTTTTTTGTAGGATTACATGACCAAATGATTTACGATCTTTCCATCCTAAGTCAATTTCATTTTCATCTCCACAGATCCTTATAAACCCCCAACACAAGCAAAACAATACATGACACTCTATTCAGTGCACAAGAAAGTAGGCGATGATAACCACAAAAACAACGAATTTCTTACGCAGAACAGCAGTAAAAAAACACAAACCAATAGTGTGCATTTCCTTACATTCAGAGTATGGGATTCAGAACATGGGAATGGGTTCGTTGTTCAACCTAATGAATCATAGCATAGGCGCGAGGAACGTAACAGAAAGTGACACATTGCTTACAATTGCAACAACATGACCCAAGGACAGCGGCAGTGATGGCTGGAAGATTTCTCCGATGATGATCGTGTTCATCGTCGTTCCGATTGCCGCCATTTGTGGTGCTCCCCGGCCATTTTTCTAAAGCATTTCCGATGACAGACCACGAAATAACTTTTCTGTTTTGGGGACCCCTTTGGATTTGGTAGGCTAAACTGAGACATCCCCAGTATGCTCTTGAATTAGTACTAACATTTTTATTCCCTTTTATTCTTTGACGTATCGCTATCCTCCCTCCCTTTACAAACGAAAATCACGTTACCAATTTGGTACTACTACATTGGGTAGTTAACTGTTGGTTGACCTAACAGATTTTGTGATGTCATAAAAAGTTCCCATCACATACCCTCCTACTCTTCCTCCCTCACCATCTAGCACAGCCTAAAAAAAAAAAAAAACCACGCCCGTCAATCTCATAAAATCAATGGATTGATTTTAGTAAGGTTTATTATTTACTAAAATCAACCCATTAATTTTATAAGATTCTCATTTTAGCAAATAGGAAGCAAGGCTTAAAACAGAGCAAAAAGATTGGCAATTTCAAGTCACAAAATACCATACTAATCACATTTCTTTCTATGGATTGAGAGCTTCTCTCCCTGGGTAAGGAACGGAGTTATACACAACGGAGGTGAGTGATATTTTAAAAGATGAAATGTTAATTTATCCATTTTAATATGAATTATGTCATTTCCACATTAAGAATAAAAATGGCATCACGTTATATTTTAAAAATTGAAATCATTAAGATAATTTCATAACAAAAAACCATGACATTATTCAGACAAGCAAAATGGCAAGGGCATGATAGTTTTCTCTAAGAAATCTTGGGTTCGTAATTTGGAGGATCGAACAATGACAAATGTGGAAAAAGAGACGGGGCCGAGCCCCTACCACTTTTTACTTTTTTTTTATGAAAGATTTAGTGCGAAACATAGATATTGGTGGTTGAAGTTTTATGCTTTTATATTTTTAACAAAGAATACAAATAAGTTTTTCAAATGTTTTCCTCCTAAAACAAGTTCTCTCCATTGTAAATATTGAATCTTCCACGAAAGGAGTGGACTTATAATTTGATCCATTGCTTATTTTACTGAAAGTTGCTACTAGACGAGTTTAGGCCTCTATTTGATTTCACAGGTTAACTCAAGTTTTTTTTTTTTTTTTTGGTCAGTTTTTCAATTTCCCATTTTTAAAAATTCCTTCTTTTTTTTTTGTTTTGGGTACACAGATTAATACAAATCAATTTTCCGGTCGTAAAAAAATATTATATCTACGCCCGTTAAAAAACAAGAAATGAAATCGATATTCGGTATGCACAAACATGATTAAGCAAAATCATTTCGATATCCCGTACGTACGCGTAAAGACTTTTCCTAGAGCAAGTCAAATGTTGTTATTGCCAGAACATTCTCCGTTTCTCCGAAGGGAAAAATACAAAATGCCCCCCATACTTTACACTCAATTACATATCGCATCCCAATCTTCGGCTTATTTCAATTTACCTCCTAAACTTAAACTCCGTTATTCAAAATGACTCATTCCGTCCCAATCTGTTACCTCACTAACGGAAAATAATGAGGTGGTCGTTAATGGAGAGTAAAAACTGTTAGTGGGGGCACAAATACCCCAAAACGACGTAGTTTTGGGACTGCCCAAGGAAAAAAAAAAAACACCTAAAATCAGTTCTCTCTCTCTTCCCAACCACATCTTCCTCTCCAAACCCAAATCAGATTAGGTCAAAATCACAGACCCAATTATTTATCTAAAAAAAAAAATTCAAAAATATATCTCAAGTTTTTTTTTGGAACTAATTATTTATCTAAAAAAAATTAATTTTTTAAAATTGCTTTCAAAAAAATAAATACATCTAAAAAATTAGTTCGGAAATAATATTTTCCAAAAAAAACTTTATTTAAAAAAATTATTTTGGAAATAGTATTTTTTAAGAATCTTTATTTTTTTTATTAAAAAAATTCTTTTCAAGAATTGTTTTCCAATTTTTTTTTTAAAAAAAAAAACTGATTGTGATTGTTCTAAAAATTATTTTCAAGTAAATGTTTTTCAAAATAGTTTTTGTTTCTCCAAAATTGTTTTCAAAAAATATTTTTTTAAAAGTGGTTCTTTCAAAAAAATGTTTCTCTTGTTTAAAAAAAAACTAAGACTATTTTTGATAAAAAAAAAAAAAAATTATCCCATAAATAATCCCACGCGAATCAAACATGGGATTGGGATGACTATGGATGAAATTAATACTAGGACAAATAGTCCAGGACTACCAATCCTGGGACAAATATTCCAGGACTACTGTCCCATAAAAAAAATTATCCCATAAAAAAAATTATCCCAAAAAATATTCTAGGATTAAAATAGATAGGACTAATAATCCTGAGATTGGTAGTCCTGGACTATTTGTCCTAGTATTAATTTCATCCATAATCTACCCAATCCCATGTTTGAAAAATATTATTTCCGAAATAATTTTTTAGAAGTATTTATTTTTTTGAAAACAATTTTAAAAAATTAATTTTTTTTAGATAAATAATTATTTCAGAAAAAAATTTGAGATATTTTGTGATTTTTTTTAAAATAAATAATTAGGTCTGTGATTTTGACCAAATTTGATTTGGGTTTTGAGAGGAAGATGTGGTTGGGAGGGGAGAGAGAGAGAGAGAGAGAGACTGATTTTAGGTGTTTTTTTTCCCCCTTGGGCCGCCCCAAAACTACGTCGTTCGTTTTGGGGCGTTTGTGCCCCCACTAACAGTTTTTACTCTCCGTTAACGTTCACCTCATCATTTCCGTTAGTGAGGTAATGGATTGGGACGGAAGGAGTCGTTTTGAATAATGGAGTTTAAGTTTGGGAGGTAAATTGAAATAAGTCGAAGTTTGGGATGCGATATGTAATTGAGTGTAAAGTATGGGGGGCATTTTGTATTTTTCCCTTCTCCGAATGACGAATGTGTCAAAACTGGGCGCTCTTAGAAGAATTCAGCGTGCTTTTAGGGTCTCCTCGCGTCATACTGATAACATTCTTCCTTCACGAGGCTTGAGAGAGAGAAAGAGAGACCCGTCCGATCCCGTTGGACGGTAGAAGCCGTTTAATACATTTCAACGTTCGGCTCCGGCTAGTCAAATACTATTTCAATCCCAATAATTACCCTTTTCACGACTCTTTCTTTCTCTCTCCCTCTCTCAAAACCCCTCTCAACAAAGCCAAATTCTTGATTTTGATCAGTACGATCTGTTGTAAATCTGTTCACCCAAATTCTTGGATTTCAATAGATTGATCAGTGAGAGAAGATAGAAAGAAAAGTGAATCAGTAGCAGTTTGAATCGCCAGCCATGTCGATGTCTGATTCTGATACGTCGTCTCAGGGCGGCGACTACAGGAACTTCAGGCAACTTACTCGTGACCGTGAGTCTCCCTTTACTCTTACTTTACTGTTGTTTATTCTTCTGTTTTTTTATATTGCGACATGAGAAATTTATTTTTTCGAATTCAATTGCCCAGTAGAATATTTTGTTCTAACGAGTCTACCCCAAATTCAGTTGTCTGGAGGCATGTCATTAGTTTGTGATTATTTTGCAAGCGTTAATATCTTATTATCTTACTTTTGTTAACGATCAGAACCCCTTACTTCATTTGCTGCCAACTGATTTATTCTGTTGATTCATGTGTGTGGTATCTTCATAATTATCTTATTATTGGCTTTATTTGAATGTATGTTTGTAGGATTATTGTATGAAATGCTTCGATCAACCAAAGCTGGGGACTCGAGATCAACATGGAAGGTATCAGTGAGACGTACTAAAATATCACTCTCAATTTGAAGACTATTCTTTTGCTGATTATCTGAATCATGTTGGTGGATATTTTATATGTACATTCCTTTCCGAGTAGTAGAAATCCTATTCTAGCTGGTTATTGGGGCAAAACAATTGTTATTTCAACTCATACCATCTAGGTTTTTTATTTTTTATTTTTTAAATTTAAGAACTGTTTCATGAGGTAACAAATTAAATGCATTGGACTAAGAACTTCTTTCGTCACATTCGGCGCTCAAGTTGCCCCATCAAGATGGTCTAGGAAGCTGAGAGAGTCCATTCAAGGCCCATACACAGTACCCAAATTTTTTGTCGAACAAGCTAGGGACAGCCAATAGTATATCTTATATACTTTTTGTAAGTATATCTTCTCCTAAAGTTATTTGTGAACAAAAATGCGTTGCTAAAGTCATATCATGTTCACTTACACTTTGCACTCTTCCACTGTCTCTTTTGTTCGTATATAATTTTAAACCGGGATTTTTTTATTGTTTTTTGGTAGGCTTCACCACTGGTTCAATAGTCAGGATTTGTAGGTTAATATCCCTTTTCCATCTATGTATGGAAATATAAGTTGTTAACAATGTTATGGTGGCTGTTCTAAGACTATACAATGTTATTTGTGTTAGATTGGGGTTATTTGGAATCAAGCGAACAATGATGATCAATGCCTATCCTTTTATGTGGGCAGCTTTGTAAACTAAGGATGAATCATAAATTTTTATGTAAAGAGTTTTAAAGTAGAATGAGCACGATGTGAGGCAAGGCTCGGACAATATTTTCTCGTGAAGGAGACTTGTGTCATTTCTCTCTTGTAATATGTTCTTCCTAGACGTCACCTTCTTGCTATTATAATTCTGTTGCTCACAGTTGTTTTTGTATGATCCTATTTTCCAACATCCCCTATTTGTTTGAAGCTTACATAGTTCAGATTCAGTTATAGCTGATACTCTTACCTCTAGGTGCTTGTCATGGACAGAGTGACTGTCAAAATAATGTCTTACGCATGCAAGATGGCTGATATAACAGAGGAAGGAGTTTCATGTAAGACATAAAAGGCTAGTCTCGAAAATTTTTAATTACCAATTATCTACTTTTTATACATTTTTAGATGTTTCTGCCAAGTACATGCATTTTTATTGGCATTATGCTAAATAATATTTCCGTGTGAATTTGCTCTTGGCTGTTGTTCTCACTGATGTTCTATTAGGAAATAATGCATCCTAATATGCCATGTTAAAGAGAAAAGACAGAGCAACTAATACTTGTACCAACAATTGCACAAGCTCTCTCACATGGGATATGTGGGACCCATCCCATGTGAGACCCAGTGTGGGTCCCACATATCCTGTGTGAGAGAGCTTGTGCAATTGTTGGTACAAGTGTTAGTGCCCGAAGCAAACATGCATGTTAAAAGCATGCAATGATTGCTTTCTATTTCTTTTCCGTTGGATACTTGGATATCTTCAAGTCTCCCCACTCGTTTGCTATGTCATTGGTGTTATTGGTATTTTACCCTCAAGCAACACGTTAGTCTACTCATCAGTGTGCCTACCAATCTATTTTGTTTTGTGCTGACAAGGCATAATGCTGTAATGATTGGCCATCCTCTTAAGAGCTGTAACCTTGGGAAGGGGAAAAGGATAAAAATGAAAACCATGTGATCTTTACCAAATGGACCAATGGCTCCCACCATCGCTGTGGCATGACCATTTTTTTTATGCTTTGTTGAATGTACGAGATTCTAGCTCTTATGGAGTTGGAACAATTGGATTTTCCACAAGGGGTTTTTTTCATGAAATTTTTTAGAGTTGGCGTGTTGGAGCTTATCGGACATTCTAAAACGCCACCTCCAAAACTTGTATATGAGTTGGACAGCCTCTCCGCTCATTGTATGTTTGAGTAAGATGACTTAGAGCTAGACTTTCGGAAGCATTTGGACAAGAGTCTAAATTTAACTATAATTGATTCTCCCTATGTGTGTGCTATGAATGCACATTGTTTCAAGGCAATTCATATGTTATGGATTCTTTGTGACATATCCACGTGCTAGTGGGCTGTTGCACTCGCAGGGAGTGTTGGAGCCTTTTGTATGTGTGTTTAATTATCACCTCCAAAACGATTATACAAGATTGGGCTACCTCTCCACTTATTGCCAATTGGTTGAGTTAGGTGCTGGTTATATTAGCAATATTTTCTTTATTTGGTTTCTATGTTGACAAGTGTATGTTTTTTGGCTTTCTTTAGTTAGCAGCTAAATCATTTAGAAAGTTGTTTTTTTAATTGTTTTTTCAAGAGCGGATTTTTCTTTTGAAGTGATCATGCTTCTTAATTACCAAAACTAGTATTGTCAAATGGGATTGCTCATCTTGATCGGACCTCAATTTATTGGAACTATTGTACTTAAATTTTGTATCCAAAAAAAGCCTATACTTCAAACAGTTGACGTCTATAAATTTACACCCTTAAGACCCCTAAATCAAAACCGAAGACATGTTGTGTAACTATCCAAAAATGAAATTGAGTGGGTGCAAGTGAAGATTGCTCGAAGTACTTGGGTGTAAGTAAATTGGATCAAATATTATCCTTCGATAAATTAGCTATTTCTTTTCCTGTATATGTGGTTTCAATTTCCATGTAATTGGCATGTTTACGTTCTATTTTTCTTTATCTAAAGCTTTATGGAATAATAACACTTGGACAACCAACAGAAGCTGTCTTAAAGGGTTAAGAGTTCATTAAAATGGGATTGAGGTCATTTTGTATCTTGGTCAATTCATTTCTCATTTGTCTTGTGAGTTATGACATTAATTTTTTTTTGGTAGAAATGCCTTTTGGTTTCTGCTAATGATCATTTTGTGCTGAAGTTCGCTGACTTATGCAAAGTAAACTGGGTTAACAACAGGTGACAAAGTGGATTGTGCGGTGTTAAACATGAGTCACAGTAATGTATTTGTTTTGCAATCTAGGTATACTTTAAAAAAGTTTGATTTCTACCTTTTTCCTGCAGTGGTGGAAGACATATACAGGCGAAGGCAGCCTTTGCCCACCATGGATGCCATATACTTCATGCAGCCAACCAAAGAAAAGTAATGGTTTCTTTTGCTCTTTCTTATGTATGTTATAGTTATTTGTACTTTATTCGTGTTGATAGTTATGCATGTATATTCAACCTTTCAACAAAATACTGGTTAGTTGGACTTCTTTAGATTCTTTTACCTATTTACTTTACAGTTATGAATCTGATGAAGTGTTTTCCTGTGATTTTGACAATCGGCACTCCTTAGTATTTTGGTTTCCGAATTTGGTGATTGACTACTTGTACTGTGTTCTTGTAGTTACATTACATGTTCCTTTTTCATTTTGCAAAAGTTTTGTATGTTGGTGATGTTTTTGTATATTTCTTCTCCTTACATAATGTAATGTTTATGGATGGTAACCCCCATCCACTATGTCTCTCTCATGTTTTCTTTGTTGTCATGCAGTGTTGTTATGTTTCTGTCCGACATGACTGGAAGAGCACCTCTGTATAAAAAGTACATGATGGATCTTTTTCATTTGATACTATCTGCTTTATTTGTTCTTTTGGAGGTTATGATTAGTTTTGCTGAGGATTTTGTTCATTCTTACCTATGTTTTCTTTCACCGTGTTTTGTTTCTAGGGCATTTGTTTTTTTCAGTTCACCTGTTCCACGTGAATTGGTTAGTCATATCAAGAAAGATGGAAGTGTTTTAGCTCGCATAGGTGCCTTGAGAGAGGTTATGATTTCCCCCATTCAAGATTGTCCTTATTTCTGTGATTTCATGGAAACACTTTGCATGTGCTTGCTGTTAGTATTTTTAGCATAGTTGTTTTCATGCCATGCTACTAATAGTCTGATACGGTGGGAACTTGCAGATGAACCTGGAGTACTTTGCCATCGATAGTCAGGTACATTGTACTCCTGCACTTAAAATATTGTGAATTGTTGATGTTCTGATTTCACTTTAGCAAGACTTCCTGGTCTCTTTTTTTTTTTTTTTATCGGATCCTGGTCTCTTCGCATCCTAAATATACTAGGATAATAGAGGAACCTGACAGGACTTGTGGATTTCAAATATCTCTATGCAATGGGCCAGCAGCAAACCAAACCCAACCCGACCTAACCAGGCCATGTGGCCCATGCAATTTGAGTTGGCTACATGAATGCTTGTTTCCATTCTGTTATGTCAAATCCTTTATAGTCAAATCAAGTACATTAAATTTTTCCTTTTTTAACACAACATCCCATGTCAATTTTGGTTGCTCCCTCCGTATAGCATCTCCATTACATCTCTTCATTTTATATGTCCAAATCAACTTAGCCTATTTTCCCCTAATCTTGTTTGTAATTGGTGCTACCCCTATTAATCCACTAACTTTTCATCTCCATGCAGTGGCTATTTCCTATAAAATATGTTGGTTCTAAAATGTATCATTGTATCAGTAAGTTATTTGATGTGTAATACAGAACTGTAAGATGCTCAATGTTTCCATTTAGTCGACAAGTCAACAATTTCCATAGTGAAATCATTAATTTCTATAGACAAACAACATTCAGACCGGAGAGAAATTGATGTTCCCAGCATACACGTTCTTCAACATTCTGAGAGCTTTATTGATTTATTCGATTGATTAACTTTCTGGTGTAAAGTCCCAAACTTCTTGTGAGTTTGTCAGCTGTCTAGTATGCTGATAAGTTATGAAAATCAAATATGTAAATGTACTTACGAAGTTGCAAATGATAACTTTGATCTAATAATGAATTCTATTTCGGTCCTAACCTAAATATTTAGTGGTTACGATGTAGGTTTGTATGATAAATAAAGAAATAAAAAAATTTGCTTTGTCTCGTTTCCCTTTTTTTAGAATTGCTATGTCCGTGTCCGTGTCCCATATCTGTGTCCATATCCGTGCTAGATAAAGTTAGATAATTTAATTCAATTCAATAAGAAGGAGGATGATTGACTTTTTCCCTTGGAAATTGGGAAGATCATAGATCATATTAATCAAGTAATCTAAGACATCGGTAAATGTCGTTGACACAAATAGGAAACCTAGGAAACAAAAAATTATAAACTGTTTTTTTTTTTTGTGTCTAAACCACCAGTATCCGGAAGCCCACTGGACCCCGACTAAATCCGGTTCAAGCCGGGTCGGCCCACAAAGGGGTAAAGCTCTCCCAGCGCAAGTTTCCTCCATTAGGTTAAGTAACTAATTCCTAACCAAAATCTGATTTCAAACTAATAGATTAAAAGTATATGTTTTCCTAAACTCATGTCGTATGTCAAGTCTCCCCTCCTCTTAAACAACTCCTTGACTTTAGGTAGGGTGTAATGCCATCTTCCATGTCAAATAAATAGTTATTCAAAAGCATAAAGAAGCTGAGAGACAAGTATAACGGAGAAAAAGAAGTTTAATAGTGTAAATCTTTTCCTTGCGAAGAAGCTGCAAAGATCCCTAGCCCATCAAATAAGTGAAAAATGCAGGTAAAAACATCTTGCACTGATGAAATTCTTTTGGACCTTTTCCATTCTTATATCCCATTCATTCTCATAGAGAGAGTGGAATAATGTTCAGAAATCGCCATATAGTTTCCGATGTGAGTAACATGACATGTGAGGTTCCCATGTAACACCTTTGGGTGCCATTGGTCGATTTGTTTTCTTCTTAACAGATAATTATCATTGAAACTCAAAGAGTGTTCAACTATTCTTACCTCACTGTTATTCTTGAAGTTCAGAAATTTAAACTAAGCTTCCTATCCTTTCCTATCCCATACTTCTTACGCACAATGCTAACTGGGAAAAAATAAAACATTTTATGATATTTTTACTGTACTTCACAGAGTTTCTTATGTTTATTTTCAATGGTGTAGGGATTTATCACAGATAATGAGAGGGCTTTAGAGGATCTTTTTGGGGATGAGGAGAGTACTCGCAAAGGTGATGCGTGTTTGAATGAAATGGCCACTCGGATTTCTACAGTTTTTGCTTCATTACGGGTGTGTTATTCGAGACGCTTAATTTTAAACCAACATTGTATTGAACATTTTGTAAGCATGCATGAGTTGGTGTTTTTCAGGAATTTCCTTTCGTACGCTATCGTGCAGCCAAATCCCTTGATATGAACACAATGACAACATTTCGTGATTTAATTCCCACAAAGCTTGCTGCTGGTGTCTGGAACTGTCTTGCAAAATACAAAGCTAACCTCCCTAACTTCCCCCAGACAGAGACATGCGAGTTGCTTATTGTCGATAGATCTATAGATCAGGTTCTTGGACGCATGTGTTGGTGAAGTTGTGCACACTATCTTGTCTAATCTTATTGGCTTACCATGGTTATTTTTCTTACCTAGATTGCTCCTGTTATCCATGAATGGACATATGATGCCATGTGCCATGATTTATTAAATATGGAGGGAAATAAATATGTGCACGAGGTAAGTACCTTCTATTATTAATTCCGTTTTCTTTCCAGTATTCATGTTGAGTCTCCTTTGTTGTATGACATATCACAGCAAGGCGATTTTTATTCTTAGGTCCCAGGCAAAGTTGCTGGTGTACTCGAGAAAAAAGAAGTCCTTTTGGAGGATCATGATCCTATCTGGCTAGAGCTTCGGCATGCACATATAGCAGATGTATGTGTCATTTAAATTATTGTTTCCATCTGAGTAGATATCAGGGGTGTTCATTTAACATTGGCTGCCTTCTCAGGCTAGTGAACGGTTACATGAGAAGATGACAAGCTTCGTATCAAAGAATAAAGCTGCACAAGTTCACCATGGTTCGAGGTCAGATTATGCTTTGCTATGTTGACATCCTATTATTAACCAGATTGTATGTTATTTTATTTGTATTAACAACTATTTCACTGAAAACCAAGTTTCAAAAAAAAATGAACACAAGCCATTGTATACCTCCAGAGTCCAAACTATACGTCTCAAAGATGTGGCAATCAATTCACTGTAAAAATAACAAAATAACCTACCCAAAAAAAACAAAAAAAAACAATAAAGTTGCCCAATAGAAGCGAGGTTCGTAATGCAGTACCTGCAACTGGTGGTCTTAAGGGGTGTGTCTGGACTCTGGTGGGGGGGGTGTTGGGGTTGGGTAATTGGATGAAGATTTTCAGAACAAGACTGAGTTAGGCTTTATTCTGGGGATAATTATCTAATTTTAGGATTTGAGTACTAATTCAATAGGCTTATTGTTGTTTATAGGCCCAATTTACATGGAAATAATTTGAGTTGAGAACGGATTGTCTTGGCAATTGTTGTTTTCCGTTTGTTACTTCTTTCCTGTATAATTGCTTTGATACAACCTTGCCAACTGTCTGTGGTCGGTGTCTTCGTATCAGGGTTAATAAGGTTGAACCAAAGCAAGAAGAAAACTTACTAGCCAAAAAATATAGATTGTCTGGTTGATTATTCTTAAATGTTAGTGTGAAGGCTGGAGATAATTTGTTTCAGTATTCATCAAATTGGAATGACGAAATTGAATTTTGTGGTATTCATCACATGGGAATGACGAAATTGAATTTTGTGGCATTTTTTAACGCGTCTTCTTATCCTTTCTATATTGGCACAATATATCTAACGTCGAGTGTCTTTTGTCTAGAGATGGTGGTGAATTATCCACTCGCGATTTGCAAAAGATGGTTCAAGCACTGCCACAATACAGTGAACAAATTGACAAACTCTCTCTCCATGTAGATGTGAGTTCCTTGGGCATATAATCATCATTTTTTGCCCTTTCGTTTAAGTTTTTCCTTTCAAGTTTTCTAAATATTTGATTTGTTTGATAGCTAGTGATTTATTCCTCTCACTTCAATATAATGTACCATTGCAAATTAAATCGTTCTTAGATTTGATTTTCCTGATCCATATATCTCTATGCCTATCTAAGTCACGTTAGATTTGTCCTTTCAGGCTTAATGAATAAAAAGCAGGACTCCTCATGGTTTAGCTCTTCGTCTTTTCTTAACATGAATAAGCATGGATATAACTTATGACTTGTGAGGACTGTTGATTTCTGCAATGCAAATTCACTCCCAATCGGGATACGTATCGTGTATACTTTTCTTGTTTTATAAATCGTATCGGGATACGTATCGCATATCGTAAGATACGTTAACCATAATTAATATACAATTAACAACTATTTATACCTAATAACACCAACAAACTAAGTTTTTAAGTTGCAAAATTTCAAGCCTCTCAACTGGGATTTATCACATAGAGGTTTCCTGCTACCTTAGTCAAGGACAGAAAAGAAAATCTCTAATAACTTTCTCCCAAAACATGATCGAAGTATGGTTTTTCTTGTATTTAAGCTCTACATTGAGGTTGGACATCTTTCAAATGGCTTGAGTGTCGCTCAAACGACTTAGGCCCAGTTTTTCAAAAAGATTTTAGCACCCAGGTGCTAAAATCATGATTTTTCAAATCAAAAAATGAAGTGGTTCCGTGTATCGTTTTTTGATTTTTTTTTGCACCAAACTAAAGTACACGAGGAGTACTGTAATTTGGTGCAAAAAAAAATCGAAAAACGATACACGGAACCACTTTATTTTTTGATTTAAAATATCATGATTTTAGCACCTGGGTGCTAAATCTTTTGGAAAACTAAGCCTAAAATGCTTTTGAGGTTCCACTTCTACAATAATGTTTGAATTTCTTCTATTAAGAAATCGTAGGCTACGTACTGAATCGGGATACGCATATGTATCGTAGGATACGCCATTCGTATCGTAAGATTTCTATACAAAAAGGATATGGAATGGGATAGGTATCGTTTTCCTAAGGAGACGATACGAATCGTAGGATACGTATCCTGTATCATAGGATGTTAACAACAATGCATGCCACCCCTAATAGTGGAGTTGCAGGCTTTTAGTCTTGGCTGGGGCACTGGCCAAAAGTAATTCATCACTTCCCTGAACTTTTAAGTTTTCTTGGTGCCACTGTCTTCAGTCTTCCTCTCCTCAAGTGATGATCTGAATTTTGTAGTCGTACTTTTTCGTGTCTAATGTCCTGCAACTTTGCTAAATTCTTCTTTTTTGATGCATCGGTTCTACCATTTCTGCAGCAAATATAGTTTAGTTATCCTTTATTATCCATCAAAATTCCCAAGATTCCTGCTATTCTTTAACTGAAGATTATACACTTGAGTTTCGCCCCCTAATCTATTCCTTTCCACTACCAGAAATAACTTTATTGAAAATCCACCGCTTTTTAAAGAAAGTGCTGCTCCCATCAGCTTTTGAGTAGATAAAGAAGTTCAGGGTAATGACATCATCTATTGGCCAGAGTTATCTTTGGTTTAAGGCTCCTGCTGATAGTTCGAAACATGCCAAGAATATATATTTTGTATCGAAATACAAAAGTTGAAAGTCGTGAATGGGCTGAAAAGGATGAAATCAGGCAAGGCTTTCGGACCTGATGGTTTTTCTGTTGAGGTATGGAAGAGCCTTGGTAACATTGGAGTGTCGTGGTTGACAAAGCTGTTTAACAAGACCATTTTGACTTGAAAGATACATAATGAGTGGAGAAAAAGTATCTTAGTACCTATATAGAAGAACAAAGGGGCTATCCAAAGTTGCAGTAATCGTAGAGTTATTAAATTGATGAGCCATACAATGATGACAAAGGAATGAGAGAATCAATTTCGGTTTATGGCGATAGATCAACTACGGAAGCAATCTACTTATTAATATGATTAATCGGTAAGTATTGAGAAAAAAAGGAGGAGGATTAGATGGTTTTCATAGACTCATAAAAAGCATATGATGAGGTGCCTAGGGACGTTATATGGTGGCTCTTGGAGAGAAAGGGCGTGACAAAAGGGTATATTGATGTGGTTGAGGACAAGTATGAAGGTGTTGCCTCTACTATTAGATCTTCAGCAGGGGACAAGCTAATTCCCAATCATCGTAGGATTATACCAATGGTCCACTTTGAGCCCTTACCTCCTTTGCTTTAGTTATGGACCAATTGACTAGACATATTCCGGATGATATTTTGTTTGCGGATGATATTGTCTGAGTAGATGAAATTGCAAAATGTGTTGATACTTAATTACAAAACTTGGACAAAAACATGAGAGTGAAAAGGATTTAGGATCAGTGGGAGTAAAACAGAGTACTGGAATGTAGGTTTAGCGGTAGTCAAAATACTAGTGTTGATAGAGTCACCATCCAAAATTAAGAGTTACCATGAAGCAAGCGTTTTAAGTTTCTTGGTTCAATTATTATTAATGAGGGAGAGATTGGGGATGATCTAATAACACAGAGTACAAGTTGGATGGATCAAGTGGCGGAGTACTTCGGGAGCGTTGTGCGACTGCAAGATAAGGGTAAATTCTAAACATACTATTATGAGGCCTCCCATGTTATAGGTCCTAATGTCCTATAATGTTGGGCTAGTAAGATGAGTTTAACTGAAATGAGAATGTTGGGATGAACGTGTGGTAACACTTTGCGAGATAGAATTAGAAAAGAGAACATTCACGGAATGATAGGAGTTGCACAGTAGAAGATAAGATGAGAGGAGTTGCACTGGTAAAAGATAAGATGAGAGAAAACAGATTAAGGTGGTTTGGACATCTCTATCTTAGATCAACTGATGTGTTTGTTAGGATGAGTGGTATTGGCCATGAAGTTGTGGGTTTCAAGTTTTGAAGGAGTTGTACCAAGATGATGAAGTCTTCAAGGAGATTTTGGCGAAGTGTATTGAGAAGCAACATGTTAGTGATTTGAATGTGACTGAAGGGAATGTTTTCCGAAGAAATCTTCTCGGCTTTCCCAAAACTTGTTTGTGGGAAAGTTTTTTCCGAGACTTAGATGGTGGAGGATTAGGTGGTTGCTTGGGAAGGGACTTGACTGTTGCAAGCCTAAGGGTAAGTCTCAAAAAAACCAAGACGCTGAAATCTATTGTTAGGGACAAGGCATGTCTCCTCTAGCAAAGGAACATACGGGGGCTAGATAGCCTTCCAGCCAAGGAAATAAAATTGGGGTCCACGAGCACACCTTGAAATACACAAGGAAAAGAAAGAGAAACTCTATAATTTTTATTGAATGAAAGAGGATCATGCCCATAGGCTTACACCTCTATTAATACTTACTTGCAGTCTAACAAATGAGGCAGTTACTTGGAAACCAAGCCTAGGAATTGGAAGAGAGACCTAGTAAAGCTATCACTTTGGTAATGTTAATACTTAATCCTAGGCAGAAGTTTCCAAAACAAATATTCCATAATTTGACTATTTCTTCTTTGACTTGATACGGTCCAATTGCTCCAAGAAATCTTCAGCTACTTGTTCTACATCAGAATGAGTGACCTGTCTGACTGTGTGCACGATTTTTCTCAAGCCATGACACTTTATGACTGATGAGGATATTTTCTGAGCTTGGAAAATTTAGCTTTACGGTAGTTTTACAAGCTGGAGCAACGCACTGTTTGGAGCTTTTAAAGCTGAGAAAGAGTCTCGTGGCACGCTTCTTCTCAAGCAAGAAAGTGCCAAAGACCATCAATGGCTTGGTCACTATGAAGCAAGGAAAGCTTTGAGACCCTGAGGGCCTCTACTCAAAGGTATTGGAACTATTCCTACAAGATTGATAGCCCTGTGTAAGCTTTTGCCGCTGGATCCTTTAAGATGGGACCGCTGATTAGAAGTAAGCTCAGGATCATGGTGACAAGAAAGCCCGCCGAATGTCTCAAAGGATTGCTGATAAGGTGGAGCAGTTCTTTAATGTTGAGGATGAACACCTCCCTGTAATCTATGTGATTTTTGGATCATATTCATGTTCTTCTATGCCTCACAAGAGCTAGTTGTTTCCACTTTTTCCATTGCAAACTCTGCTGTTGGTTATTTAAAGACTTGTTCTCAATTTCGGCCTTTACATACTGGAAACTATAATTCCCAGTAGTTCTTAATTATCAGTGCTGAAAATGATAATTCCCAATTGTCCTTAATCATCTGCACATTATAGATCTCTCTACCTGTTCATGTTATATAATATTGCAATTTCTTAACCCGATATTAGAAACTTAAATCCTGGCACGGAAACGAAAAAAACGGAATTGGAGGATAAGTGGGAATGGAAATCCAGTATATTAACTATGTAAGAATGTACTTATCTGAATGTCACTGCAATGTCATTTTCCTTGAGTGCGTTATGAGTGATTTACGTTATATAGAATGAATTACCTATGGTGGGTCAGTTTCTGTTTACTCAGAAGAAATCTAGAATGTTTTTTTTTTTTTAAATTGGGATCTGCTTACATGAATGTTAACTCATGCATGTATATATGATTTTGTTGGAAAATTTTCTGCGCATCATGGCTTCAGGCTAATATCATTTATCGGTGTAGATTGCTGGAAAAATCAATAGAATTATCAAGGATACGGGACTCAAAGAACTTGGGCAGCTAGAGCAGGACCTAGTCTTTGGTGATGCAGGAACTAAGGATGTAATTAACTTTTTGAGAACAAAACTGGTGAGAACTTGTAGTTTTTAATAGTAGTCAATGAAAACTTGAATCTATGTATAAATGGGTTACCTCTATGTATGCAGGATGCAACAAATGAAAATAAGTTGCGCTTGTTGATGATTTATGCAGCGTGTTATCCTGAAAAGTTTGAGAGCGACAAGATCACAAAATTAATGGAGGTAGGCTCCTTTGCGGTATTCCTGTTCCTATGAGGTCTCTAAGTGAATCTATTGTAATTTCCCTTCTTGAATGCCTTTAATCTGAGTGTTGAGGTCACTCAGTGAATCTATTGTAATTTCCCTTCTTGAATGCCTTTAATCTAAGTGATGAGGTCCTCGATGAATCTATTGTAATTTCCCTTCTTGAATGCCATTAATCTAAGTGTTGAGGTCACTAAGGGAATCTATTGTTATTTCACTTTTTGAATGCCACCTTCAGTCTAAGAGTCTTACTAAAATGACAGAGTCTAATACATAAACACAATTCAGCCATAGCACCCAATTTGGAGCAGAGAACAAAATATTTCTATTTTTCTTCTCCCCCAAATTTTTTTTTGGGGAAGTCTATGTACCATGTATTTTTCCAAAGATTTACCACCCCTTCAATCATCTCTTGCTGAATTATGTGTTTTCTCTTCTTATCATTGGGAACTGTGGTTTTGAGAGTAGGATACACCTTATTTGCAAAGCACGATAGATGCATATGTTGACAATATTTGGGTTTTCATTGTATAATGAGGTAGGGTTCCCCACAAAAGGATTAAAAGATGCCAAGGTTGAGTCTTTTTTTACCATAGGTGATTGCTGTAGCATACGTGCAGTTCTGAACAAACTTCTCAAGGCTTTATGTCATTACAATCTGTCTGTATCTTGGAAACACATTTATTCCTGCACGTGAAACTTACTGTGTTTAGGTCTCTCTGATAGTACGAAAAGGAAAAAATGAAGTAGATGTCGCTCTGCCAGGCATTGTAATTGTCAGAAGTAAATCTTTTCCCATTTCAAAACTTTTCCAATTTGAAGTTGTGAATCTCTGCTCCAAATTAGACCTTAAATAAAAGTTAAGTACCACTTTGTAGCGGAACAAAAAAAAAAAGTATCACTTTGTACAGCTTTACTTTTTCCGCAGTTTTTGAAAATCTGTGTTACCACTTCTATCACATTAACAGAAGTTTAATTAATACAATCGATATCTATTGAATATGTTTGGCTGCTCACTGCCCTGGTCACTATCATTTTCCTAAAGGTAATTCATTGAAAAATTCTGATTTTTGGACAGACGATTAAACCAATTTATTTTCGATTATTCTACTTTCTTTGCGAGTCTTTTTAGTGAGAAAGTGCATAGAGCAGAATATCAAAACAATATCAGCTGGACATTACAATTTTTCTTTCAGTTAGCAAGACTACCCCCTGAGGATATGAATGCTGTGAATAACATGAGATTGCTCGAAGGATCATCAGATACCAAGAAAAGCTCAATTGGAGCTCAATTGCTGAAATTTGATGTTCATAAGGTAAATGCGATGGGTTGCTACTATTCATCTCATGCTTGATAAATACTCATATTATCACACTTATCTTCCCCTTCGTTTCCTTTTTAACTGAAGAAGCATGCTGCTAGAAAAGATCGTAAAGGTGAAGAAGTGATGTGGCAGCTTTCACGATTTTACCCAATGATAGAGGTATAATTCCAGGTTACACATTTAACCTTTTTATATTGCAACGAAGCTTCAGGGGAATTGCTACATTCGTAGCTGATGTCTATTACTTTTAGTCTGTGAGATAGTCCTGGATATCTTTATGTTAATCGTGAAATAAACATGGCTGTGCCCTAGTTTTTTGCTCTGGAACACATCCAATACTTCTCAGATAATCTGGATACATATGAAACGCCCATTTGATGTTCAGGTGGTGGCGTGGTGCCATGTTAATGGAGGTTCAGGATAAACACAAAGAAAATACCAGGGGTTTTATTTGCTGTACTTATCTGAAGCAGATGCAATGATAATAAGTTATGGGGAACTAGTAAGGGTTCTAGTCAAGGTTTTGAATCCCAACCGGCTTGGTTACTGGTTTTCCTATTGGTACGGTACGGTAAGGAACCGGGCACTATTTCGGATTTAGCGGTACTACCTGTATATAATATATATAAATCTTTTTTTTTTCCAATATCATCCAATTCATCAAAAAAAAAGTACTATCAGACAACAAATATCATAAAATGGACTTGAAACTAACAAAACATATATTCCAAGTGTGTAACATGATAACAAAACACACGCAGAAAATAGCAATTGAAACTGTCTATAAAAAAAATAAAAAATAAAACAGAAAATTGTAGCCAGAACACAACTCAAATTCACAAACCCACAAAATTAACCAATTAAAACATAAAACAAGTCTTTGAATCTGATGCACAAGTTTCCACTTAGATAAAACTAATCTAGAGAGAGAAAGGAGGTACCAGCAAGCTCCCGATGTCTCATATTTGTAGACATAGATTTCACATACGGCTTCAAAGTTCAAACTGAAAGGGTTTACCACAGGCCTTTTGCTTGAGGTAATACTCAAAAGCTCCTCATCAGTCGGATGGAACCGGAATCCTGGCGCAAGAGACACCGGCGGCGGCGGCGGAGCAAGGGTGAAGACAGACATCGAGTGAGTGAGGACAGACTTTAGACGATGAAAGAGGGGAAAGTATATGACGTGGGTGGGATTTGAACTTATTTACAGAATTGCCATTCGGCATAATCTCGGATGAAATGCAGCTTACTGCCATCTCGGCCAATATTCGCCGGAATAACTGGTACCATCTGGTATGGCCAGGTATTGAGACCGGTACGGAATTCGAGGTGAGTGGTACCGTTTTTATGCCAATCCGGTATGTACCAGCCGGTACGGAACGGAATTCAAAACCTTGGTTCTGGTTGGATGCAACATAACATTGCAATTTCCTAGGGGTTTTATTATATTAACGCTTCTACAAGAGGAATCGGTAAATGCACTAAAGTTTTTGTCATCTTTCAGGAACTCGTTGAAAAACTTAGCAAGGGTGAGCTACCAAAGAATGATTACCCATGTATGAATGACCCAAGTCCAACTTTCCATGGAAATTCCAGGGCTGCATCAAATCAAACTAATCCAATTTCTGCTCCCCACTCAATGAGACAAAGACGTGCAACATGGGCACGGCCTCGAGCCTCTGACGATGGATACTCGAGGTATGCTTGTGACTGTTCCTTCATTTGGTTTCATTAGTTCTTGAATTCAGAAATTGCATTCAAAGGGGATGTGAAACACTTTTTTTTTTTTTTTTTTAAATTGTAAGAACTGGGAGGCGGGAAAGGGAAACATTGTTTGTTTGGTAAGAAATGGGGAGGCAGACCGTTTTATAGTAAGTATAAACTGCCATTTTTTTTCATATTCTCCCCCTGTAAGCACTTGTAGGCGAAACATACAATACGAATCACTTGCTTATTTGCGATTGAACTATGGCACATATATCTCAACGGTGTTTTCCCTATTGATTTCTCTTTGCGGAATGCCTCTACAATTGGATGGCACTTCTTTGTTATTTCATTTTGAGTTGTACACAATTGCAGACGAAGCTTTCAATCAGAAGGGGGTGGGTCCCACAGTGCTCACCCCTTGAGAGGTCTGTTTCCAAATCTGTGACATAGGAGGGATCTCATAAAAGAGCCGCCATTGGTTTCTCCTTTTGGTACCATTTTTTCTATTGCAATTTCATTTCGGAATCTTATTTTCTTTTACTTGCCTGTTTGTAGTGATTCAATTCTAAGGCATGCGTCTAGTGATTTCAAGAAGCTTGGCCAACGTATTTTTGTATTTATTGTTGGTGGAGCTACTCGATCCGAGGTACATATAATTTGGTTTCCTAAAGACTCCTGGCATCCGTTTGTGACATTGTTCTCAAGAAATTTACTTTTTTTCAGCTACGGGTTTGCCACAACCTGACAGCGAAGCTCAAGAGGGAAATTGTGTTAGGGTCATCTAGTCTTGATGATCCTCCACAATTTATTACGGTATGTTGCTTCTTTGTTGGTTTAGATGGCCTTAAGCGCTATTTGAGAGCTTTACAGATAGGTTAACATAGGCTCTGTTTTGTAATTTTCAAGTGGATTGATAGTTAGGAGGTCTTTTTCCTCTGAACATGCTGAAAATGAGGTCAACCTGACGCGTGGTCCAATTAGGGGTAAGAGGTGTCAATTGGGTCGTACCTTGCTGGCCCGGCCCAGTTTTTAGTCGTGTCTGCCCATGGACATGCCTATTGGGACCTTGTAAAGTAAATAAAGATTATTGGTATATATATTGAGAGTTTAAAACAAAGAATTTTCAACTAGTAGTACTTAAAATTGCACAATTATTTTGGACTACCGTTTACTATATTTACAATAATATGCTTTTTTACTTTTGCTTTACCACTTGATTAATTACGCAAGTTGAATCATACAGGTGATCATAAAAAATTAAAGAATTAACAATCTGATGCTCTCCAAGTTATTTGATTGATTTTATAGAAAATACTGTTTTTTACCTACTTAAATTCAATGAGTTCAATCTCATCTGTACATAAATAAATAAGGTAGGTTCATGCCTATGTTGTGCCCGGGCCAAGTTTGTATCAATTGTTCAGCCAAGAGTGTAATTTAGTAAAGAAAACCATAAGGAGAAGTTGGAACTTATTGAAGCCCACTTTAATATGTAGACTAATGTTCTTTTTATGGACACAATATATTTTACAGACACTGGCTAATGGTAATGCCCTAACAAATATGCGTTGTAGTGTTATGTCTGGTAATTACAGACGTCATTCAACTGATGTTTACCTTGCAGAAAATGAAGTTAATGACAGCGGACGACGAACTCTCACTGGATGATCTTCAGATTTAATGACATTGACGTGGAGCACAAAGCTGGATACAATTTTTTTTCCCCTTGATCCCATTTTTTAACTGTGATATGAAATGTCATGTAGCATGTATAATATGAACATTACGGAATTAAAATTAGGTTCTACAATGGGATATCAAGGTGGGCTGGTTCCCATTTTTCTTGGTTATGCTGACAGGCTCATGCCTTCTGCATTTTATTGTAAATGATAAGTATGGCGCCATTGCTTGTTTTTGTTATCTTTTCGGTATTCCTGGTCATTCACAAGCTTCGTGGTGTGTGTACTTCCTGAATCTATGCAAAAATCTTCTCTTGGGATGTAACGACTGGCTTAGAATTTGTAACAATTTACCATCTGTAGAGGCGGTAGAAGGAATTTATCATAGTTTACTTCATGAAGTTAACAAATCTGAAATTGGCTTGAAAATGAAAAAATACCATTGGTCCACTGATATCAAAACCTACCACCTCCAGCCAGCACCTGATGTTATAGATTGTATTTCATGTCCAAATAAATTGGATTAAATGCGAAGTTCTTTTTCATTTTTGTTGAACAGGGTTTCGGCTTTTCTCTTCTTGGTTTCACCAACTTGCCTCTTAACATAAGCAATGTATCCATCAACATCAAATTTTCTCTTGCAGCCTGCGTAGTTCATGTAGCGTATTTTGCCAAACACTGGTCGTTCTCGCCAACCCTGAAAGGGCACATTCAGTGAAGGACTCAGTACAATAGTTGAGAATCTAAAAACCCAAGGAGGGACGTTATGGCTCAGAGTCGGAGCATTAGTTATCGAGACAAGATGACGCAATCCAAACCTGATCATGCACACCGCAAATCGACCACATGCATCCAACATATCCATTTGGATCCCTCCCGTCTATTTCGTACTGTATGCAAAGTAATTTGATGGTAATCAGACATGAAAACATTAATGTACAGACAAACATATATATAACCTTCGAACTTCTTAGAATACCTTGTCATTAAGATATATTGATATTGCAAGGGCCTCTTCAGGCCCACTTGTCCATTCAAGAATCTTTTTTGCCCAGTACATCCTGCTTACAGTACTCAACTTTGGTAATTCGAATAAAACGATGAAAATAATAGTAAGTTCCAAAAGAGAAACTGAACAAGTATTTGCGGATAGTTGTATTAGGTATATATGTGATGTGCAACAAGTTTTATTTCCACAATCCTTCATTGGTGCCAGGTGAGAGTGGAAGGTGAGCTATTTGGGTAAAGCATAATGTATCCCCACGTAAGCATCACATCATCCATATGCATTTCCAACAAGAACCGACTATTTTGATATTAAAAAAAAAAAAAAAAGCACAGCCAGATTTATGGCTTTCGTAGCAACTCAAGATACGAAAAACCACTGAAATCAAGCAGAGGTATGTGTGACATCTCAATAGGAACATTAATATAGGATGGAAGGAAAAAAAAAGTTTTGAATGTGTACCAACACCAAACTTAAGAAGTATCCAACTCTATCAAACAATTCAAAAAGGTATCCAAGAAGACCAAACTATTCATGCTAATCGGGTTCTTTGGAGTGACAAGAAAAATTACTGTGGACATGTTTCTTTTCCTGATAACACTACATGGAATGAGGAATTAAAGGCTGCATTGCCTCTAATACAAACATACACGAAGCTGAATATAAGAGTCTATGAACAGTACAACGAAATGGAACTCTGAGAACGTTGACATGTTCAAACATACAAAAACGCCAGAGGGAAGATACTTGCCTCATAAAGCCATGCATCTTTCCATAATGTACCATCTCCAACTGAGAAGCATTCCATAGCTGAAAATTGCAGCAAGAGACCCTTAATCATTGTATTGCAGCATTTACAAACTACTATGCAGAATAGCAAGAGAACCCAAATACGGGAAAAGCTAATCTACTAGTATAAACTATAAACTGGATCCATGAATAACATAGTTAGCTTACAGGATCAGCAGTCTGTGCCTTCTCCAATTGTCCCTTCCTATTGTACATAAACATTATCAGTTAGCATATGTAATCTGCACAAAGTGACAGAGACCTATCCATGTATTTAATTATGGCTATCTACTCACGTGTAAATATGTTCCCGTTTATCAGACGCATGGTCCATCAAGGTTTTACGTGCCCATTCCCATGCTCCTTTTAAAGAATCATAATGAGGCTGGTAGAAGCAAAAGTTATCAGCAAGTTCCCTTCGCACGATCAACTCCTCCAAGAATGCATCAACCGCCTTCATAGTGGGAGTCACATAAGGAAATGTCAAGATCCAACAATCTATTAAGAAGCAATACAAACTACTTGGTTGTAAAAGGGCCCATATGCAGATATCTTCAAAACTAGCTTGCAAAGGGAGGGTCTGAGAGCTTACATACACATTGGTAAGCCCATACATTCCAATGTGGAACAGTATGAACATAATATAATATACAGGATTGAAAGAAACAAACTACCATTCAAAATACATTATGCAGCTCACAGGGGAGCCAAAAGCAGTTCCAACCATATAAACATGACAGTCACTCGTCATTAAGTAATGAAAGTGTCCATTGAACAAACATAACCTAATCTACAGATCAATTCTGGAAAAGAACAAGTTTTCAAGCCAAATTGGTGAAGCTACTAAGAACAAGCTTTGTGACCACAAACCTGAGGGCAGAGCGTCCTGACTTTACGTGCCTCTGCGGCACACCGCTGCGCTGATATCTGCCCAAAATGCAAATACGGAGAGAGTCCGGAAAGTGCTTTAGGTTTCAAAGGGTTATTCCTGTCCGTTGAGTAGCTCTTTAATCTCTTTGTCAAGAATCCATTTCTACTTCCCATCAAAACTTCCATTGCTGCATTTTCACCTGGTTCGCACCACTCAAGTTCAGGAACTTCCGCTCCTTTCCTAATCGTGTATCAATGTGATTTACTTGCATTACAGTGACATCTTCTTCAATTCAACCCAAAAAAAGAATTTCAAATAAGGAAATTGAATTGAGATCTGACCTTGTAACTGCTTTAATGAGGTTCTCCCAATCTACCACATGATTCGTGGCAGCCCACTTCTTAATTGGTGGCCCCAGTTTAGGGAAATCAATCATATACTCAGGAAGAAGTTTATTAATCTTACCCCTTATAGTCTTAGCACTGTACTCCAATTTCCCGGATGCGACCCAAAGGGGTACAACATTGTGAGCATCAACTTCATGAATTGATACTGAATCACTCACTCTTTTGCAGATTTCCTCTTTCCAACATTTAACCTCCCGTAGTGGGGAGAAGTCACTAACCAGAAGTGAAGCACCACATTCTTCGATAAAATTGGGAATCGTCTCTGTAGCTTCTCCCTAATTAAACGAATCCCCAAAACAATAAGCTCCAATAAGTAATTATATGTCTGTGCACCAAAAAATATCTTGCCCGTAGATTTTCCCATATTTGAGACCCAATTTAAAACTTGCAACCATTTAACAAAACAAGAGTGAATTCTAATAGATGCTACTTGTAAGACATCATTTGGTAGACAAGAAAGATGCGGCGAAAAAAAAATCACATTTCAGACTTCGCAACAATCTAACAAAACAAAAGGAAATGCAACATATGGGACATCATCAGGGATGTTATTCTCTCAAGTCCAAATAACAACAATAACAAACTTGTAAATTGAAATCCAAGACCCAATGAACCAATCTTTTAACATTAGTGTATTTAGGGGTGTTAACGAGTCCAAACGATAACCTTTAAAATTAATGTTCTGCTAGGATAAGTGTGGATATCAAACCAATAGATTTGACATTATTAGTCAACGGGAAAAATTCACATCTATGGTCGGTAGCTTACATATAAATTTCAATATTGCGTTTTAGGAAAGTTTGACATAAGAGTTATTGGAAATACTTCACAATTGGAGTTGTACAAGAATCCCAACAAAATGCATATTTTCTGCTTGTTATCTTTCACAAGCCACCTACAACTAAAAGTCTAAAACATCCCATATTTGAACTGAGAGTGAACATAAAATCAGCAAATTAGAATCTATATCCACCAAAGTCTAGATGTCTAATTTGTTTGCTTTTCCTTCACTTACATAGCCACCCAACAGAGGTCAACATTCAAAAAGTTAATCGCGTCATCACATTTCCTCGGTATCCTCCGTACTCCTATGTACACTAGGTTTTCACACGATGTCCATAATCATTCACAAGACCCTCGACTCGCACTCTCAATCTTTACTCTATGATCACAATCTTTACTCTATGATCACGATCTCAATCTTTGCTCTCGCGAATTTTCGTTGGTTGGGATGTTTTTGCAAGCATGTGTCACTGCGTAACTTAAGCCATGTCTATATTAAGGTTGTATGGAGACATACATATACATTCATAAATACATACACAAACATACTCCCTCCATCTCAAAAAGAGTGTCTAGCTCACAAAACGAGAACTTAAAACAAAATGCATCTTTGTCAAGAAAAATTCAATCTTTTGTTTGAATTAATAGAACTTACAAATATATTAGGAATCAGGGGCAAAATTTTGAATTTTTTTGACAAAAATGTAACATCTATAAGTCCTCATTCTCGTTCTGCAGACCAGACAATCTTTCCGGATGAAGATAGTCCATACATACATACATACATACATAGAGAGGTATGTATATTATTATATACAAGAGAGAAAGAGGGTTGCCTGAAACAAGAAGAATGGAATATGAAGATTGTGTTGGAGATGGGAATGGAGTTGTTGGAGACCCCTCAACATGAACCCTAATTGTCTAGCCTTAGCACCCAAAAACTGATCAAACAGATTGAATACCACAGCAACAGGGACATTGGCCCTGTTGGCCTCATCAACAGCGTGAATCAACGCCCAGTTGTCCCTCACCCGTTGATCTCTAAACATCCAGTACACCACAGGTCCCACATTTCGATCCAACGTTCGACATCCTTCCTTCAAAACCCTAATCCTGCCCGATTGGAGGACTCCGGTAGATTGCGTCATTGATGACAAGAATCTGACCAAGGAGAAAATGTTTGCGCGGGAACCACTAACGTGAGCAGGGAGGCTAGTATTAGCCAGGTGGGAGTGCTATGGTTAGCTGGAGTGGGGAAGAACAACAGCTGGTTTTGGAGACATTGATGTTCTCTGTCGATGGGTTTATTAGGTTTTGTTTGTAGAGAGAGAGAGAGAGAGAGAGAGAGAAAGGGAGGGAAAGGAATAGTAATACAGTTGTGGTTTTAAATTGCACACGTACAGGGCTCATCGACGGCTCAAATTGTTCGGTTTGGAGTTCGACCCACACCAGTTCCTAACCAACCTCCTTGCAAGTTTGTGACAAATACACTGCGCCCCTAACCTTTCGTTAGATTTGGTATTCTAAGTTACCAACCTGTTTCGTGGTTCTTTACTTCTTTATAGCAAAATAATCGAGTGCGAGCGTGCCAGAGAGAGTTTCAATCTCCTCCCTCAGATTAAGTTTGGAAAAACCAAATATAATCAGGCGATTGTGTTGTGTTGGTTCAATTACCTCAACTAAGAGGATTTTTTCTTAACAAGTGAAGAAATGCAAACCAATATACTTAGGAAATTAAAGAACAACAAAGAAACAAGATACTTCGATTGATAAATCAAAGGTAAACTTACTTCGAAATTGCCTCCAACTTCAAATACAAGAACAAGAACAAGAACAGGTGATTGTTACAAGAACAATCGAGATTAATCCTAACTACTTCCTAATCTACTTCCTAATCTACTTCGAATTGAGTTCGAAATCCTAAACTACTTTGCCAATGAACAAACCAAGCATCAGTTTTTGATAGCTGTTTGTTGAAGATTTGTCCGGGGGGCTTTTTCACTCTTCAATTTCTTCTATTTATAGACGCTGCTTGCAGTTTGAACTTCCCGCTCAAACGAATTTGAACTTCCCGCTCAAACGAATTTGAACTTGGCTTGCTTCGAACTCTAACTTCTACTCTTCGAGTTGGCAGTTTCTTCCCTCTTCCACGTCTGAATTTGAATTCTTCTAATTCTTCTTTCATAAGCTTTTATTTTGAATCTGCACAGTTACTTAACATAACTCAAATGATTACGAGTTAAGGAAATAACTGCCTCTCAAGAAATACTCCACGTGTTCTAACTGCTATCTATTCCGTTTCACAAGTTTACACGTGGAGTTTACATGTTCAGCAGTTAACATCATGGCTTCGAAGCCAGTTTCTATTTTATCCTTGACTTGTAACTGCCACTAACCGCTTTTTGATTTTAAGAGACAATACGACATCGTATTTACTCCAATGTATTCTTTTAATCCAGTGTATCTTCATTGACAGATAATTGCCAACGTTTGGCATTTTTGATTACGTGTCAATCAATTATTGGATTTGTTAATTTTATATGTAAACATACCCCCCACATTAACATCGTTGTTCAAAGAATTTGAATAAGTGTTAATGTGCCTTTTACCGCTTCGACTTCTTATAAACTTCAAAAGAGGAAGTTATTCAAAGTGATCTTGAGCAGCTTACACGTTTCCAATGATGAATTGATGGGTAATGGGCAGTTAATCTGCACGTTCCCAATCTTCAGGAATTTGAATCGTTTCCTACTTAAAATTTGCCTATAAAAGGGCTTAATTATTGGCAAAACTAATCACCAATCTTCGTTGTAAACTAACTCTTATCTCAACTAAACCATGGCTGAAGTTTCAAACACCCAAAGTGCCTTCGAAAACTTGGTTCTTAATGACCCAATTCCTGTTGATACTAGAAATACCGTCACACCAATCATTGGTGAGGTTCGAAGGGACCGCCCTTATGTGGTGGTTCAAGAGGAAGATTCTGAGCCTATTGATCCATGGAATCCTCCAACTGCCCCTACTCCTAAGCCCTTTCTATGGGGTTTACCATCTGAAATAGTGGTGGTAAAGATGGATGATCCTGCTGGCTATAGAGGCTGGAGCAAATACCGTTCATTAGCTATGAGTAGGTATTTATCTCCTCTCATTAGGCGTGATCCTAATATAATGGTGCTTGACAGTCTTATTGCCACTTGCCTTACCCCTACATTTTTCAAAGTCTGTGAGGATGAAAAATCTGGCTTTGTTGGCTATGGTGAACTTAAACAGAAAGCCAAAAGCCAATATATTTATTGGTTAAATGAGGTTCGAAGGCCTCATTTTGAGGGAAAATTTGTTGATCCCTCCAACCTTTCTCTCCGAACTCTTCCTGAAAATCCAGATTGGTTTCAAGAATTGAAAAGTATCAAATTCGATCCTATTATTTTCCAAGCTGAATATTCTTATTCTCTTTATCCACACTCTGATTCTGTTAGAGCCAAAGAACTATTGGCTGCTTTTGCTTTTCTGGATGTAGGGATTCTTGGCTCTTTTCTTTATTCTTTTCTAAGCCAATTTCATCTTCTTCGAATGTGGATAAGGAACAATAGTGCTGCTTATGGGTTTAACCAAGACCTCCATGATTATGAGATTGTGCATGATCAGGTCGTTAAGCTTCACAATAAGATAGAAAATTTGAAAGGAAAGTCCTTCGAAATTCCATCTGGAATTTCCAAAAGACTTCGAAAGAAGTTTAGAAACTGTGCAAAGAGGAATGCTCTGAAATTGTCTAAGTTTGAAATCAAAGCCAAAACTCTAGTTCTGAAAAGCAGGCCTTCGATTGAGAAGAAACTCAGGCTAGATGCAGAAGCCGAAGTCAGAATGAAAGAAAAAGAGTTTTTTGATTTCTCTTGGGCAAAGTTTCATGCCTTAGTGACTTGGAGCTTTCCTCATTATTTCCAAATCATTCCTACTCCAACAGCTGCTCCATCAAAAGTCAATATTTAACTCTCTTCGATGTAATAGGATTTCCCCTGATGTAATTTCTTTATTGTTGAATGAAATTTTAGTTCTTTCTATGGCTTAATTTGCACTACTCAATGCTTTTCGAAGCACTTAAAGGTGCTTAAAACCAGTTCGAACTCATAATAAACAGAAATTCATAAAGTATACTTTATGATATTTAAACCAATAAAAATGGTTTGAAACAAAATAACTAAAAATTTGAAAACAGTCATCAATTAAAAGTTAAAATTCAAACTTGGGCCCAAAAATAATTATAGGCCCAATTACTTTTAACGGATATTTGACCTGAACCGCTGCTTTGTTTCGTCGCAACGTATAAATCTAGGGCTTGGAACGTTTTCATCACACGTTCAAACCTTTAAACACTTTGTTCTCCCTCCCTTGGTTCCCAATCTTCTATAATCATGGCTTCTGGAAGTGATACGTCAACAGGCACCTCTTCTCTTACTCTCAGAAAATACGTTGAAGAAGAAATGTCAAACCCAAGAAGTGATTTGCATAACCAGATCTTTGTCAAGAATCCTGATAGAATTGATACCCACATTCTTGGGCCTGCATTCTTTGATCTTCCCCTCAAGTTTACATCATGCTATCCTATTTTAGGGGAGGGTAAACTTATAAAAGATCAAGCGCTAAATTTTGTAGAATGGCCTACCAAGAATTTTGTATGCTGGCCAGTTCAAGATAAGGATTGGGGCGATTGGACTGAGCATATATTGAAGTATAAGAAAACAGAGTTAGAGCAAACTGGGCTTTGGCACATTATCTCATTACTTCGATATGGTAGTCCACAAAACCCTGCTCTCATACATGCTGCCCTAGCCTTTTGGGATTCATCATTCAATTATTTCCGTTTTAACTGCGGAATGATGGGCCCTACAGTTCTAGATGTATCATTTCTTACTGGACTTCCTCCATTTGGTCCAATGTTTGATATTTCCAAATCCATTGATGTCCCGCTGTTGAAAGACATGAAAACCTCTGGTTCATATGCATCATATGGGAATTTTCTTCGTTCTGAAGCCAGATTTGAAAATCCAGTATCTGACAGGGAATTCTTTGCATATCTTCTATATACCTTGTGCAAAATGATATTTTGTCATAGTGGTAAGAAGATTATGCACGAATTCGCACCCTTGGCATATTGTCTCTCTAAAGGTGAGAAGTTTGATTTGGCTTCATACTTCCTGGGTTATGTCTATAAGATAGGATCTGATAGCCAATCAAAACCACTCATGTTTAACATAGGAGGCCCTCTTTGGTTCTTGCAACTATGGATTGTGGCATATTTCCCCATCTTTGAAGTTGCTGTTTCAGAACCTATTAATGTTTATGGAGACAAGTTTAGAATTTTGGCTTCCAAACCCTTATCACTGGTTGGATATCTACAATATTTCTACAATATGAGGGAGGATAAGGAAGAGAAAGAATTTCGTTCTTTCACTGATTGGAGTATTGGGTCTTCTTGGATAAAGGATATGATGGAGAATAGAGGTATGAAAACCTTTGCTGATGCTTGGGGTAGTATTCTTCTTCCAAGAGAACTCTTCATAGGCGGGATTGTTGGTGGTTGCAAACAAACTCACGCTGAAACTTATTGTCCTGCCCAGTTTGCCAGACAATTTGGTATGGTACAGGCCATTCCATGTCCTTATCCTGGAGAAGTTAATGTTCCTCTCTATATTAGAAAGAAAGTTGATAAGAATATACTTTCACGTCTTAATGTGAAGTTCAGAAATTCTAGAGCAAACTTCAAGCCCTATCAATTCACAATGGACAGTCCAATTTTCACTAGATTTTCCGTTTGGTGGCATAACCTTATTGATCTATACAATCAAACCACTCCAGCTCAAGGTTTTGCAAACCATATTGGGTGTCCTGCTCCAGTTGAAAGTGGAACACATTCCAGTTCACTTTCTGTGTCAGATGATGGATTTGGTGTTACAAGCAAATCTCAATCAGAACAAAGAGAAACAACACCAGATGTACAATCTTCTGCTTTGGTATCTGTTGCTTTACATGTCAAACCACTTCAATCTGTACCTCAAATGGTGACCAGATCTCAACAACAAAAAACTCCTCCTCCTTCTCCATCAGGTAACTTTAAATTATTTGTGTTTTTGTTACAACTGCAAATCTTTTCTGTCTCTTACTTTGTGATTCAACATACAGAATCTGCTCCCAAGAAAAGGGTAAGAAAAAGGGGAGACAATGTTCGAACTTCTGTTTCCCCAGGTTCGAAGCCAGGTAACTCCTTATCCTATTAACTTCTGTTAATCCTTTGGTTCTTCAAAAGATACCAATATTATCCTTGCCCTTTCAGAAGCCAAGAAAAGGAAAGAGACTTTAACAACCAAGGAAGGATCTAGCCAAGAAAAAACCAAATTTGCTAAGGTTTATGAGGCTTCGAAGAGAAGGAGAAAAATCTTAATTGAAGAACCAGAGGAAGAAGAGACTGAAAATGTTACTATAAGCCAGTTTGTGAAAGGTAAGCTTTCGTGAATTCAATATCATCAGGGTCTTTAATCTTCACTTTTGTATTTCTCATCTTTAATTACTAATCCAATTTCAGAGAAAAAGGCAAAGTCTAAGCATGCTGATACTTTGAAAGCTTCCTCAGAACTAACCCAACAGACTCCTATTGAAATTCAACAACCAATTGGTACTTCTGCTATTGGTGCAGCTGCAACACAGGAGACTACCAGTATGCCTTCAGAGAAACCTGTTGAAAAGACCACAGTTCTAAAATCTCAACCACAAGTCATAACTCAAGGAATGTCTCCACCTATTATCAGTGCTGTGACAAGAAATTTAGCTTCAGAAGGTCTTCGAAGTGGTCCAATTGAAGTACCAGCAGTTGTAAATTCTACTGAGAAAACCTCTACTACTAAAAGTAATTTTGATCTTAAAGAAGTGCTGCCAAGGGAAACCTTCATAGAAACCTCCGTTCTCAAAGATGATAGCAGCTTATTTCCTGAGATTGTACCAAGCTCCTCAGTTAATAAAACTACTAGTCAGCTTGAAGTGATAACTGAGGAAGTCATTCTTGATCAAGTTCCAATTACTGACATTCCATCAGAACCAATTTTATCTGAACAAATCCATCCGACTGAGGTATTGTGTTCCATTATATTTAAGCTTATAGCTATCATGCCCTACTTAAAGGATAAAGCCTAAATATGTTTATGAATTTCTCTTAACAGAAGGTTGGTGCTTCTGCTAGCACTACTTTTGATGATCTCTCCTCATTGGAGCAGTTTAAACTAAGAGTGAGTAATTTCTGTCAAAGAATCACCAATCCTAGAGCTCCAATTTCTTCTTCAGAATCTCCTATTATCGAACTCAAAACTCAACATGATTCATCTCTTCCTGAGTTGGTCAAGCCTACTTTAACTCCAGAGGAGATTCAGGAATTGAAGGAAGTCCTACAACAATTCTCAGAATTTGTTTTTGAAAAGTTGGCTGAAGGAGATCTGAAGATGCATTTGGACATCTGTTGTCAAGCCGCTTGGGTCTTAAAACCTACTTCTCAAGAGCTACATAGACACCTCTTGACTAAAGCTTCTGAGTTTCAAATGAAAGCCCATCAACTCTGTGAAGTTCAAGAGAGGCATCTCTTAAGAGAAAACTTGAAGGCAGCATTATCAAATGCAAATGATGAAGCTCGAAATGTAACTTCTTCTTATGATCAAGATGTTGTCAAACTATGTCATTTGAAAGAAGAAGAAACTCGCTTAGAAGAAGCCTTGCTTCAAGTCAGAGGAGAGATTGATCGAACCACTTCCAACATGCAGGCTTCTATAAACAAAGCCTCTTCAACAGTTGTAATTATAAGAGATCTTAAAAATCAACTGGAACGTACTACTGATCAAAAGGAATTTTATGATTTTGTTTGTACCAGAGGTGCTCACGTATGGAGTGGCCTAAAAGATACCATTGTACAGTTTTTGAGGAATGAATGAAATACTTGTTTTCTTCCAATTTCATTGCCTTATAACTGCTTGGAATGTTGATCTCATAATTTTTGAATTATGAATTTCAACCATAGTTTGCTTGTTTCTATGATTAATCTTGAACAGCACAAGCATAAAACAAAAGACAAACTACTTCTAGTTTTATCTTCTGCTAAAGGACTCCCAAATGGTTGGAATGTAGGCCTTCAGATACCTACCATTAATCTTTCTTCTATGAACATAACCATTTAAGTCTTTCAAATGGTATGCCCCTCTTTTAAGAACTCTATGAATCTGGAAGGGTCCTTCCCAATTTGGAGCCCATTTTCCAAGTCCTTGCTTTCTTTCTTTGATAGGTAACACTACTTTCCATACTAAATCACCTATATCAAAGCTTCGAACAGCCACTTTCTTGTTATAACTTCTGGCTACTCTTGACTTCTGTAATAGAATTTGATTAAGAGCTTTAACCCTTTCTTCATCTAATTCTTCAAGCTCCATATACATTGCTTGATGGTATGCTCCAATATTTAAGTCATTTTGATAAGCAACTCTTTGTGACCTCACCACAATTTCCATTGGTAAAACAGCATCATGCCCATAAGTTAGGACAAAAGGGGTAGTCCCTGTGCTGGTCCTTTTAGTGGTTCGATATGCCCATAGCACATTTAAAAGTAAACTTGGCCATTCTTCTGGATTTTTATCAACCATCCTTTGAATACCTCTTTTGATAATCTTATTGGTTGATTCTGCTTGGCCATTTGACTGAGCATAATAAGGAGTAGAATTAATTAAAGAAATTCCATGGGAGGCTGCAAAAGCTCTTACTGCTCTACCTTCGAAAATGGATCCATTATCCACTATTATGGTTTCTGGAGATCCAAATCTATAAATAATATTCTTGATGAATTCGATTACTTGTTCTTGAGATACACTCTCAAAAGCTTGAGCCTCCACCCATTTAGTAAAATAATCAGTGGCAACTAGAATGAACTTATCTCCACTTCTAGAGGGAGGATAAATCATGCCAATCATATCTAATGCCCAACCTCTAAATGGCCAAGGTTTAACTACATATTGTAGTTCAGTAACAGGTAAATGTTTGAGAGGCCCTGTCCTCTGACAAGCTTGGCATCCTTTTGCATAATCAATGCAATCTTTAAGGATAGTAGTCCAATAATATTCATATCTTCGAATCAACCATCTCATCTTGATTCCTGCTTGATGAGCCCCACAAATACCTTCATGAACTTCTGCCATGACTTTAAAGGCATCAACTTTGTTCAAACATTTAAGCAACAGTCCATCTGTTCCTCTTTTGAACAGTTCTCCATTATACATAATATAATTGACAGATCTTAACCTTGTTGCTCTATCTGTTTTAGCATCAGGTTTTGTTAAATAATCAATCAATGATTGTCTCCAATCATTCGAATTAGGAGTAGTAGTGATTTCACATACTTCGAAATCAGTATGTCTATCTTTAAGCATAGGTAATGATTTCCTTAAAGTTAATTGACAAAACTCTTTACTTTCATCAGTGATAAACTTAAATCCTGATGCTCTTTGAGCTACTGCATCTGCTTCTCCATTAAAGAACCTTGGAACGTAAGTAAAAGTAATCATATGAAATTGCTTAATTAACAACTTCACATATTGAAAATAAGGTTTTAGACCAGCACTATGGCAACCAAATTCTCCATTCACCTGGTTTATTACCAACTGAGAATCGCCAAACACTTCAACTATATCAACCCTCAAGGTAAGCAAAAGTTCTAAACCCATAATTAAGGCTTCATATTCTGCTTGATTATTTGTACATTCCCCTTCATTTATCTGAAATCCAAATTTGGTTTTCAAACCCTGAGGAGACTCCAAAACAACTCCAATTCCAGCCATTTGAGATGTTTTCGAACCATCGAACCACATTTTCCATGGCTTAATTGTTATTGTATCAACATCTGCTATCTCAGGAGTCTCAATTCCGTTTGGATGATCAGCCAAAAAATTAGCTAAAGCTTGCCCTTTAACTGATTTTTGAGGAACATACTCTAGATTAAATTCAATTAAAGATACAACCCATTTCCCAATTCTACCACTAAGTACAGGTTGAGACAACATATACTTCATAACATCAGTCTGGGAAATTACATAAGTTACTCTAGGCATCATGTAGTACCTGAGTTTCTTCGAAGCAAAAAACAAAGTTAAACACAACTTTTCTACTGCAGAATACCTACTTTCACAATCATTAAGAAATCTACTTAGATAATATATAGCTTGCTCTTTCCCTTCTTCATTGTCTTGAGCCAACAATGCTCCTATTGAGTCATGGTTTGCTGCCAAATATAGTTTAACAGGCTCTCCCTTTTTAGGAGGAATAAGAACTGGTGGATTGATCAAGTACTCCTTGATGGTCTTGAAAGCATCATCATGCTCCTCTGTCCATTCGAAGTCCTCTCCATCCTTCAATTTCAACAAAGAAGAAAAGACTTTAGTTTTCCCTGCAGTATTAGATATGAACCTTCGAAGAAAATTCAATTGACCAAGAAATTTCTGAAGTTCTTTTTTGTTTGAAGGAGGCTTTGCTTCAATAATAGCTTTAGCTTTATTGTTATCAACTTGAATACCTTTGCTGTGGACTAGATATCCTAAGAAGTTACCTGCTGTTACTCCAAAAGCACATTTAGCAGGATTCAACTTTAGTTGATAATGCCTCATCTTTGAAAAAGCTATTTTCAAATGTTCTACATGATCATCAATAGATTTTGATTTGACAATAATGTCATCTATGTAACATTCTAGAAAACCCCCAATTATTTCATGGAAAATAGTGTTCATAGCTCTTTGATAAGTAGCACCAGCATTTTTGAGCCCAAAAGGCATTTTGACCCATTCGAAGGTCCCAAGGTTGCCTGGGGCTCTAAATGCAGTTTTATGAACATCTTCTTCAGCTATACAAATTTGATTATACCCTGAATGTCCATCCATAATAGACATGATTTTGTTACCTGCAGAACTATCCACAAGCATGTCCACTACAGGCATTGGGTATTCATCTTTAGGGGTTGCAGTGTTTAAGTTTCTAAAATCAATGCAAACCCTAATTTTCCCATTTTTCTTGATAACAGGAACAATATTTGATAGCCATTCTACATATCTTGCTGTTCTAATAAAACCAGCATTCAAAAGATTTTGAATTTCCTTTTTAACCAAAGATATGGTTTCAGGAGACATTTTTCTTGGAAGTTGTTTGAAAGGTTTACAATTAGGTTTAATAGGTAATCTATGCTCAACCAAATCTCTATTCAAACCTGTTAGTTCTTTGTAACTCCAAGCAAAACACTCCTTGTTCTTTTTAAGCACTGCGATCAACTTGACTTTTGAAGCAACATCAAGTTCCTTGTTGATTTGTACAGTGTTTGGAACAATTCCTTCTCCCAATTCCACTTCTTCTAAAGGATCTTGGGAATCGACATGACCTATAAAGGCTTCTTCGAATTTGATTGGCTTCAACCCCCAGTCAAATTTCTCAGCCAATATTTCTTCCCAATCATTTGTTTCCTGTAACTTCTGCTCTATTTCTAGAGCCATAAATTTAACTAAGGCCAATGAGTTGGCCTCTTCGAACTCTGCCTTGGACTCACATCCAAGCAGCCTCATCTAGTGGATTATCTGATTCATAATCAACTGCTTGTTTAAGCTTAGATTTTAACTCTGTCAATTCTCCGATTTCCAATACATTGGATGGAGGGGTGGCAAGTTGTGCAATTTCACTCAGAGGAATGATTTCAGGTTTGTACATTTCAGCTTCTGCACAATTTGCTGAAGTACTAAAGGGATGTGGGTCTGCCTTAACTTCTTCAACCCCCACTCTTTTCCCATCTTCATACTTCACAATCATCAAGGATTGATGCATAGAAGATGGAATACAACCATTAACATGAATCCAATCCCTACCAAGTAAAGCATTATACTTACTTGTAAAGGTATCCACCACAAAGAAAGCCGTATCAGTCTCTACTTGGCAAACTTTCAGGCGTATAGAAACAATTCCTTTAGGACTTTTACTTTCACCAGTAAATCCAGCAATGGATGTGCTTGTTGGGATCAATCGAACATTTTCTTTCCCCAACTTCTTCAAAGTCTTTGAAGGCAGAATGTTTACTGCTGCACCATTATCAACCAAAACTCTGTTTAACAACATCCCATCAAACAATGCAGATATGTATAATGGTTTCAAATGATGCCTCATATCATTTGAAGGTGATTTGAAAGGATAAGGAATATCAGCACAATTTAAATCAACAATCAAAGGATACTCAGAATCAGTTTCTGTCTCTGGAACAAACACTGCTCTTTCCTTAGATGTCACTTCTGGCTCTTCCAAAGCATTAGCCATGATCATGAAATCTTTTTCCTCTTCTTCCTTTTGGATCTTCGAAATTAAGGCTCCCTAACCATCATTCCAACCATTATCATATGTAAGGTCATATTCATCATCACTTGATACATCAATGACTTCCATAGGGGCAATCATTGGTTGTAATGCCCTTCGAACTAGTGAGCAATCTGGTCTAAAAGGCCCAAAATTTGCAAATGAAGGAGCAACCATATTGATTTGCCCTTCAGGTAAGGTTCCAAACTGAATGGTCCTTTCTTCCTGTACTGGTAACTCTGATCCATTTTCTGCTGTATCCATCTTCTCAAAACAATCTGCCGCAGAAGTTTCCATAGGGGAGAATGTTTCAACAGGAGATGAATTCGTTCCTCTACCTTCCTCCTGTTCCACTATCATGGCCTCTAATAAGCCAGATTGATAGCTTGCCAAGGGATTTGGTGAAGCTGGGCTGTTTTGAGGTACTTCACCATCCATTCTTGCGGCTAAACTTTCCAATGTTTCCCTTTCTGATTGAGTAAACCCCCTTCGAAGAGATTCCTCAGAATCCTCTCTTCGAAGTCTGTTAAACCTTGGATTGAACTTATCACCTCCGTTAGGATTTTCTTTAGAGACATATTCTTCCATTTGAAAACTAGTATACCTCCTCTGCAGTTTCCTCTTCTGAGTTCTTGTCAACATAGGAGTCATTTGAGGTGTCTTGGTCTTTGGATCTCTAATCACTACCCATTGACCAGTAGGAGTATTTGGAGGTTTGACCATCTTGTTTCCAATTTTAGGAGGAGGAGTTTTGTACCCTTGCAAGAGTTCTGGTTTGACTTTCTTCAAAAACCAATCAGGAACTCCTTTCACCAAAGTGAATTGTTCTCCATGTCCTTCACTTTCTTGGCCCATTGGGGCCTTTCCAGTGTTAACCTTCTTCGAAGGAGGATAATCCCTCTTCGAAGCTGGTGGAACTGGACTAGAAGGTACATTTCTCTTTGTCACTGACCAAGGTTTCTCATTTTGTCCATGATTTGGGCTTATCCAGGGTTTTCTTTCATTATTTTGGTCCAAGGCCTTTCTTTCCATCCTTTTTGGAAAGAAATCAACCCCCTGTCGATCCAAATCTTTAAAAATCAAATAATTAGCCCTGCATTCCATGCATAAGCATTCCAAAAAGGATGCTTCAAGCATGGGAAGATGAGACTGCTTAAAACCCTTTTTAGAAGAACTTCCTGATGCATAATTTTGTCTGTAAGTTTTCCCATCATCACTTCGAAGTTGGCCAATCTTTGGCTTTCCTCTTCCAAACTGTATAGAGTTCATCCCAACATGAACTCGCCTGTCTTGCCATACCTCCTGAACTGTCTTAGCCAAAGAAGTTGGCACATTAGTATTGGCAGTCACTTCTTCAATCTTTGGAAATGGATCTGTATCTATTCCCATAGTCTTTTCTGGAAACATGATCCTTCCTTTCTTAATTTGCTCCTGAATCCTGTCACGGAAAACATTACAATTCTTAGTTGAATGAGTCCAAGAAGCATGCCATTTGCAATAATTCTTTCCTTTTGTTTCTTCCAAAGTTGGAAGTTTAACATTTTCAGGTAGTTTGATAAACTTTTTCTTCAAAAGGTAATCAAAAATTTCATCTGCTTTAGAAACATCAAATGAATACACTTTGCTAATTGCCTTCTTGTTAGTCCTTGGTGTTATAGAAGAGTCCTTTCGAACTAGACATTCACACACACAAGGATCATGTTCAACAATTTCAGCAGCATCAATTTCATAAGTAGAGTCTTTATAATAGGTTGAATAAGAAGAGTTATTCCTATCAACATCTTCTTCTAGCAAAGAATCATATCTAGAAGCTTTGTAAGTTAAATCAACCAAATCCCTAAATTCAGTAGAATCGAACTTCTTCCTAAGTTCTCTACTTAAGCCATCTTGTGCTATTCTAACAAATTCGACTTCTGGTAGTTGAAGTTTGCATTTGTTTCTGTCCTTTTTAAACCTAGCAATAAATTGGGCAGCCTTTTCATCAGGTTTTTGCTTTAATCTTGCTAAGTCAGCCATAGTGACTTCAGGTTCAGTTTGATAAAACTGTGCATGAAATAATTCTTCCATCCTTTGCCAATTTGGACCTGACTCTGGTGTTAAATTAGAGTACCATTCGAAGGCTGTTCCTGTCAAGGAATTGGAAAACAATTTCAACTTAATGAACCCATTGTTGCCTAATTCCTTGCACTGAGCAGTAAATCTAGCAATATGTTCAGTTGTTGATTGTTTTCCATCTCCATGGAATAAAGTAAAATCTGGAATTTTAAACCCCCTAGGGACTTCGAACTGTCTATCTATCCATTCTGGATAGGGTTTTCTATAAATTTGAGTTTGTATCCCCCGGTTTAGAGGTCCATAAACTTCTTGCATGAGGCCTAATACTTCATCTCGAAGGGTTGGGTGTTCCCCTAGAGGTACTCTTGAGTTAACAGGTGGTTCCCCAACGACATTTCTAGGCATGTGGTCTTCTGGAAACCTCTGAAAAGGATCATCAAAAGGCCTAGTTTGCTTGAAATCTCCTTCCTGCCTTGCATAAGGTTCATAAAGGTAGTTCGAATGTACCCTTCTCATCTCTGGTATTCCTGAATATTTAGGAATCCCAATCTCTGGATTGGCCCTATCCTTTTCATTAAAGTGGGTTACTGGAGTAAAAACATACTCATCGAACCCATAATCATTGTTCCTAAAACTCTTTCCTTCATTTAAACCATCAAAGTTTGGTTCGAACGAGACATTAGTGTTCTGTTTGTACACTTTCTTAGGTTTAGGAGTTTGATAATCATGAGTTTTTGCAGGTTCATACCAAGATTCTGGTATATCATCTACATTTATAGGCTCTTTTCCAGGCCTTGATTTAAATTTGCTTGTGCTAGCCTCTTCTTTATCCTTCTCAAATGAAGGTAAAGGATCATTCCTAAGCCCTGATTGCTCTTCCAATTTTTGTAACATAAGCTTCTGGGTTTGAGCCAGTTCTTTAAATGTAGCAATCATTTCAGCAAATTGACTAGATAACACATTTCCTCCAATTTCTGGATTTTTTGGGTCATCAACGTGTATAGTTTTATTATTCTTAGTATTCATTCAAGAAGTCTGGCCAATTCCCACATTTAAATCTTGACCAGTACGAGTTTCTGGGCCTGTTTGAAGGCCCTCAACTTGTTCATTCTCTTTAGAATTAACATTATTCTCATCTTCTAGCGTTTGGCCAATCTGAGAATCATCTATTTGCTTCCTAAGTTTTGGAGCCATTCAACACTTTCAGGGGTCCCACTGGGCGTGCCAAAAAATGTTTCGTGGTTCTTTACTTCTTTATAGCAAAATAATCGAGTGCGAGCGTGCCAGAGAGAGTTTCAATCTCCTCCCTCAGATTAAGTTTGGAAAAACCAAATATAATCAGGCGATTGTGTTGTGTTGGTTCAATTACCTCAACGAAGAGGATTTTTTCTTAACAAGTGAAGAAATGCAAACCAATATACTTAGGAAATTAAAGAACAACAAAGAAACAAGATACTTCGATTGATAAATCAAAGGTAAACTTACTTCGAAATTGCCTCCAACTTCAAATACAAGAACAAGAACAAGAACAGGTGATTGTTACAAGAACAATCGAGATTAATCCTAACTACTTCCTAATCTACTTCGAACTGAGTTCGAAATCCTAAACTTCTTTGCCAATGAACAAACCAAGCATCAGTTTTTGATAGCTGTTTGTTGAAGATTTATCCGGGGGGCTTTTTCACTCTTCAATTTCTTCTATTTATAGACGCTGCTTGCAGTTTGAACTTCCCGCTCAAATGAATTTGAACTTGGCTTGCTTCGAACTCTAACTTCTACTCTTCGAGTTGGCAGTTTCTTCCCTCTTCCACGTCTGAATTTGAATTCTTCTAATTCTTCTTTCATAAGCTTTTATTTTGAATCTGCACAGTTACTTAACATAACTCAAATGATTACGAGTTAAGGAAATAACTGCCTCTCAAGAAATACTCCACATGTTCTAACTGCTATCTATTCCGTTTCACAAGTTTACACGTGGAGTTTACATGTTCAGCAGTTAACATCATGGCTTCGAAGACAGTTTCTATTTTATCCTTGACTTGTAACTGCCACTAACCGCTTTTTGATTTTAAGAGACAATACGACATCGTATTTACTCCAATGTATTCTTTTAATCCAGTGTATCTTCATTGACAGATAATTGCCAACGTTTGGCATTTTTGATTACGTGTCAATCAATTATTGGATTTGTTAATTTTATATGTAAACACAACCTTAACAAAATTCAATTTACTCTCCAATTTAGGTCTTGTTCCAATTCTTGGCTTAATCTCAAAACTGATTTATTGCGCCTTACAAAACATGTCATTCTCTCACAATACATCATCCTAAAAATTGACTTAAGCCAATTAAAACGACCCTAGTCACCAAAGATATATTAATTCCTTTGGTAAATTACACTTTCCCCCTTAACTATCTCTGTTTTTCTCTTAACCCCATAAACTATTAAACCAGACAATAAACCACCTTAAACTATCCATAACTAATGACAACTCGATACCGTTAACGGCGATTGTGATTTTACTCTTTTGCCGAGGGATGAGATGATCAGTTTATCCCTACATATCGTGATAATATGCTCTTAGGGGATACAACAAAATATTAGGAGTGAAGATGGAGTTTTTGACGGGAGTTTTCCCTCCATATTTACCTACCTATATAAGGAGCCACCCACCACACATAACTCTGAATCAGCCGCAATTATTTATCAACAGAGAGAAAGGGACTCATCTCTGCATCTTGGACCAAAAGTCGACCAAATCAGTGAATTCTAAAGGCATTTTGAGAGCAAATCTGTAAAAGGTAAGTGGTATTCTTGACCACACACACACGACTAAACAACACATTATTTTCCACATACATCTCTCACCCTCATGGTTTTTCAACAGTACATTTATTTTTTCTTCCATGCCTTCAATCTTGCACCCCAACACCTCAAGCCCCTGCATTCTAGAATTGTTCCTCATCTCTTCCCTGTATGCTCCAAATGTTTGTCTCATCTCTCTACTACATGCTCCACTTTTCTGTCTCATCTCTCCCCCTATTTGAGGGTTGTCATACCAAACAAAGAACCCGCATGATTCACCTTTTTCTGCAAAAAAATAAAAATAAAAATGCTATTACAGTGCACATTTTTTTTCCTTCCAGATTTCATGAAACTACTCTAACAAAGAACGAACACCCATATCTTACCTTAAACTTTTCACAGCTATAGTATTTCCTCCCTTGATTAGCTCTACTTTTTGACGTTCTCATTGGTACATTTTCTCCACAGAAGCAAACCATGGGAGGCTTGTAATTTGTAAATGATGTTTCATCAATGACGCAACCCTATTTATTAGGCTCTGGTACTTACCGTTGGAGCCTTTAATGGCTTCCTCCTGATATATACACCAATTTGTGTGTGTGTGTGTGTGTGTGTGTGTGTCTATATATATAGGTAAAACTTCTAGTCCAAACCTCCCGAAAATAAGAAAAAAATGATTTTTTTGCGTTGCAAATTATTTTTGGAAAATCCGAGCCGTCCTATGTGTTCAGAAGGTGTTTTCAAGGGTGCACGCGGGAAATTTTCAAAAAAAATACCGGGAAGGGCTTGATCCAAGCAAATTTCGCAAAAACTGTAAATATATATATATACAATTTCCTTCAGGTCAGGTATCCTGGAATTTAAAAAAATCTGGGCTTCTAATCTTGGCTGTTGGATCTCATCCAACAACTGTGGAAATGAAATGGAGTTCGCGGGTCATGAACGGGTTAAAAGGTTCTCGGGTTGCTACAAACGGGTCATAATATATCTGGATCCTGACCCATCCCCCTCACTTTTGAACGCAGAGCTTAGAGAGAGAGAGAGAGAGAGAGAGAGAGAGAGGGCGAAAGAAGGCGATTCAATCGATCGAACCTGGGTTGCTCTCCATCTCCATCTCCATCGAACAACCAGGTCTGGAATCTCTCTCTCTAAGCTTCGATCCTCTCTGTTTCTCGTTTTTTTCGATTTATCTGAAAAACTAGACCTTTTCTTGTTCAGGTCGAAACCCTAGAGGAATCGAACCACTCTTCATCGTTCGGTCCTCTCTCTTTCTCATTTTTTTCGATTTATCTGAAAAAACCAGACCTTTTCTAATCGAACCACTCTTCGTCGTTCGATCCTCTCTCTTTTTCGTTTTTTTCAATTTATCTGAAAAAACCAGACCATTTGTTGTTCAGGTCAAAGCCCTAGAGGAAAGAACCACCACACCACCAACGACCACGAACCACAGCAGGTCTCTCTTTCTCCAGGGTTATGAAACCCTAGTTTTTTCAAAAAGTTCGAAGTTTTTTTTCTTTAAAATGGTTATGAAGTAATCGTTCTCTGTTTTTGTGGAATTATTATCTGTAAATTCTATGTGTCGCATGTCTTTAACTAGATCGTGAATAGGAGTAGTTGCATCACATAAGGAAATGTTATTACTTACTACTGAAGCACTTTGGGTTTGAGAAATTTCCATTTTAAGCTGCTTTGCTTGGATGACATTTTCTGGTAATGCCTATTCATCAGCGTTTGCTAAATTGTGAATTCAGTTATTTTGCTAAGTTGTGAGGTCAAGTGTTGCTCTCTATGCTAATATGTTTGGGATTTCGATTTGGATGAGAGAAACTAGGATTTCCCCGATTTTTAAATTTTGAAAAAAAAAAAAGGATTTCCATTCTTGTTTCTGGATCATATTTGGTGTGTTTGTCTGTAGTCTTTTTCTTTAGCAAATGATTTTGGGGCACAACGTTACTTATCTCAATACTATTATTGCCACTTTTGCTCTTTTTTTTCTGTACCACTTTTGATGCTGTTTAATGATATACTTTTCCTTGTCCAGAAAACAAATTGTAAATTACCTAATGCAGAAAGTGGAATGTGAAATGGTTTTATGTAGAACAACTAACCACCTATGCTAGACATGTTTGGTGTATTGATTGCAATTTTAATTTATTCAGTTTCAATTTACACATGGGAATCAATTCAATTGACCCTTTCCATGAATCTGCCTCTGGCTCGTTTAAGTTACTTTGTCTATTCATGGAATTCTTTGTTATTTAATTCCATTGATTAAAGATAACTGTTCTGATTAGTCACTGTACTGTTGGGTTTGAAAACAGGGTGATTGACACAAAAATTAGTGATACTTCTAGCAGTGAACACTACGGTTCAGAGTGTTATTCTCTATGTTTGTTTGGATTATTTCTACCCTTAATAGGACTATTAGTTAGTTTGAGTGGTATTCTCCTACGTGCATCGTGTGCGACCTACGTGCATTGTGTATTAAAATTTGTGTTTCCGTAGCACCACCGTTGTAGCTTATTGCTGATTTAGTGTCCAATTCATTTGTTTTTTAGTTGGTTTGTTTGACTTATCAATTGATGTAGTATTTAGAAGGAAAGTAAGCCAATATGAAAACAAAATATCATTCTTCTAGCTTTCCATGTGCTATTATGAGTTAGGCCAACTTTGTAGACGTGCATGGATTTCGGTACTAAATTGTGGTTGTGTGATTGTAGGAAGCCATGCCGTCGTCCTCGTCTGCCTCTTCCACCTTCCAGATTGAATACCCGATTTGCAATTGTGGGAAGCCCTCCCCCATGAGGAAGTCGAAGACTAAAGAAAATCCAGGAAGGAGATTCTTAGGCTGTGGCAACTATGAGGTAAAAAATAGAGTATGTAATTATGAATGGTAAAATTGAAGTTTTAGAAAGTGAAAAAGGTGCGCTGCATTTGAAGTGTCAAGAAATGGAAAATTTCGTGCAAGAACTAGTGAAAGAGAACAAGAAGTTGAAGAAGAAGATGATAGCAGTAGAAGGTGTAGTCGTCTCATACAAATGGAAGTGCTTGTTTCTTGTATGTGCATGCATCATGTTGTGGTTAACAAGGAAGAATGTAACTGTAATTTTGTTAACTGGAACGAAATTAGGTGGTACTTTGACTTAAGTATATTTTTTACCATGTAGTTTGTAAACTCTTTAAGTAATTTTTTACTGATACTTTGACTTGCATTTGTTATGTCAACACTTATGAATAGTGTTATGCAATGTGTTAGTTACGTGGATCTTATCTTGGAAAGAATTAGTCGACATTTGGGACAATTGGAAGCAATTCATGTGTTTTGGTTTGACAAATTTCTGTTTTATTTGGTTTGTAGAAGAGGTTTTCTGAACATGTGCCGAGTAACAGTACTTTTCTGAAAATGTGGAATGAGTTTGTGCCAAGTAACATGACTTTGATTTGTATCTTGTCCCGTGAGCAACTGGATGCACATAGTGTTATATCACAATGCCTAATGCTACCTGGAGAGGACAGAATATATACCTTAACATTCGATAACCATAGAAGAATCATTCTTGTACACAGCAACCGGTGCTTAATCTAGTTATCCAAACCATAAACGCAGCAGTTTACTACAAGTTCAGACTACAAGTTCAGATACAACTCATTCAACATACAAACCATGTTGGTAATGTTAATTCCACTACAAGTTCCAATAGCATGTGAAATTTTTCAACAGCACAAACGCAGTGACTAATAACGCAGCAGTCACTTTTTTAGATCCAGTGAGCAAATGCACCAGCAGTCAACAACTTCATTTCTAGTGAGTTCATGCAAATCCAGTGACCAACACCAAATGTAGTAAGCAACAGCAAATCTAGTAAACCATACATATCTTGTAAAATGCAGGAACAAATAAGGCAAATCAATCACATATTCAGTCCACAAATAACATATCCAGCTAGAAGGTTTAACTAATGCACACTTACAATCAAATCCAGTACCCAATCATTTCCAGTGAGAAATTGACTAATCCGGTGAGCAATTGACTGATCCAACTTCTGCATTGCCACAATCCAAAGCACCAACAATAATCATACACTCTTAGTCATTACTAATTAGTACAGCAGCAACAAAGCAAGTAATCAATTCTATTTTCAGTCCACAAATAACATGCATAGTCCATAAATAACAATTTCAGTTATGAATGAACACTTACAATCTTCGTCATAGTCCATGCTTTCATCATCGTCGTCCTCGTCCTCGTCGTAGATTTGTGATGCTTGCGAAGACCTACGGCACACATAAAATAAATTACTACATTTAACATTTGGAAAATTAATTTAAAAGTGAAGTACGAATACACTTACATGGCTAGAAGTTTGGGACAATTTCGTTTGTCATGCGAAGCTCCTACTTCCCCGCAACAGTGACAACGCCTCTTCTTTTTTATGACACTCTTCTCTTTCCCTCCCTTTAGTCTTTTACCACTACCCTTTGGCCTAGCAACATTTGGTTCTTTCAAACTACAATCTGCGCTTCCAAGAGGAATAGAAACTTGAATACCACTCTCTTCGCCATCTTCCCCCCTACTTAGCTTCAAGGCAGCAAGCTTCTTTTCAGCTTCGTCTAAAGCTTCATTGTAAATTTCACTTTCCTCTTCAGTCAATACGGCTTCATCAATTACATTAGAGGATCGAAGAAACAGCTTACTTCGCCTCATTAACACTGAAGTGTCACAAATTTCTTTACTCCCCCCACCCGAGTCTTGTCTAACTCTCCCAGCTTTTGCAGATTTCGTCCACCGCCTTAAGATGTAATTGTCAGGTAGTTTTCTAATATGCATGAAATTGAAGTACGCCAAAATGTGCCGACATGCAATCCCGTCAGTTTCAAACATCTTACAACTGCAAGTTACATAGTTTGATGACTTCTGTACCGACACCTCGCGGCCCTTTGGAGCATTCTCTACATCCCTCTTAACATTATACAAGCGTCGATGGTCATCCTCAAATGTTAAAGTTACCTCATATGCCAAGAGTTGTTGGATTTCATCTTGAAACTTGTAAAACATTTTACGTGTATAAATTTGACTCATTGTCTTCTCCATGCCCCACAAGGTTTTCAAGATTGGATTCTCATTGATGTCTTTGTGATCCAAATCCAATTCATTATGACGTAAAGTTGCAAGTGCCCTTTCAAATCGGGTGACAAAATCCCACAAAGAATTATGTGGAGATAGAAACCTCTTGAAGAAAGCGTGTGAAATTTCCGCCCTTTGGCTGCTAGTCATGTGGGCAGAAAACATATGGTTCATGTAAACCGGAACCCATCTCTCACGAATTGTGTACATGCCATTTAACCAATCATTGGAAGTTAATTTAGCTTTCTCCACTACTTGCACCCATCTTGCTTCAAACTCTTCTCGGGTTTCGGAATTCCATATGCAACTTTTGAACTCATCATAATGTTCTTTATAACATATTGCACCTAATTTTTCTGAAAATTTGTTCACAATGTGCCATATGCAATACCTATGATGAGTGTTTGGAAGAGTACTAGCAATTGCCTTTGTCATTGCAGGATCTTGATCAGTAATGATCATCCGGGGGGGGGGGGGGTCTGTTGGCATTGCTTTCAACCATTGTTGGAAAAGCCATTCAAAAGAACTAGTGAGTTCATTATTTAAAAAGGCACACCCGAAAAGAGTTGTCTGCCCATGGTGATTAACTCCTAACAAAGGTGCGAACATCATTTGATATCGGTTTGTCTTGTAAGTGGTATCAAACACCACCACATCCCCAAAATACTGGTACGACTTCCTACAAGTGGCATCAGCCCAAAAGCAATGATGCAATTTCCCCTCATCATCTTCCTTAATCGCATATGTAAAAGCCGGGTTCTTTTTTTGTTCAAGCTTAAAATATTCTAACAACATGTTGGCATCTTGTCCCAATAACTCTTTCCTCCTAACCCTTTCAACGTTATAAAGGTCTTGCTGTGAACATCCTACATTTTCTATGCCCCCGGATTGCACCACTAAAATACTCATTTGTTGGCATGTTGGCACATTTGTAGCGGATAATTGTTGAGTTAAAGCCTTTTTGGCATTGGACACTTCCCGGTGAGAATGCAACAAATGCACCCTCTTTGGCGTTGTAAGAGGGTGGTTATGACCTTCGAAAAATTGGGAAACGACAAACCCCACACCTGACTTGTCTTTCACAACTGATAGTTTTGCACCACAACCCTCTCTAGTAAGCCCCCTGTGGACGGCCCACCGAGATTGTGTGAAAAGATTGTGATTGTTAGAGTCGCCACCCGGATTTGAGGTTCGAACCCGAGAAACCGATCAAAAATATGACTCGTTTGCCCATTTGAAAAAGATTTCACTGATCATGGCGGAACCAAAGATTTCTCGGATTCGGGGGTTTGGTTACGAGAGGGGAAGGGTTTTACGGCACCCCTCTCGCCCGGTCCGTGAACCGGTCTCTACTCGATATTTTGTGGGATTTAGAAGATATTTGAAATTCGATTTTGAGCAAATAACGGGGAGTACGGGAATGGGAAAACACATAAACAAGTATTCAAATACGAACCAAGTGATGGTGGATGCTTGTGCAATGTACAATGCGATGGTGGAATGATATAAACAAAGAAAATGACAATGAAAGAGAGAAATAGGACTTAGAACACCATATTGAGCAAAATTATTTGACTTTCCAACACTATTTATATTTTTTGGAAGCCTTTGAGACATAATCAAGAAGAATATAAAACTACAAAGTTGTAGCCCTTCAAATTATCTACGTTTTGATATATAAAACGTTGAAAACGGAGTTCGGAGTAAAACGTTATGGCTGAAACACTATGACTGAGTTTCTGTTGGGGTTTGAGCGCTCAAAGTGGATTGAGCGCTCAAGGGTAAGGCCTTGAGCGCTCAAGCCACTTCCAGGTCGCCAAATTCTGCTATAACATGACATTGGATGATCAAACAACCCCAAATCAATGATAACACTTTATTTTCCCAAAACTGGACAGAAACACGGACTTTGAAGAGTTTTGGAAAGTGAATAATGTTGTTGAAATCAACTTGGATGATGTATGAGAGATGAGCAATGCTTTTCTTGATACTTTTCAGACCTTGTAGGCTCATTTCAAGTATGAGGAACTTGAATGAGCCCACTGGTCTCCCTCAGCAAGACCAAAACAGTGATTTTCACATGATTTTCTACCTTTTCGGCTATGATCAAGGCTTGAACTTGTGGTTTGATGAATGGATGGGTAGTGGCTGTGTTTATGAACTATAGATGAAGTATTTTGGACAGAGGAGTGTGAGTGTAGGGCTGATTGAGTGATTGATTGAGTGGATGATGGAGGATTTGAGCTTAAAATGGTGATTTTGGCTTGGATGAGGTGGGTTTTGATGGAAGAGCTAGGTTTGGACGAAATTGATGGAGTGTATGGGCTGTAAATGGCTTATTAGAGTGAGAGAGGGGCTGTTGTAGTTGGTTTCTCAAAGACCCATGTGTTGTAGGCCTTTTAAAGAAGGTTTTTGGGTGTTTTGGAGATTGAAGATGATGGAGGATGGTGGCTATGGAGGAGAGAGAGGCTAAAACGTGATTGAAGTGATGAGAGAGAGTGGGTTTGATCTGATGGGGGGAGAAAATGGCAGTAGGGGCAGCCAAGCTTGTGAGTGAGGGAGTGGATGAGGTTTATATATAGAGAGAAATGGGAGGAAAATGGGTTTAATTTTTGAATTGGGTTTGGGGGGTGATTGAGGAGATGTTCAAGGGTCTAGGAAGTGTATTTAGGCAGTAGAAAACATAGGTAGACGCTCCTCTTGCAGAGAATATCATGATTAGATGCTCTGCAGAAAACTGATCTGGATCAGAGTTGAGCGCTCAAAGCCATGGGCTTGAGCGCTCAAGGTGGGATTTTTGGGTTTGAGCGCTCAAGCTCCAGGGCTTGAGCGCTCAAGGCTGTTGCTCAAAAGGTAAAACTTTGCAGGGCCGCCCCGGGTGCTACCGAACTCTGTTTCATGCGTGGTTTGAAGCGTTGGAAAGCTTGTCGAGTGTACTTTCTAACCCAAGTAGTTTGAACCCAATATAATTTGTACATTCAAGTATGTGACCATTTTACCCTCAGAAGGTCGGGAAAATAAGTCATTTTGGTAAAACGGACACATCTCCCTCGTTTCAAAATGGATTGAGACGTATTATATATCAATAAAGAGGGTTTTGAATGTACTAGAAGATGATGTAGGCTTGGGTTTGTTTTGAAATGGTTTATGGATGGTTTGAAGGGTATTTTGGTCATTTTGGTTGGTTTAAGGTTGTTCTAGGAGGGTTTAGAATGGTTTAGGGTGGTTCGGTGAGTTCAAGCCTTGTTCTTAGCCTCGAGGTATGCACGATTGGTCTATTTCATCATCGGGAATGCTCGAGTGCATCCTGGGTTCAAAATCAGGGTGTCTACACCCCCGTCTCCGTGTGCTGGGTTCAGAATTGTTTGCCTTAGTTTTTCGCACCCCTTCTTTGTAACAACAGTACTCCTTCCTAATTATTTGATTGTCCCTACTCTTCTTGCTAGAGTTAATTCGCGTACCAAATCCTCCCTCTCTAGCATAATTGTTGTAGAAGGTCTGAACCTCGTCTACAGTGTCACAATGTTGCCCAATTTTCGATATCAACTCATTTTTAACTTGAGGAGTGTAAACTTGTTGAGGAGAATTAGCAAAAGATGATTGACACAGTGGTTGACATGTTGACGGTGAACATATTTCTGTATCATCTATTGGACACTCCATTCTAGAAAGGAAAAAAAAGTAAATTTAAAAATAAGTGAATAAATGCAACATCCAAGAAAAGATAAACAGTGTCAAGATTTGAACGTCTACTAGGTTGTACTTCAAGTTCATCAGTACAAGTATGAGATGCAGCAAAAGAAAAAGTAGAACCAACTGATTATGATCGGCAGAAACAAAAATAGAACATACTTATCTGGCAGTAAGGCAGATCCAGCTGCGACAGAATCAGTAAGCCAACTGATGTTGAGTATATCGGCCTTCACTGTGCAGCCATACAAGAACTTGGTTGTTTCTAGTTCCTAAAGACAAATGAAGAAAATTTTAACTATGAAAGTTGAAACTCAAATAGAAACTGCCAGATAAGTATGAAAACTAAGAATGAAAACTGGATCTGCCTTACTCAAATAAAAACTAAGGGAAACCACAACACAATAGATGTAAAACATAATATTGCTATGTAAAACAGTAAACCTTTTTGAAAGCAGCATCATTGAAATAGGGTTGGATATGCCCAAATGTGGGAGAGAAACACGAAGAAAAAGTTACTTAGAGAAACCAAAGCAAAAACACTATTAACAGTGAGCTGCTGTCTAGAACGTAATTAAAGAAAGGGACAGATCAACTTAAAAAAAAAAAAACACTCTTAACTAACACAATTTTTTATGCCATCTTTCACTTACAATGCAAATTCGAACCATGTCATTTGAAGGGACATCATTCACTAAATAACCTGCACTTCACCATTAAACTCATGGCAAGTTTGAACTAACAAACAGGAAACCATCTAGGCTAAAAGTATCACATCAAACGAACTAATTCTAATAGTCCAGATGAATCATATATGATCATCGAACATCCTAATAAATGTCATTTAAGGGATGAAAAAAAAGTAACGTCATATTAATAGTTCTTATAAATTAACCAAGTCATGGATAGAAGCAAACATACTTAGCTGTTTGGGTCAATACTTGATTGGGGTCAATGCATGCTCAAAAGTTATTTGAGTCTCACTCCTTTCGATTGTCTCGATCTTTTTTCACCCACTTATCACCAAACATTTCAGCCACATTTGAATCAGTTTTAACCTACAAATACCACTTTTACAAAACCAAATCAACTCACAAGTCACAAACAAATTAAAGCAAATCAAGTTACAAGTCACAAACATAGAGCAAATAAAGATAAACATAGAAATCGGGCCAAAAATCAGCAAAACAACTACGGTATTTTTCAAATCCGTAACTCGAAAACCCTAAATGAAACAACGAAAAATCTCGAACAACGAGTCTGGTTCGAGATAGAGACACAGAGTGCGAGAGAGGGAGAGACGGAGAGAGAGAGAGAGAAAGAGAAAGAGAGTAGACCTGGAGATGTAAACTCGTTCGTACGAGTAGATCTAGGTTTTTCAAAAACTAGGGTTTTCGTTCGTACGAGTGACTGGTGAGAGAGAGAGAGAGAGAGAGAGAGAGAGAGAGAGAGAGAGAGGAGACCTGGAGATGGAGTGGAGATGGAGGAAGAAGTGGATCGTCGTTCGTCGTCTGTAGAATCGCCTGAATCGTTTCTCTCTCTACTCTCTGAGTTTCGAACGTGAAATGAGGGAGGAGTGTGACCCGGTATTGGATATGACCCATAGCCCTGACCCTGAGAACCTTTTAACCCGTTCATGACCCGCGAACTCCATTTCATTTGCCAAGATTAGAAGCCCGGATTTTTTTAAAATCCAGGATACCTGACCTGAAGGAAATTGTATATCAATATATATATATATAATATATATATATATATATATATATATATATATATATTACCGTTGGAGAAGACATGGGCAATTTGGTCCTAACTTTTTCATTTCAACTCACATTCTCTGTCACGTGATCTGATTCCGTCTATAAAGTGGATGGATTGATAATGGAAGGGGGTTAAGTGTCAAGTTGTCGGGTTTAATAGTTCAGGGGGGTCAAGTGAAAATGGAGATAGTTGGGGGGTGAGACAAAGTGTAATTTATCGTAATTCCTTGGTATGAATTCCTCGAGAGAAACTTTAGGGCAAAATAGGAGCTACATAAAGTTTGTTTTTAAAATCACTAATTAGAAATCCACAAATCTTACGGAAAATCTACAAATCTAACTAAAGATTAACATAATGTATCTAACTGGTGTAATAAGTTGAAAGGTTTGGAGCACAATATATTTGTCAAAAATCTCAGAGGAGGTTCGTATAAATTAGCCTTGATTATGTCCCAAAATATTTGTCTAAACTTAAATTAGCCATTTTAAAAAGACTTTAATTAATTTGAAATATTCTCATAATGTCTTCTCTCTTATGCATTAAAGAGAGTGCAATTTTATCAATACCAAAAGGTAAAGGGTATTCTTGGGATGGAGGGTATTACCTGCAGTACACGTACATACAATTCTAACCACACATGCTATGTAGGGCCTCTCTTGTGTAAAGTCCAAAACAAATGAAATCCTACAGTGGTTTGGCGTGGCCAATATAATTGAGTCAGATTATTTTGTCTTTGTGAAATTTTTTTTGCATTTGTTAGTTCCACTTCGATTTTTGTGTTTTTTTGTGAATTATTAGTTTGTCTTGACGAGAGAAATCTAAAAAGTAAAAATTATTATTTTTGGAAAATCAAGACATCTCACTATTTTTTAAAAGTTCTAATTTCATACAGAAAATTCAAAAAAATCAACTCCTGCATTCCAACCAACCACCACCCCACCTCCAGCCGACCACTTCCAGTGACCCAAAACATTAGTGACATCTCACTAATTTTTAAAAGTTGTAATTTCATACAGAAAATTCAAAAAAAAATCAACTCCTACCTCCGACGACCACCCACCTCCGGCGACCACTTCTAGCGACAAAAAAAATAAATAATGAAATGTCACTAATTTTAAAAAAAAAAATTTGTACTAAAAATTCAAAAAAAAAAATCAATCTCTACCTCCGGCTAACCACCACCCCACCTCTGGCAAGCCACTTCCGGCGACCAAAAAATTAGTGAAATGTCACTAATTTTTAAAAATTCTAAATTTGTACATAAAATTCAAAAAAATCAACTCCTATTAGTTATTTAAATATAAAAATTAGAAAACCTAACCGAATAATGTTTGCAATTATAGACGTAGATAGTTTGCGTAACCAACATTTCAAACATCAAAGGCAAGAAAAAACTACAGTAAAAATCAACAGAAAGGGTTTTAAACATAATGTTAAAAAGGGCACCTTGAGGAATTAACCCCAGAAACTAGACTAACTCTCTAAGGGCAAGCTCGATGTCAATTGAGCTGAAGCTATTGCGCTGTGCAGCGGCATTATTGATTGCAAAAAACTCAGCTCCACTGGTAACCTAAAACCCCAGCATACATTCAAAAATCTGTCCACACATACAAAAATATGCATATAAACAAATGGTTGTTATATTCACCAGTATTAACCATCATTTTATTTCACCCTTGATTCCTCGTAAAATCGAAAATGAGCAGCACTCTCGTGCATAAAATTTGCAATTACAGAAGTAGATAGTTTGAGAGGAGGGAGGTGCGGTGTTAGGGGAGGAGAGAGAGAGTGTTGCTGATGAACATCATTTTTTTTTTAATAGAGAGAGGCAGTGAGTGAGAGGAGTGGGGTCCAAAATAAAGAGAAGTGATAGGGAGAAGGTATTTGTGACCAAAATAAAAAGAGGGGTGTGTTTTATCCTTTTGCTAATCAATATTAAAAGCAATGTCTTTATGTTTGATTGCAAAAGTTCATTGTCCTTCTCTTTAAAAAGGCTAAATATAGTGTATTTATGACTAATTTTTCCAAAAGAATATAAATAAGAACAAATAAACAATCTGACTCAATTATTTATTAGCCTTGAATGACATTACCATTACAATAATGCTATAGGTACACCAAACATGTACACCAAATGCACACCAGGTGATGTGTTGGATGGGGAGAAGCCCAACGTGGAGCCCACCCAAAAAGATAAGTGGCTCCCCATCCGCCACATCACCCTGGTGTGTATTTGGTGTGCATGTTTGGTGTACCCATAGCATTATTGTTAGCGTTAAAGGTTTTTGGAATCTACTTTTCATTATGAACTCACAAGATGGGCTAGAGCATGTTGGTAAACAATAGTGAGACATACACTCCCTCTCCAGCCACTCCCAGCCACACCCTCTCTCACATGGGGTGTGGGGCCCACATGTGGGGACCACACCCCATGTGAGAAAGGGTGTGGCTGTGGGGGAGTGTATATATCATTTTTGGTTGGTAAATGTTAGGCTTAGATTTGGGATGAAGCGCAAAGGCCCAACATCTATGGATATTGCTTTTGGAAAAAGGTAAGCCGTAAGCCCTTCCCAACTTGACCATATCCACCGGCCCCTCTCAAGTTTGTCCATTTATTACGCGGGACTAATAGGGCCCATTTGGATGGCGTATTCGTTTTAAGGAAATTAAATAGCAAGAGGGGATAAAATAATAGGGGGATTAAATAAAGGGGCACTTAAATAATCATCATTTTACTCACTTGAAATTAGAAAATCATCCTGAGCCTTTTAAGAGTTATGTTTCCATCCCGCGATTCAAATAAACTCATTTTTGCCCTTGATTATATATATAAATATATATACTAGGAGATTAAGGACTAAAACGAATGTTTTCATCCAAAATTAATTATGTTTCCATCCAAAAATTCTTGTCTTATAGGGTAAAGATTTTTTGGATGAAAACATAAATTATTTTGGATGAAATTAATCCACAAATAATTATGTTTCCATCCAAAAATTCTTGGCCTATAGGGTAAAGATTTTTTGGATGAAAATATAAATTTTTTTTGCCTCTGTTTTTTATATTTTCATCCAAAAATCATTGATCCAGTAATCCTGGTTAAATTTTTTTAAGGTGCCGCATGCACGGGCCAAATTCATAAAGGGAAGCGATCATGGTTAAAATCAAAATAACAATCATGTCAATGATTTTTGACATTTTTTTTTACCATGATTCAAGATGTTAATTCAATAATTATTACCATGTTTATAGGTACAAGGAGAGTGTACATCCTTTTTATCTATATAGGCCCGTGCAGGGGCTATTTTGATCTTTTTACCATGAATTTTGATCGTTTTTTTTATTTTTACCATGAAATGTCGATTATAGACCATGACGTAACTTGTTATGAAGGATAAATTTACCATGTTTATTGTGCCCTTTCAGAGAGCTTTTTACCATGGTCTATGTTAAAAGGTGGAATTAATTTTTACCATGAATATTAAAAAATTTAACAATGATTACTATGATTACTAGATCAAGGATTTTTGGATGAAATTCATTAAAAATTAATTATGTTTCCATCCAAAAAAATTTGGCCTATAGGGTAAAGATTTTTTGGATGAAAATATAAATTATTTTTGCCGCTGTTTTTTATATTTTCATCCAAAAATCCTTGATCTAGTAATCATGGTTAAAATTTTTTAGGGTGCCGCATGCGCGTGGCAAATTCATAAAGGGAATCGATCATGGTTAAAATCAAACTAACAATCACGTCAATGATTTTTGACATTTTTTTACCATGATTCAAGATGCCAATTCAATAATTATTACCATGTTTATAGGTACAAGAAGAGTGTACATACTCCTTATCTATATAGGCCCGTGCAACGACTGTTTTGATCTTTTTACCATGATTTTTTATCATTTTGTTTATGATTTGAAAACAATATAATATCCTTTTAGAACATGAATCATGGTGAAAAAATATATGTCAACATTGTCGAATGATCATGGTAAAAAAAATTGGTTATCAAAAATCATGGTAAAAATATTAACCTCCACAGATATGTTGACATTGTCCAATGATCATGGTAAAAATATGTCAACATTGTCCACTGATCATGGTAAAATATATGTCAACATTTGTTTATAATTTAGATATGTTATCAGTAATTAATTTTGAAATAGTATTATTTTCCACTAATTTAGGAAACAGTAATTAGTTACCACTAATTTAGGAGATGTTTTCGATTCCCCCTTCATTTAAAAAAAGTAATCAGTTATTAGTTACGCATAAATTATTGGTAATCAGTTTCCACTAATTTAGCAAGTAGTGTTAATTTATATATAAACATCTATGTATATCACAATGAAAGGGTAAAAAAGACAAATTACATTAAATGAGGACGAAAACATAACCCCGTAAAAATAGGAGGATGAAAACATAGGTGATATCCAAAATCTGGATGAATATTTAATTACGTCTTAAATAAAAAGGGTGGACTCATATTGATGGGAAAGTTAAAGAGGGGGGATTAAATAGTCTATAGTTTGGACGATGGGGGGGGGGGGGGGGGGGGGGGATCAATAAGGATGGTGGATGATGTAAAATTATGTCAAAAGACTTTCTTGCTTTTGGTAATGTATATATTAGAATAGATTATGTCAAAAGACTTTCTTGCTTTTGGTAACGTATATATTAGATTATGTATTTATATAATTGTATAAATACTAAAAATATTTGTTTTGTTATATTCGTCAAAATTTATGTTATAATGGAGTAATTTATTTCAATGTTAAAAATATTTGTTTTGTTAACTCAACAAGTCAACAAACGAACAATGTAAAACTCTAAAGTATACAATTTTTTTTTATTGAATTAAAGATCTCTATTAGTAGTTTAATTGGGTGAAAAAATTAAAAAATTATGCGTGAAAGTAGTTTATTTTTGGATCCGAAGAAAATTGCATGGGGGTATGGAGGTAAAATGGAGGATAATCTCTCATGACTAAATATAAGTACCCCGCTACTTATATTTAGTCATGGTTTGCCTTGACTATTTGGAGAAGTAGGATGAGTGATCAGCGGTGTTTTTTGGTTGCCAAAGCATGGATATAAAGGAGAGGGGGACTATTTACCCCAATCCACCTCATCCCTTTTAACGCCCCTAATTTTGAGAACGTTAATTCATTTTATTAAATGAATAAAAAGTCTTACAATAGATATTCCACCATAGGAATTACATAAATCTCCTTGCCAATACATTTATTCTCTATTAGATAAGCTAGGGTTATCTTTATTCATTGGCACGCCCGGCATCCCCGGCGGTGTCCTTCCCAACTCCATAAGCTCCCATATTGTAGAAATCCTTCTATTCGTCTCTAAAGCCTAGCATAAAACATTAGAGTCGCAAACCAACATCGTGATATTATGTCAGGGTCACACAAAGGCAACACCGTGAGTGATAACGCTTAGCAGAAACCACTACTCCATATCCTTACAGTAACAGTTACTATAAAAGATTACGACAGAAATGAATAACAACAGTTTAACAATAAAACATGATGGGATTCTCATGTCAATGCTAATAGGTGCATTGCACGTATAGATCTGTGTCTTGTATTATCTTTCAGTGTCAGAGTTCTTCTTCAAATACTATCTAGGTTTGGGCTCTGTTCTGACCACCGGATCACAGGCCAGTTCACTCTACTCCATGGACACTGTTTTCGACCACCAAGTCAACACGATATCACTCGAAGTATTGGTCCATTTACATCTCTTTCAACTGACGGTCACCAAACTTCACGATCACATTCACACAAACATGGTCCCGGCCGTCTTGTCATTATGGACTGCCTCTGCATGATATAAAGTCTGTCCACTATGCTGTTATGCACGCTTAGCCCTAACCACCATGTTCTCTCCGCGAAGATGGGCGGCGCTCAAGCTGCACTACCGTATCCACTCAAATCCCCCTACTCATTCATTTCCATTTTCATTCTCGTCTCATTTCTCGTCATTACTCATAAACTCATGATTGTATCACATCATCAAAACGTGTCTCGTGTTTATACGACTTTTCTCGTAAAACATGTCTCCTGATTATGCAATAATGGAGTTTGAAGTCTCGACTTTAAGATTATAAACTCGTTTTAAAATATGTCACACTAACTTTTTCGGTTAAATAAATCTTTCACTAAACTTCTCGTATGAACGGCTTGATCCCGATTTCAAAAATACATTTACGTACATAAGTTCCAAGTCTCGTTTCTCGTGATAAAACCCTTCCTTTGATCATACTACGTGGAAACATTTTCAGTAATTCGAAATAAAGCTTACTAACTATAATTACCAGAAGCTAATCAAGCTTAGTAACGTTGTGAAATTTATACGTGTATACCGAGCATTATAACGACTACAAAAATACTATACTTAGAAAATAGGGTCGAAGTATCAACCTTGATTCCGGTGGTTAGTCGGAAGACGCACAAGCTAAACGGGATTTTCACGGGCGGCGTAACGGCTACTTACTCCGTAAGAAAAAGAAAGACTTGTTTTTCTAGAAACACAAATGCTACTAACTTCCTATACTTTTTAGATCTAGTGGTGGTTTTGGTGGTGGCCTTGCTCTTGAGTTTTTTAAAGAACAAGAAGAACTTCAACAACTAGAAGCTTTTCTTCTCTCTAAAACACTAGAACTTACGAACTACAAAGGAACCCTGGAAAGGTAATTGTGGAGGTGTGTGAACAAATGAGAGAATGCATTGGGTATTTATAGGGTACTTCTTCTTGGAGAACAAGTTGAAGGAAGCTTCCTCACATGCAACTCCCTCCTTCCTCTCTCTTTCCCCCCCATTATTGAAGATTACACTACGATTCTTGATAAGACCCTAAAAGTGTAAATAACTGGGCTTATCTCGCTCAATTTTATCGCACACACTTGCATATTTTGGCTTTATACGATAGATTTTGCACGAGGTGTATTTTTTATGAGTTTCAGAAAATCGGAGCTAAAAGGCGTGTCCAAAGCTCCAAATAATCTCCGGTTGTACCCAAGCATGCTAGAGGCCGAGAGAATCCTCCCCAAGTCCCTTTTGAAGTGTTCAAGGTATTGAAAGAAGGCCCAAAGCATCCGAAGGCAAGAGAGGATCAAGCAAAGAAAAAAAGAAATCAGCAAGTCTACATACCAGTATGGCTATTTTCCCATAACGGTATCCAGGGATACCGATATCACTTTTTTGCCATATTGGTATCCAGCAATCAACAAAAGCAATCAGAAGGTCTACATACCAGTATGGGTTTTTTCCCATACTACTGGTATCCAGCTTGTTTTTCTGCATATTTTTTGCCCGAACTCAGCTTATTTCCAGGGGCATTTTGGACCTTTTGTACACATTTTGGGGGGCTATAAAAGCCCTCAAACAAAACCCGAGCATTTGGTTAGTTGCAAGGTAGTGTAAATTCGTTTTTGACATTCTGAGCTACTGGGTCCCGCCCAAAACAATCCGAACACAAATTTTTCTGTGATAGAAATGTAGTTCATTTCATAACGAACGTTTTGATATATAATACGTTGATTTTCGTTAAGTAGAAACAAAACCCAAGCGTTTCGATCGTTGAGGAGCAGTGTCTATGCGTTTTTAAACTTCTGAGCTACTGGGTCCCGTCCAAAACAATCCGAACCCAACTTTTTCCATGATAGAGTTGTAGTTCATTTTATAACGAACGTTTTGATATATAATACGTTGATTTTCGTTAAGTAGAAACAAAACCCAAGCGTTTCGATCGTTGAAAAGTAGTGTATATATGTTTTTGACTTTCCGAGCTACTGGGTCAGGTCCAAACCACTTCAAATCCAACTTTTTCTGTGATAGAAGTGTATTTCATGTCCTAACAAACATTTTGATATATTATTTGTAAATTTTCATTGTGTATAGACAAAACTCGGACATTTCGATCGGTGAAGCGCATAGCTATCACCTCACTTGGTATAGCCACCAACTTGTAATCAAGTGAATAGTTTCGACAGTTAACTACGCCAGGCCTAATTTTTTATTAATTACAGTTTGACCCCTAAACTTTAGATTTATTATTGTTGGGTCCCTACACTTTAGATTTTTAACTTTTAATCACGGATTTTGGTTACTTTATATTTTAACCTTGTATTGCAAAATTTTGTATCACATTAGATTAAACATGATCTAATTTAATTACCAAGTACATGACCAGAATAGGAAATGTGCCCGTGATTATTTCTTGACCATTTTTGCAACCGTACTTGTTTATTTATTAGACATGTTGATTATTATTATTGCAAGTATCAAGATTTTAGAAAATGGTATACATTTCTTATATTATCAAGTGGATTTTAATAAGGTATTTTACGTGTTTGCCCTTCGTTGTGGCAAAATTACAATATTACCCTTGTATAAAGTTTTATTTACAAAAGGCCCCCTAAGTTAGTAAAATTTTTGCGAAGGACCCTAGAACCGTGAAATTACTTTTGTTACTCTTATACGTACTTAAAATTTCGAGGGCGACCCCTTATTTCTATAAATTACATTTATGACCCTAAACTTTATTTAATTACGTTAACACCCCTTGTTTTCAATTACTTTGGTTTGTGATGACTTGTGAACTTGTGAATCGTGTTATTTGACTTTGTGACCCTTAGAATATCTTTATCGCTTTGCTTCTTCTGTTGTGCGCACTTATCATGAAATTGTTGAATGGTAGAATGGACACTTCGGATCCCTGGTTGGGTGATCATACGCAGATTTCACGTAGACGTCGAGGTTAATGGAAATTGGAAATGAATTGATTTATGGGGAGTCACCCCGAGATTTGTTGAATGGCTGACAGCCAAGTGATTTCGGTTTGGAGGATTATTTGGCAGCCTGTTAGGATTTCGAAACCCTAGGATATGATAATCTGTGATTACTTCATTTGAATTATGAGGCGTTAAAAGGGTGGATGTATTATAGACCGAGTTACGGCTATATACCTACAGGAGCTGACAGTTGTCACTCGTAGCCCAGTGGTACAGTCAGTCCCTGGAAAATTCATCCTTGTGAGGCGGTTGACGGTTGGATTAAGTACGTAACTTATGTTTTCCGTCCGGGCTCCCAGTCAGGGCAAGCAAGGGGGGAGTTTAATCACGGATTGGTCATAGTCCTTAGTGGTTATTTGGAAGGAAAGTTCTCTAGGTTGAGAACTTAGATGAAAATGTAAGTTAATGGCTAGTAATGAACTCAGTTATGTGTTTACTCTTTTACATACTGCTATTCAATCATATATGTTGTTCTTGTATGTTATGTAAGGGTTGGGGGTTAGAGTAGCTATTGAGTGATTTATCGTTCACGGTATTTGTGGACGGCCCACCGAGATTGCCCAAAAAGGATTGTGATTTGTTAGAGTCGCCACCCGGATTTGAGGTCCGAACCCGAGAAACCGATAAAAATATGACTCATTGCCCATAGAAAAAGATTTTACTGATCATGGCGGAACCACAGATTTCTCGGATTCGGGGGTTTGGTTACGAGAGGGGAAGGGTTTTACGGCACCCCTCTCGCCTGGTCCGTAGACCGGTCTCTACTCAACATTTTGTGGGATTTTAGAAATGTTTAAAATTTGATTTATTCACATAAATGAGAATCGGGGACGGGAATCACATAGTAACATGCAAGAGATGCGATTTTACTGTGGATGCTTGTGCGCGCGATCTACATGGATGATGAACATGATACTACAAATGTTCACAGAAATAAATTACAACAGAAATTGTACAATAACCCAAGAAATCATGAACATGAGACTTGTTAAGCTGTTTGCAATCTGGATTCCAGAATGGGGATTGAGCGCTCAAGGGTGGTGACTTGAGCGCTCAACCCTCATTCCACCCGAACATTTTCCTTGTTGGTTTTTGATATTTGATGCTGCTTTAAGGCTTAAATACATCACAGAAAGATCATACAAGCATCACCTCTCTTTAGACATCACCAGAAAATGCTTAAAACAAACTTGCTTTAGAACCAGCTTGAGCGCTCAAGGCTCATGAGTTGAGCGCTCAAACCAATTCTGCAAGATAGAGGGATCCAGATCACAAACACTATACTGACAACTTATACACACTAACAAAGAATTAAACCATAAGCTATCACCCAAATTGCTTGAGAATTGCAAACAAGGCCAAGAACAGCTTGAGCGCTCAAAGATCTGACCTTGAGCGCTCAAGCCATAACATGGCTTTCCACTGTTTAACCTTTAAACTGATTTTATTACTCCCTCAGGACCACCAAAGGCATAAAATAAAGTTTCAAAATGACAGACAGCCACTGTTTTGCAATCAAACATGAGAAATTTGAAGTTTTTGATGTTTAATCACTATGAAATGGTTAATTTACATTCATGCATGTAATTTAGTTGTGGAAATAAACTGTTTTGAAAGCTACATGAACACAATTAACTTTCAAACAATGATCAAACCAAAAGAAAGCTCAGAAATTAGCAAAACAGAGGCCTATTCAGAACTGGGCTTGAGCGCTCAAGGCCAGAGGCTTGAGCGCTCAAACCTGTTGTAACTGCAGATTTGAAAAATGTTTTTAAGCAACTTTCAGGCCTTTGTGAGTTCAATGCAAGTATAGAGAACTTGCTTAAACTCCCTAGCCTTCCTCAGAAAGATCAAAACAGTGAGTTCATCACATGTTTTTACTACCTTTTGGAAAATGTTTGAGACTTGAGCTTGATTCTGGACTTTGAGAGGTTGATTATGGATGTTTTTGGCTTGTATTCTGGACGAATTGAACAATGTGGGTGGTTGATCGATGATCAAAGGTCCAATTTCTGGGTTTGATCAATGATATTGTAGGTAGTTTTGATGATAGATGAATGGTTTTGTAGAGAGAGAGAGAGAGCAGTGGTTTTCTGGTAGAAACTGAAGGTAAGGAGTAGTAGAATTCGTTCTCAAACCAGGGGGCTATGGGTGGTTTTATAGAGTGAGTGGGAGGGAAGAAAGGAGAGAGAGAGAAGTGGGTTTATGTATTTGGGAGCATTTCAGGCGTATTTTAGGATTTAGTGGGGTGTATTATACGTATAGGGATCGTATAAGATCACCCACAGACGCTCCCATGCAGGAAATCTCATGATGAGATACTCTGCAAGTTGCTGACTGGACGGGGGTTGAGCGCTCAAAGCTGTGGACTTGAGCGCTCAAGGTGCTCCTCAGGGGTTTGAGCGCTCAAAGCCATGGGCTTGAGCGCTCAAGGCTATGGATGGCAGATTGATGGTTTGGCTTGGTTCAACAATGCTTGGGTTGGTTTGGCACATTTTGATTGCTTGGGTAGTGTTTGGTTAGTTTTGGTCAAACTCAAATCATTTTCACCAATTCCAGGTAATCGTGATTGATCCGTTTCATCATCGGAGATGCACGAGCGTATTTCGGGTTCAAAATTGGGGTGTCTACAGTATTACACTTCGTGTGATCCTGGTATAATACCATGATGTTGGTTTGCGACTCGGACGTATTATGCCAGATTGTGATCAAACAGGAGGTGTAGGTGTCGAGGGCGACGCTTATTTTGGAACAGAAGGTTTTCCAGTGGATCAGGCTCAAGAGTAGCATTGGGATCAAGATCTCAACCTTAACCTGTAGAGCCAATCTCCCTTATTTTTGTGTTGGAAAACTGTAATCTAATTTCCCAACAAAGTACTATGTTATTGTTGTAATCGAATTAAGACACTTATGTTATTTCTGTTGCTAATCAATGAAACTCTTTTGAATAAATCTCTTAAAAGTACTTTAATTAATGCTTCCGAAAATCGGGGCGTTACACCTCGCCTTCCTTTAATTATCGTCAAAACTTTATTTTCTAGTCATTTAGAGGTGTGGACACCCCGCAAAAATTCTCCGAGTTTCAAAAATGGTTTGGAAATTATGATTTTGATTTTAGAGTCGCCACCCGGGTTTAAGGACCGTACCGGAGAAACTGATTTTTTAAAAATGACTCTTTTGCCCTTACTTTGGAAAAAGCTTTTACCGGCGCATCGTTACCAAGATTTGTCGGGTTCGGGAGCTAAGTTACGAGGGGGGAAGGTTTTTAAGGCACCCCCCTCGCCCGGCTATGGAAACCGGTCTCTACTTAGTACTTAAGGAATTTGAGAAAAATATTTATTTCATAAACTCAAACACATAAGCAAAATAAAGAAAACAAGTTTGTAAGGATCATTACAATTTATTGTATGAAAGTGTATGTTTGTGAATGTGTGGACGACATCAACATGAAGGTATAATGACATAAATATTAGTAGCAGCAACTACAAACTATGAATAAAATGAAATAGAAACTTGTTTTGAAACCCTTTTTTGCAAAATCAGATCTAGCATTCTTGTTTTCTTTCAAGCACCTGAAGGAATGTTTCAAACGCCTGAAGCTAAGAGGATCAGGCGCCTGAAACTACTGCTTCAGGTGCCAGGAGCTAGTGCTTCAGGTGCTTACTCAAACTCATTTTCACCACTGTTTTGCCTTTGAAAATGGTAGAATAAACTATTTGAGACCCTTTTTAGAAAATCCAATCTAATTCTTCTACTTTCCTTCAAGCACCTAAAGGTATGTTTCAAATGCCTGAAGCTGAGTGGATTAGGCGCCTAAAGGGGGCTTTGTAGCTTCAGGCGCCAGAAGTTACTGCTTCAGGTGCCAGAAGTTACTGCTTCAGGTGCTTGATCAAATCCACTTTGACTTCTGTTTTGCCTTTGATACTAATAGTAAAATGATGTTAACTCACTGTAATGAGGAAAACAAACTTGAATGCTTCATTTAAAACTCATTCACGCTATATAACATCATTGATTCTTCATAAAAAAAAATAAGTTTTTCATCCATTCAAATAGAAAAACAGTGATGTTCCACTCTTGCATGCAAAGAACATGACCTCCAATAGATATTTTGTGAAAAATACATGGTTTTAACTACATTGATGGTCATTTTCCTCCTTAAAAAATATGATTTTCACCTCTTGGAGTGGAAAACAGAAAGCAAACAGTTTGTTCCTGGGATTTAAACCATCATCATAAAAATAGACCAAGAGAAAACATCTTAAGATAGAAAGAGATAAAAATGAACAAGGCCTAAAGCTACTGCTTCAGGTGTCGAGCAAAAATACTCTTTAGATGTGTTCAAGTCATGATGAGCCCATTATTGGTATCAAGAACCAACATGGACCTACTAACTTCCCTCAATAAGAACTTTACCACACTGATTTGGTAGAACCACTACCTTTTTGAGCTTGAAATGGATGATTGAACTATGAGAATAGGTTTTTGGGTGGATGATGGAGGTTGGGATCAGATTATAAACTAGTTTTGGGAGATTTCTTGAAAGGGGAATGGCAAAACTCAAATGAAATGTGGTTTTTTGGTGGAATGTAAATGGGTTGGAGGTGATTTTGGACTTATTTTTGTGGTTTTTATGAGAGTGAAGTGGCTAGTTTTGTGTATTTTTTCAGAAAAATGATGGAACCCCTTGAAATGAGGGGTGTGGGGGGTTTTATAGTGCTCCAATGGGTAGTTTAGGTCTCCTAGGGGCCATTTTAGGGGTTGGTTTAGGCCAAAACGCTCCTCCCCTGAAGTAATCTGTAAGATCATCCCAAAATCACATCATAATCATTACAAACAGATTTCCCCGCTCAAAATTTAAAAATTCTAGAAAAGAGAAGCCCTTCAGGCTCCTAAAAGGCCTCTTCAGGCGCCTAAAGGGAAGGCTTCAGGTGCATGGGGAGGGTTCAGACGCCTAAAGGTGATGCTTCAGGTGCATGAGGAAGGTTCAGGCGCCTAAAGGGGAATGGTTCAGGTGCATGAGAAAGGTTTAGGCTCCTGAAGGAAAGTGCTTCAGGCACATGTAAATGCGCTTCAGGTGCATGGAATGGGTTCAATGGTTTCTTTTGGTTCTTGATTTGGAAGTGTTTTGGTAGGGTTTTGGATAGATTTCAATCATCCCTTTTAAGCTCTAAAACGTGTTTGAAAGTCCGTTTTCATCATCGGGAACGCTATGGATTTTCGTAAGCTCAAATTGGGGTGTCTACAAGAGGTAAAGAGAATTCCACCAAATAAATCACACCAAAAGGTTGGCCATCCTAACACCAAAACCCCTACCGTAAAGTAAACCTTTCACTAGCTTCCACCCTTCCCTGTGGATTCGACCTCGGACTTTTGAGTTATTATGCTACAACTGACCTAGCCCTACGTTTGGGTCGACGCTAACTTCAAAAACACTAGGTCGCACGCAATTCTCTCCCATGTGCAAGAAAATCTCCCTAGAATTCACTAGGTATAGGTGAGTCTTGGAGAGGAAGAAAATATATTGTAGGGTTCTATCGGATTCCATGATACACATTATAGGAGAGGAAGAAAATATATTGTAGGGTTCTATCGGATTCCATGATACACATTATAGGATACACTAGTAGACATATATAATTAATAAGGACTAGTCTTTTTATTCAATAAAAGATTACTAGAATTTAATAGTTTTGATTTTACCACGAAATTTTTATTTACCAAATATCGGGGTCGTTACATCCATCTTCTCTTTACACCATCCAAATGGGCCCATAGTAGTTAAGCGATATACACTTTTATAGAATATATGTCAATCCATCGTATAATGTTGATGGAGTTTATGATACCATATGCTTGCGACCTTGGATTGTGTCGTAGAGAGTGTCGCCCCAAGCGTAGGGCTAGGTCGGCAGTAGCATAATAACCGGTAAGACCGGGTCGAATCCACAGGGACCGAACGCACCCGGTGTGAGAGTTGTCTTGCGAATGAGGTATTTAGCCTCAAAGCGGCAAACTTGGCTTTGGTGATTTGTGGATGGAATTCTCTTAACTTCGAGAACGACTCGGAAGATTAAAAAGACTAATTAAACTAAGGCGTAGTCTAGGGGATCATAACTACCACAACTAAGACTAAACCGTTCGACTCTTGATAACTGGCTCGGGACACCGTTAGATGCTCCCGAACGGAGGATTTAGAGATTAAAACCATTTGACTAGAAAATGTGCTTCACAAAGATTAGGATTCTTGTGCCATTTAGACAAACATTTTGATTGACATCGCCCTAAGCATCACACGTGCCAAGTGGTCAAGCCCTTAGCTACGTGTGATCAAAGAGATTAACAAATCCAAATTTTGATACATAAAATTAATCATAACTCTTTGATCAACAAGAAGTGTTTGCTTTTGAGATGAGAGGAACGGATTAGCCCGAGTCATGGAGTGTTAATCACCCCATGACCAAGCCTACTTAACTACTCACACATTATGCTAGAAAACAAGTCTAGAATTTTGAAGAAAACTAATAACATGTTTAACAACTCTAAAAACTGATTTTTAATGAAGATCCTAGGTTAGCCTACAATATTAGTACTTGAGAAATTATCAAATAACTACTAAAAACAAGAGTTTACTAAGGAAATAGCAAGAAAAACAAGAAAACGAATTAACCGATAAAAACGTAAACAAACTGGATTTATATAGAGATCCAACGAGTAACTACTACATTAAACAACAAGAAATTAAAGGAAAATGAAGACTTACTTGAGAAAAACTAGAGAGAGAGAGCTTAAAAATCCTCCAATGGAGGAGCAAAAACTAGACTAAGGAGGAAGAGGTATGAGAGAGGAGGGAGGAGGGTATTTATACTAAAAGCCCTTTACATTGGCTAATTATCCAAAAAACATACTATAAGTGGAAAGTTTCCATAAATGGAAGATATTAAAGCAACAAAAAAATCTGTCAAAAATCGCCAAGAATGAGTCTGGATCGACCCAACCCTTCTTTGGATCGATCCAAAGTGGTCTGTTGAAGACTTGATGAAGTTGGATCGATCCAAACCTTCTTTGGATCGATCCAAAAGGCTTTGGTGAAATTTTGATGAAGTTGGATCGATCCAAACCTTCTTTGGATCGATCCAAAAGGCTTTGGTGAAATTTGATGAAGTTGGATCGATCCAACCTCCCTTTGGATCGATCCAAAATGGTCTGGTCAGGCAGATTTTTGACCCAACTTCGCGGGCACGCCCCGGCTTCGTCCGAACTCGGAATGAGACGATTCTTGAACTGTTGGAAAGCTCTATGAGTCTACTTTCAAATCCAATTGACCTCATCTTCATATCCGTTGTATCTTGAGAGTAATGAGTCTTTTTCTCTCAGTTGGTCAGATTTTCTCGAGGCTCATAACTCCAAATTTCTTGTTCTTTTGTTCCGAGCCTTCCTTGAACCTTCCAAAGCTTCTTGAATCGATTTCTAAGCTTCGGCGATTGTCCTTCATGGCATTGCGGGTCCTTGGGTACTTCCGGATACAACCGGGGATTATTTGGAGCTTTGGACACACCTTTTAGCTCCGATTTTCTGAAACTCATCAAAAACACAACTCGCGCAAAATCAATCGTATAAAGGCACAAAATGCACGTGTGTGTGATCACAACGAGCGAGATAAGCCCGGATATATACAACATTTGGGGCTTATCACCACACTCCCATGGTATTGTATATCTCTCAAACTTTGTGTTATAATATGTCTGATTAATTTATTATTGGACCATAATAATTTTATTACACTTTCATAGAAGGATCATGGAGCGTGTGAAATTAAGAGTAAGAACATTCATGCTCATTAAAATCTATGACATGCAGCTACACAACAATGACGACTATCATTCTCAACTAAAATCAAATACCAAATTTTCTATTTACAATAAAACCGATAATAATAAAATCCTATTTTTTTTTTAAATGGGGGGACTGATGACAATATTGCACTCTCTTGGTGAAACCACATTAGGAAATCGAATAGCAAGGATCCACTCGAGGAAAAACTTCCCACAGACTATGAGCGATCCGATTTGATACCAATTGAAAAACTGTAGGATGCTTAGGTTTATAGATTTGCTATGTTTTAATCTTTTGTAAATATCAGCCCACCAATAAAAAACTTAATCAATCACACAAAACGAAAGCAATCAAACATATGAACACCAAATATACATGGAAACCCCTAGATGGGGAAAAAACCACGGAGGGAATCAAAAAACATTATACTCAATGTGTAGTTACAAGCAGTCTTACCCTATGATTATAATCCTCACAATCGAGCCTAAGATGTACTTGTTGAATCACGTTAGCTACAACCAGTGCTTTGACTGCCGCTGCCTTGAATCCACAAACCTTCCGTTTGCCTCCCGGAATCCACCGAAGGACTTTGTATTGCCTAGAAATCCTCCGTAGGTCTTCTCTCAAAATTGTAGCTAGTGATGATAAACTCTTGGAGATCTATTGACGATTCATGATACAAAGATCGTATCCGTTACTCCAAGCACAATCGAAGAAACACTCTCCGATAACCCTAGATATGTTTCTAGGTCTTTTTCGCCTTTGGGAGAGGGAGAATGAAGCCTCAAAGAATTCTGACTTAATTGACACGTATTTATAGCCGCTAAAATCTATCCAAGTTGCTCGAGCACGTTGTTGAATGTGTGTTTCATCAATGAAATTGCCAACACGATGAACTCGGCTTTTTAGAGCTTACACTTACATAATATCGATCACCTTGAATAGATCAATCCTATATTTATATTAATATATGTATTTATATTGGGTCAAACAAATGGACAGTAAAACACATGAAAGAGTTTATTACCATTAAGGTCACAAAACAAATATTTATTACCATTAAGGTCAATCACTCTTTTTTTTTGGTTTATGTTTAGGGTGCAATTTCTTGTTATAGTGTTTTAGTGGTTTAGGCACTTTCATAGGTTACCCTAGGCTTTTAGGCACTTTCATAGGGTACTCTAAACATTAGGGTACCCTAAATTTACACTGTCCATTTAGAATTTAGATTGTATATTTAGAATTTAGACCGTACATTTAGAATTTAGACTTTACATTTGAAATTTAGACGGTACATTTAGAATTTAGCACTTTCATAGGGTACTCTAAGATTTTAGCCACTTTCATAGGGTACCCTAGAGTTTAGGTTTAGACACTTTTATAGGGTACCCTAGGATTTAGGCATTTTCATAGGATATCCTAGGGTTTGGGTTTAGGTTTAGGGTGCACTTTCCTATTATAGGGTTTTAGTGGTTTAGGCATTTTCATAGGGTACCCTAGGGTTTAGGTTTAAGCACTTTCATAGGGTACTCTAGGATTTAGGCACTTTTATACGGTTTGAGGGTTCAAAATTTAAAATGTAAAATTAAAAAAAGGGGGGGCGAGAGAGAGACTTTCTTTTTTTTTTTTTTGTCATTCGTCATTCTTAATCTATTACATGGGGGGAATGGGGACTCGATCCCGAGATGCAGTGTGGGGCATCCAAGAGCTCTACCGCTTAAACTAGCCACCACTTGCGCGAGCATTTTTTGAAAACTGATGGAGCTTGGCATGCATGGTCCAAAAAACTGGACCTGCCCGTGCTTTTCCCAACATGAAAAGAGGCACTACCTTATGGTCTCCCGCTTGTATTTAACTTTTCAATGAGGTGGTTGTCAAGCCATGTAGTAGTTAGCAAAAATTAATCTGGCACTATCAATGTCTTTTTTTCCCTTCTAAACCACCCCTCTCTCAGCACCTGGCCCAAACCATAGGGGTCAAACTAAAGTTTGCCCTTATATTTAAACATTAGGAGTGAATCCGCACATGGGCCAAATAATAGGGGTCATATTAAACTTTAGAAACGAAAAGAACTAATGAATTTAAAAGTAGCACGAGATCAAAAAAGACTAATAATTTGGAACGGATGGAGCATGGCACCAGACTTCTACCTATAGAGTCGCGCTACGACAAATTACTTTGAGCGCACCTCTCAAATACACCACTCAAAATATTTTGAAACCAGAGCCAGTCATTTTGTCCCTTCAGGAAATGCAAATCATTCATTCAAAAAAAAAAAATCATAATAATCAGATATTGATAAGTGTTTGACGCAAATTCATTGATTAGCGATACAAATCAAAATTGTCCATTTTTTCCAAGACAACTATAAGTGTTATTATACTTTTACCTATATCCGATCAATCTAATTTTGGTTACAAATAATACTTATATTGAGACCTACAAAATGAATTGTTCGGATTATCAAAATAGATGGTGTGTGTTGAGACGTGTGTTTGAAAGTTGTGTCTGGAATTTATAACATGATTCGAATAATGTGAATAAAACCATTGGCTAGAATTTTGTACTATTAAATATAAACACATAAAAAACAAGGAATAATACAGTACGTAGGAATAATATATAATCAAATGAAGTATGATTAACGTCTGGGAAAATTGAGAAAAGCAAAAGGGTAAAATAATGGTCCCGCCATATGAAATTAGGTCAATGATTTGCCCCACAAGACTAGCTAGCACAAACAAACCCTCATTAACGTGTCAACTAATCCCATTAAACAAATCATTCACACATAGATAGTATGAAAGTAATTGTTGTACGTTGAACTACTATGCACCGTCATAAGTGCTCTGATCATTCTTTCTACTTTACAAGTAATTTATTAGTCCAGATTTATGCAAATTGTTCAATCTAGAACGTTGTGGTACTATACCCTATGAGAAGAATACCAATTAAGGAAGGTAATTGCGGTAATAATAATGATTAAATAAGATGTGCAATAAGTGAAAACGAATGGTAGCCATCATTTGGTTCGTTGTTTAGGAAAACTAAGTTCTAACTGAAATTTTAAAATGAAACAACCCTAAAGGGTTGAAGGGTTTGTTTGATTAAAAAGAGAATTTTGAAAAAATATATATATGACTGTTACCCAATTATTTTTATATTTGTCAGTTTTGCGTCATATTTTGGTGATTATTGGTTTGTCAAGAAGAGAGGAAGCTGGAAAAGTACAAAAGAACATATGACTTTTACCTAATTTTTGAGAGATTTTTCAGTGCTGGGTGGGCACCATCCTACGTGGGGCCCAAGCAGCAATCTTAGTGTTTTGGACGGCCCATATTTCTCCCTCTAAAACACTTTTGGAAAATTGAGATTGCCACTCAGCACCACATGGCGTACCCACTCGGCATTGAAATTTTTTTCTATTTTTTTTAGAAATGACCAACTTTTAGCACTTTTAGGCGCTAAAAATCACTTTTAGGTGCTAAAAGTTGAAACTTACAAAATTGGTCATCTTACGATTTTTTTGTATAAAAGTTATGAGACGCACCAAATGTTATGAATCATAGAAAATGTAACGAATCATATTGCTGAAAAATTACGAAACACTAAAAAGCCAATGATGTGGCACAATATGGACCATACAGTAGGTGTATGTGGTACACATCTTTAATAGATGTCTATTGTAGTAAATCCCTCTTATTTATACTTTTTACAATCTATTATATGAATGGTTGTGATATATATATATATATTAGAGGGTGTTTTCCAAATGATTTTATGAGATAAAATCTAGTTTTTATGGAGGTGTGATAAAATCACATTTTCTTTCTAAATGATAAAATCTAATTTTGATAAACTCTACCCGATGCCTTTATTTGATAAAATCTAATTATGCTTTTATGATTTGAGAATATTAAATTTTATCTCATAAAATCATTCGGAAAACACCCCTTGATAATCTATATTCTTATCTTTTCATGTTTCGGTTGTATATAACTTAATTATGAATATGCAGCATAACACTGAGTCAAATAAGAGAGCAAAAAAAAAAACAAGGAAAAAGAAAGAGGGTAATAATAGAGGAAGAAAAAGAGGTTGAATTATAGGAGCCGATCGAGGGAGCATTCGGAGGGGAAAAGATTCTTGTAGAAAGAGAAATTTGTCGTCCTACACTAATCATTATACTCCCTTTCTCTTTGCCGAAACATGAGTGGAGTAGGTGATACCATACCTGGTGACACAACAGAGACAGAGAAGGACTACAATTTTTCTCTCAAGTTGGTGAGCGGTCAGTGTTACTACGCCTTTTTTGTTTTTTGTATGTACAAACAATCTAGACTATAACTTGCCGACAATAATTTCCCTCTCTCCATCTGTAATGGGTATTAGTATTTGTTTTTGCAACATTGTATACAATTGGTGAAGGACGGGAGGAAAATTAATGGGTATATATTTTTCTATAAACTCGAATCTTGCCCTCTTAATTACTCGGGAGGCAATGCGTAATACCGGATGAATCAAGAGCCACATGTCACTAAAATCAGTAATACCGGATGAATCAAGAGCCACATGTCACTAAAATCAGTAATACCGGATGAATCAAGAGCCACATCTCACTAAAATGAGTAATTAGTAGAAGACCATATGAAGTGGTACAAGACCATATGAAGTGGTACTAACATAATAGTTGGTCATGAAATTCGTTCTCAATTTTAGTTTCACGTTGTAATTCTTAATGTTCGTTCTCACAAATTTTAATAAATTAAAATATTTTTAAAATACGTATCTACTCTCTTACTCGTGTTCGCGTACTTTACAGTATGATGCAGCTGATAATGCCATACTCCACCGTTCCACCACTACTAATTTTCTACTCACTTCACTCATCTAAAGTGAGAGACCATTATGATTTGGGTAACTTTCACTGACATCCCCTTGATTTTACTCAAATCACACTGTCACCCTCGTTACTCTTTGAAATCACACTGCACTACCCTTCTATAATATTTTGTGTAACACTTTAGTCCATTTACTCAATTTTGCCCCGCCAAACAAAACATATCATATAATTACTAGTTAATCAAATCAATGTAAAACTAAAAAAATTAATAGTAAATGTCCTAGTTTTATTTAACTAGTTATATGAATTGTTTTATTACGCAAGTGCAAAACTGGTATTAATAGAGTAAATTGACTAAAGTGTGACACAAAATATTGAAGCAGGGGAGTGAAGCGTGATTCCTACGAGTAAAAGGGGTGGGAGTCTCATTCAAACAAAATCAAGGGAGTGTAAGTGAAATTTACCCTTATGATTTTTCTTTTTTAACCTCTCTTTCTCTGTCTCTCTTTTCACTCTTTGAGAATGTGAGTGGAGGAATCTGAAATCCATCATAAATTAGGAGAGAGAATTCAAAATACTTCAAGGCTATTTTTTTATAACTTAGGTGTCATGTACAGCTTTCGCGCACCTCGACTAATTTTGGAGGTCGAATCCCGCCGCCCACTAGCGTGGACCCTAATTAAAGTCGGAGTTTTGACGGGGGATCATGAATATAGTCCCACATTGCTTGAGAATTGAATGTGTGATCACTTAATATAACGTTGGATCCCTCTACTCATTGCCAATTAATTTTGAGTTGGATAAAGTTTCCACATTATATCAAAGTAGGTCCCATTCCACCCAACACTTTATAAAAATTCACCATCCACACCCCACGCGATGACAGACCAATAAAAAAACTGCACGACGATAGATCCAATATGAGCATACACGTGACAGACCTCAAATGTGCCTGCACGTGAGGGGAGATGTTAATGAATATAGAACATGTTTGTTAGCTGGATTATTTGGTTAGATTAACTATTTGCCTGGACTAATTAACCCGGGACTAACTAATCCAGGGACAATTTAATCTCCCACAGCAGGATTATTTATGGCCACCCTCAACTCTATCCATAATTAGTCTCCTTTCCCCAATTACTCGATTATCCCACCGTACCTTTAATATTTGGTATGAAAATGAATTTTGAATGCTAAGAGCATCACTAGTGGTATACTCAAATATTGCCACATCACATTTTGAGTATTCATTTAATGGGTTTATAAGTTTGAGTATCTACCCTTCTACAATGGTTTATTTGTGTCCATAATCAAAAAAGTACTATTCACTTTATTTTTATTCATAAAATGGGCACAACTTTAAATTTGTACATATATATTTTTTTAATATTATTACTATTTAAAAGATATTCACAATACGTTTAAAATTATATCAATCTTGAACATATTTTGGTAAAGATTAAAAATTGATAATTTCAATTTTTGGGAGAGAGTGCAAAAAAATTGAGTTTTGAATTAAGTATTTGAAAAATGGAGAGAGAATGTTGTTACTTTTGATACGGTGTGGTCCCCAAAATTTGGTTATTGAGGTTTGGTTATTGAGAAAGATTGGTAGTTTTGAGTATCCAAATGCCAAAAGTTGAGTATTTGTAACAAATGTTGTTAACTTTGAGTATTTATCCAAATACCATTGTGAGCCTCTTTTGTGTATCAAAATACTCATCTTTGAGTATTTTTGTATTTGAGTATACCACTAGTGATGCTCTAAGCAAGTAAATGTTACTATCTTTTTTCATCATCCAACCAAACCAAGTATAATGTAATCTCCCCTTCTTAATTAATCCTTCCTTCTGCCATATCCTCTTTTTATCCACCTTCTTATTTAAGCCCTCGAAGCTAATCCGGCTAACAAACAAGCTCATAGTCCCACATTGTTTGGGGATGAATTGGGTAATCACTTAATATACTGTTAAGTCTCTTCACATTGTTAATTGACTTTAAATTGGATATAGAGTTTTCACAACTGACCCCAAATGAGTTGAAAGCAGCTAGGGTATTTGTATACTGAAAGGACATGGTAAGTGTAACATTTCAAAATAAAACATGGGCAAAAAGAATAGTAGACATGGCTTTCCATTATGGGAAGCATCTGCTTTTTTGTTTCGTTTTTATGATGAAGATTGAAGACTTGCTTTACTTGGAGTAATCTGATGATGACAATCTAATGTCAAACGACCCACTTTTTATATTCTTCATCCAATTTAAACATTACTACTTATAATCTAAATTTGCTTTTTGATACTCTTTGAACAGATTAACTTCCATAATTTGCATTATAGAAACTTGCCATAGGAAAAGTGGATTATCTGATTTTGATCATATAAATCCTTAAGTTGGTTGTTGCTTAAATCATGATAAAAGTGGATTCTGCTACTAAATAGTAACCAATGTCTCTTCTTCTTGCTTTTTTATTTTATTTTAGTTTGCCATAAAGTATCTCGAAATCTTGGAGTAGCAATTTCTTTTCAACTTGGGTTATCTTTCGCCTATACGATAAAATAAAAGTTGTGGGAAACAAGTCGATACTGGTTTTTGAAAAGAATTAGATAAAAATTTCGAATTCGAAGCTACAACAAACATTTTAACATAGACTCTTTTTAAAATGAACATTTACTTAGAATCTGCTATTTGTGAAAATAACATATAATCAGATTGCATGAGCTTCAAGCTAAAAAATAAAAATAAAAACCACTTTTTATATTCAGTTAATAGCTGCTAACAGTAGAGGGCTCCATATTCAAATCGACGAACGTACAGTTCATTTCAAATCTGCAGGATCCTAATTAACTAAACCTATTTTTGCATTATTTTCAATGCCTAATTCCTACAAGAGGCTATACAGAGGATTCCACAAATGGGTTTTTCCTTCAAAACCACAAAGACAATAACAAATAAGAACAGATTGTGACACGTACAGAAACAAAACCAAAAATCAACTACAAACCAATGTGCTTTACAACAAATATTCGCAGCATAATCAAATTAGTGGTAAGCAATTCATCGATAAACGCGGATATAACCAACCTTCCTCCACTAACACAATCATGGTTCTTAGCAAAAAAATCAGTTCAAATTTGGTTGGAGAATCGCTATCCAGCATCTTCTGCGTTGCTTCAATCCGACAGTCTTCCCCTACTTTAGGTCCCCTCGAAAACCTTTTTTTCGCAATCATGAGGGAGGGAGCATCAACGGATGACTATGCATTAATGGATGAACATCACGATATTTGGAATGTTTTTAAAAAAGAGAAGTTAACCAAAAGATGATTTAACTTTAGGGCCCTTCTTTTTATCTCTCCCTAACGACCAAAATTTGAAAATAGACTTCCACTTCTTTGTAATGGTGGTGAGGCACCACTCTTTCAAAGACACAAAAACCAGAAAAAGATAGAAGATGAGAGATTGTACAACAGTGACAAGTTCTTCTTCAGCTAGAAAGATTTGCTCATGGGGTCCTTCTGAGTTTTTTTTTTTTTTTTTTTCACCATGGCTATCCTAGAAACTTGATTGGAACGATTTGGAATTGAGTCTTCTCTTGGAATCTTTCAGCAAAATCGGCTTCATTTATGATCTAACGATTTTATTTGCCGAACAAGCATGTTTACAGTGGCCTCACCATTCCAACAGTATCTTGGTAGAATGCTTCTGCCATCAAAAAAGGAAATTGAAGGATAATTCAGCAATTTATTTTGTCGACTGGATCGGTAGATCAGCGAAGTATAAACAAAGAATGCCGCTAGAGCTTGTCACAAGCGGGAAGAATCTCACCCAGTTTGAGAAAAATTCTAAAAGTCAATAGAATTTCACATGGTGAAAGGTTCATGCCTTCCCAATTTCATTTTTTGCTACTGATTAGTGACTTGAAATTCCATTGAAACTTAACGAGAAATGAGGCCTCTTGAGCAGACCAAGTACAAGATGATAATGCAAAATCAAATATATGAGCCCTAGAAGATGGGGGACAGTTTTCACCCAAATATCACCAATGCTTCACTGGATCCAAATCACAGACGCGCAAAGGAAGCCAAACTGCTGCATAAACTTGCATATTCCATTTGCACTTGTGATGAACTAGAATTTTATGCTGATGAAATGCTAATACCTTATGAAATCGTTAGAATTTGGGAGAATGAAAAAGAACTATAATCAGTCTAAATTTGTCATGGTCCATGGAACATCGACAAAGCGCTGTAATCAGTCTAAATTTGTTGACTCCGAAAAAAGGTAAGGAGAAGGCTGATATATAGAGGATTAAAGTATGCTCCGAAAAAATACCGCCATCAACTTCATATTGAAAGAACTCTACAATGGCATGAATACATAAATTGCAGTCCTGAAGCAAACTGCAAGTTCAAGAAAGAATTTTACAGGAACTGACCAAACTTGATAGAAAATTCATTCCAAATTAGAAAATTTTGAACTTGAAAAGGCCAAGGGAGAATAAAAAGCGTCCCCGTCATAAATATTCTATATCTTAGAACATCTACAACTCATGTTCATGTAGCATCCTATCTTCAAAAGAAACAACAGTTCCTTTTTCAACAAATCCATTTGATCATGCTTGGGTGGGAGTGAGCACTGCTATGAACCATGAGTGTCTGAAGTAGTGAATACACATTAGCCAACTTCTCATTCATGTTCACTCCACACCACCCCAGGATGCTAACCTCTTCCGAAAGGAGCAAGTAGATGAATACAAGGTGAAAGTAGCAACAACAGGGGGAAAAAAAAATCAAAAAATCCTACAAATCTGACATTCTAAAGAGAAAGGAAAGAAAAAAAAAAATTCTTACACAGAAGATGCATCAGTAGAAAACCTCATGCAGTACATCATCCTCACCATTTGCCAATGCGAACAGCTCCGCATCCTTCTCTTCGTCAGTTGAAAAGTCCCGTCTCTCAAGCTTCGAATGAGCAGCAATAAATATCAACTTCTGAGCCCTGTCCATTCCTAACCTAGAATGTGCATGAGCACTCACCCATTTCAAGAAAGAATAATTGCACTTGAACCCACATGAAGTCGCACGAAGGAAGATCAACCTCACTGCAACTTTCCCTAATGACTTAAACTGAGTGAGGTGAGTTTCCCACACAAGCCTACTACTCTGCGGATTAGCAATTTTCATTTTTCCTGTAATGGGGTCCCTCTGCTTCAACTGCACGGCTTGTGCATATACTGGATCAAGCCCTTCTGTTCTCCACTTCATAAGTTCCATAAGAACAATATGAGCCTCTTCCCTCGATACAAGCCGGGTAATGAGCTTGTCCACATCCTTCTCTTGCTCAGGTGTCAAGCAATTGAAGGGGGGTAGATACTTCCCACTGGTGTCCCTAACTAGATACAGTGGATCAAGTATGAATGCAGCAGCCCAAGCCGGATGGTAGTTCTTTTTGAACCGTCTATCGATCACTTTGTCCACATGATTTTCAGCAACGTCGAATCTAGAACACCAGTCCTTCACTTTAGTCCTCAGCTCATCCCATAGAGGAATGCATTGCCCTACCAATGGCCTTTCTTTCTCAATTTCCTGAGACGTTCCCTTGATCAGTTTAACCAAGGAGTGGACCGCCTCTAATTCGTTCCAAAAATGGGGATCCCTCAGCATTTCCTCGATCTCTCTAGCAATTTGCTCCTCCATTGACACCATCTTGTACGATTCATCGAGCAAGACTAACTGAAGTGCCCTAGCCGAACTCAATATATCCTCCACCATAGTGTGGATGGGTCCAAAGTTGGATTTATCGTGGTCTTTCATAGGTACTCTTAACAACCCAGATTGGCCATACTCCTGCAACTGATACTTATGGAAAGAGTTTCGGATTAGAGACTTGTTATTGACGAAATTTGCTAGTTTAAGACAATTGTCAGTCACATTGCTGAACAATGGAAGCTCCTTACTCAAGTCCTTAATCAAACTATTAACCCCTTGAAACTGACAGGAAAGATTTACCATCCAATGGTGTTGACTCTCTAAACTCCTCAATGCCTTGGCTTTGAACCTGTCTGAAACTATACCTACACATTGTTGCACAGCATTTCCACAAATTCCCCTTATCGTTTCCCATAAAACCTCCTCTGCATACTTGGAAGGAACATTCCCACTAGTGAAAACTGCTCTTCTGAAAACACTAGTCCCATTGGGAAGATTCACAGCCAAATTCACCAAACTCTCCGACCTCCACCCATCGGACGAAATTTGAAAGAACATCGCATCCCGGATTCTTGATTCTGACTCTGATTTCGCTTCCTCGTACTTAGCATCTAATCTGGCTCCAGCAAATTCTCGTCTCGAAACCGGCGGCAATCCTACTTGGTTCAGGAAAGCTCTGAACTTTGGGTGCTCGAGGCTGGAAAATGAGACCGACCCACATGATTCGTACACCCAATCGGAAAGATAATCAAGGGATGAATCGATTTGGGTTTTTGTTAGGGTTGGGCCAGGTGATGATGATGATTTCGGACTCTTCAACTTCTTCACACTGTCTTCCAACATAGCTAGTGCACTCAAGTCTTCTTTCCCACCTGATAACATCAAATGCTGATGTTGATGCTGCTGCTGACTAGAAGAATAATAAGAAGAAGAAGAACACCCACCTCCCCCACCGCTGCCGCCAGCAGTTGGAGTAACAACAACAGTAGCAGGCGGCGGGTAAGCTAGCTCTACTGAAAACCGCGACGGATCGACAATCGCAAGCGGTGGAAGCTGGAAAGCAGGAGTAGAAGGGGAGGTACCACCACCACTACCACCTCCGCCGCGGCCTCGGCCACCGGAGGAGGAAGAAGAGCGTTTTCGGTAAGTAGAAGGAGGCGGAGGCGGTGGCGGAGAGGAGGAGGGTAGGGTGGGCAAGGAAGAAGAAGAAGGGGAAACAGAGGAAATGGGGGTTGGTGAAATGGAGGAATTGAAATTGGGGCAAGTGCCTCGCTTGAGATGCTCAGAAGCAGTTCGAGAGGGGTTGGAGGCGGAGAAAATGGCGTCGCAGAGACAACACTTGAGTTTGACTGATTTGGGTAAGCCGGTATCAGTGTTGTGAACGAGGATAGGCTCTAAGTGAGCCCAGTACCAAGCCCCTTTCCCCTTAATCGCTTTCGTCCGTACCATTACTAACCCTTCGTACCTCTTGTACACCGCCTTCGTCGCCGCCTCCTCCGCCGAGACCCCCCCCTCGACCGGTGTCACAGTCGTGGTTGAATTAGTCGTCGCCATTGTCACAGTCGTACGGCGAAGAAATGGATATGGGAGTTTTTGGTTTCAAGGGGTGCGGAGATATTTGTGTGTCATTTCACAGATTGGATGTATTTGTGTGTTACGGATCTACTACATTGAGGAGGAGAGGAGCGTCGGCGGATGCCGGAGCTTGAATCCGGCGGGGTTCCATGCAAAGATCTGGGGGGGATTTGGAAGTAGTAGTTGTTATTTCTGGTCCGGAGTGGTGGGTTGAAATTTGGAGAGACAGAATGCAGTCTGGAGAGAGAGAGAGAGAGAGAGGTTTGTGTAGTGTTGTGTTCTGTAAACAGAATCGAGAGCCTCAGAAGCCAGTTCGCTGCGCGTGCGGAAGGTAACTAGAAAATCATGTTTTTCCTTTTTTTCTTTTTTGTAGATGAGAACTCAAATCATGTTGACATATAAATAATCAAAAGAAAAGGGTTGTGGGATGTTGTAACGGAAATGCTACACATACAACAACTAAACACAACATGGGACACATTGTCCTACATGGCTCCTATGTGGCGCACCACGTGTATGGGTGGGACCCACCAACTTAATCCAGCAAAATAAAAAAAAATTCTAAAGTGGCTCTCCAATTGTCGATCATATATTGAACGAACCACCTACAGCCACAGCCCATGACCGACCTCCACAACTTGGAACGGGGGATGATGCTGTCCTCGAAGGGACAACATGGATGATGGGTGTGGACGTCGCCACCGGATATGAAAAATGTGTTTGTTTCAAAAAATCCATTATTTTTGGAAAATGGATTTAATACCCCGAGAAACCGTTTTTGAGAAAATGATTCATAAAATAATGTGACTCGCGTTTAAAAAAAAGAGTTTGAAAACCAGAGATCGTTTTGGATTCGGGAGCCAGGTTACGAACGGGGAAGAGTTATAAGGCACCCCGCTCGCCCGATTAAAAATAGGTCTTTACTAAATATTTGTGGGATTTTTTGAAAACATTTTAATGCAAAACTTTATTCACATAAACAATTAAATCATGCAAAGCAAGCAATTTAAATATTGAAATGAACAACAATTAATACAATCAAGCAAATAATAGTAAGTAATTAAAATGAAAACCATTTTCTCAAACTGCTTATGAAGGAAAACACGCGATTTTAAATTTTCAGATTTGAAAAAGAGTACAGTAGGGCACACAAAATGTACCGTGCGGTATAGAAAGTGTGTCGTGCGGCACTGTTCACCAATCCAATGGTCAAATTTTTGAAAGTGTGTCGTACAACACTCCAAGTGTACCGTGCAGTACAGAAAGAGTGTCGTGCGGCACTGTTTTCTTCACAAATAGTTTGAAATTTGATTTTTCGACAAGAATGAGATGGAGGCACATTCAAGGCATGAAACTTGATCAAAACTAATTACTTTGAACTGGAAAATGATAGTTTTGAATAAGAATTGTTCTTCCTCATTGGATTACCCCATACAAAGCGATGTTTTCACCGTACGACGCAATCGGAAGGTCTTTAATCAAAATGATTTTTGCTATAACATGGGCCTACCAAATGCGGAGACAATATAGAAGATTATCCCGCAATTGGCATCCCTCCCCTCAGGGTACCAAAGCTATGAACTTCCGCGAAATGAAATCGTACCTTCAGTGGAAAACTCTCGGAATGGAACGCCTCTTTGACCTTCCAGTGCTAACTCCAACCTTCTGCGGCACCTCCGGACTTGCTCTCAATGTGATGAAGGAGGTTTGGCTCTGGGCTTGATGGAACTAGTGATGATCAGAGGAGGTTTTGTACCGAAAACAGAGCAACGGGGTTACGGGTCATGACTGGGTTTACTTTGAAAGTATGGGAATAGTTTCTGGAGATTGAGAGTGGTGGTAATAGGTAATTTAGGATATGGGTAGAGTTGGGAACAGAGTTTAAGAGAGGTTAGTCATGGTTTTTCATTTCTAATGGAGAGGGAGAGCTTTCGGTATGTGAAAAATGGAGGGAGAGACTTGTTATCCATCAAAAATGGAAGAGGAGTATCTTATTTATAGCCAAAATTCACTTGGGGAGCAAGTAGACGTGATTAGATAGGGCAAAAGTCGGTTATGCCAGCCAAAATGCTTCAGGGCAAAGTAAACTTGGTGACCAAGGCTGCCTGACAGTGCCGCACGACACTACAACTATACCGTGCGGTATACAAACTTTGTCGTTCGGCACTCTTCCACCACCATTGTAAGAAAAGGACACCGTACGTGAGAGTTGAGCACCATGTTGGCTTCCTTTGACTTGGAGGGTATCACTCCGAGAGGTTTTTCGAGCGTTTCTTTTCATCATCGGGGATTAAAACGTGTACGAGAACTCAATTTTGCGGTGTCTACAATGGGCTGATCACAGTCGTCCATGGTCGGCCATGAATGACTCAAATATGTTCAGCGGCGAATGATTTAGATTTGTTTGGACAAGATGTGATTTAGGCCTTCCATGGCCGACCACAGACGGCCGAGATCGGCCAACATCCATGATGTCCTCGAAGGGACAGCATCAACCCCGTGTCGTCCTCCACAACCTGCAGCAACACCACCAATACTCTCCTCATCTATCATATCTTCACTTCCAATTAACATTGACCCTAAATTCCCAATATTCTGAGCATGAAATTAGGGTTCCAAAACAAAACTCAACCTAAACCAACTAGAGCCCCAATCTTTCTGCAAATACACAAATACCTAGTTCACCAAATCGGCTCAAGAACCACAATTTCATCACAACTCCAATTTTTGTAACATCAATTGGAGAAAAACATTACTCCTACTGTACGTGATGGATTTACTTACGTTGGGAAGATAAGACGATGCAGAAATTGGAGTCCTAGATAACAGAGAGAGAGAGAGAGAGAGACCTTGGTGGTGGTTAATGACGTCAGTGGTGGTGGTCACTGTAGCTGGGTGAGGCGAGCACAACCTAGCGGTGGTGGTGGCTGCGGGAGTTTTGTGATTTTCACAGGTTTTTTTTTTTTGGCAGCACTAGTACACTTGGCCTACCACGTAGTTGTGCGGGTAGCATTGTCCAATTGTTTAAGAGATGGCTTCAATCCACTCGACATTTGATGTACAGTGACTCCAGTTATTTAGTAATTCCTTGATTTTAAATTTATTCTAGTACTCCTAGTATTGTGTTATTTAAAGAGAAACTAAGCTAATTGTAGCTGACTTATAAAAATAGATAATTTAGTTTTAAAGTTGTACTTGTTGATTATTTTCTCAAATAATAAAATCACATGAATTATATCTGAAACTTAATTTTCTTGATCAAATTAAACCAAAAGCTAGAAGAGCAGATGTGCCTTGGGGGAAAAAAAAAAAAGGCACTACTGAAACCATCACCGTCCTACACATGAAACAAAGCTAAACCTAAGCTAGGCCGCAAGATTTTAACAAAACGCTGAAAGAAAGACAATTAAACGGTAGCAAATAGTCAATCCAATCTAAGAACTAAGGCTAACATACATCATGTTTCATACTGATGCATGCACTTATGCAGTTATGTCAATTATGACTTTAAACCTTTACGGCCTGTTTGTTCGAGAGATTAGCCACCCGAATACGAGATAGTACTCTAGATAAGCTATTCTTGCATGCCCACATAATCACAGAATAGCCCCTTAGAGTAAGGCCACTGGACTAACACCATATTTGCCGGGAAAATAACTCCACCCCAACTCCAAAGATTAGCCAACTGTTAGAGAAATCACCACGAGCACACAATGGAATACGAAAACAGTAAAGCAATCAACACAGGAATTTACGTGGTTCTCCAAAACCGGGTACCTCCACGGGAGCGAGAGCGAGTCTGTTTATTATGATCAAAATCGGTTAGGGTTTTTACAATAGAGAGTATATATACTCTATTCCAAACATCAAACACCAAATATTCGGCCCTGCGGCCACCAACGACAACAGTTGGACCCGTGATGGGCCAGATGCCGAGCTCCACTCTGCTGAGCTCCCCTCGCTCCGTTACGCTCTGCACCTGACCTTTCATCAGAACTCCTTGGTACCTCTGCATATGAGCCACAAGTTCCAACACCAACAACAAAGCAAACTTTCCAAGAATAACAAGTTCTAAGAAAAAAAAAATTCAAATTTGTATCGAAAAACTTATTTGCTTCATTACGTGAGCAAGAAGGGTCCAAATCATGGCGGAGTTAAAGAGAATCGGGTCTTGGTCGACATGGTGTCTAAGATGTTATAAAGCAAAGAGATATTTATTGTTTCATAACTTACATTTTTAATATATAATTGCAATTATTAAATTTAAATAGACAATAAAAAGAAAAAAATAGGCGCTACAAGAATTACACAAGGACAATCAAGTAATTTGCTTCATTATTTCACTATCCTCTATTCTTATCCACCCATATAAACTATCAAACAAACCAAGTATAAGCTAATCTCATCTCTCTAAAAAAAGTGACAAGCACCTTCTAACCTTATCCATTCTTCTTATCTTCCCCTTCTTCCTTATCCTCAAAACTTTATCCGTCCGATAAACGGGCCATTAGGAGTTGGCCTAAATGTCAAGGCTTGAGATTTAGAGGTTTGCTCTTCCTGCCTTTCCCAAATGTCAGAATCATGGAATAAAGCTTCAAATTCTCATTCCTCCTCAAGATTTCCGCCATCCAATCCGAACCATAAGGTCTAATTAGTTTTGAAACCTCTAAAAGCATCTTCAATCCATGAGCCTCCAAAACTCAATTGTTGACAATCAAAATACTATTTTTTTATTCAAAAAGTAAAATTGGAGCTTACTACATTTCCTACGCACTCCATTACTATTCATACGCACTCCAACTACAAATATCCATTTCCATCTATATATTTAAAAAAAAAACTCACAATTCCATCACTTTCCCTCGAAAACTTACTAACATTCCTTCAAAATTTAAATCACTAATTTTTGAATTTTCCACTAAATGTGTCAAACATAGGTGTCAAATTAAAGATATCGTTATCATATTTTTAATACTGCTAGGATCAAACGCTTACCATCTTACCAAAACCTGCGGGTGTTAGTGAAGGCCCAACTTTATTTCCTTAATCCCTATCGCGCCCAAGCGCCAACAGATCAACTGAGACTTGGCCCACCTAGCCTCCGCCTCGGCAGGATGCTGGACTTGGCCCACTTGGCCTCCGCCAACAAATACTATAAATTTTATGAATAAAAGATCTCTAATTTGATAGTTTTTCAATATTATATGGAATGAAAGTGAAAAATACAAATGGAGATGGATCTCCATTTTTGTGCTGTGTCTCTATATTTGGATACCCATAATGTTCTCCATATTTTGGTCGGAGTGCATTTGATCTCCATGTCTTCAAAATAGGGAGATATGGAGCTTGGTTGAAGATGCTTTAAGGTGCTATTAACTCTTTTGGAGCCACAAGGGCGGACATTTCAGGAGGGCCAATGGCACAGACCATAGCTTCCCACTAATATATGTATTTTTCTTAGCTATTATGTTTGACCAATTAAAAATACGGGCTTTTTTGGTAATAAATACTCTTCCCTTTCAAAAAGATTATCCGGTCCAAAAAACAAAGACTTAAGAAAATGCAGTCAAAGAATTGCTAACATTTTTCTCGTAGATACTAAATATCAACGAGTTATTGTAATTTTTTATTTTTAAAAATTGGATTTGTTCAAATAAAAATACATCCTTTATATGTTTTCGGTTTGACGAATCAAATATTATTTCTGGGACGGTAGAAGTATATTTATTACTATGGGCTTCACCTCCAGGCTCCAGGTTCAAATCATGGCTCTGCAATTGTTTGGGGCCAATTCATACGGAGTTTTGCTTGACTTTAAATGAAGCCCCAATTAGTGAACGGTGAGATTGGTTCCCAAATGCTTGCAAACTGGCCGGACACTTGTTTATTAAAAAAAACTTCGGCATGGCCTTGGCAACCACATGCCTAGATTGTTTATGAGGAAGATATAATGGTTGATTCAAAAATCGTAATCAGGCTCAGGCATCTTTTATTTGGTTAGTAGTAATAGGTTTCCGTAATTGTGTGTATCGTCCATTTTCAAATCACGTGATGCTGTTAATATATCACAGGTAATTTTATGCATCATGAATTGACGCAGAAAAACAAAATTTGGATTCAAAATACATTAATAGATATCCGGTAAACATGAATTTTGGTGTGTATGTGAGTTTCCCGTTTTCTAAAAGCAACTCCTATTTACTTAAGACATCAAGGTGATTTTAATAACTTGTTTTAGCAAATGGGGTATGTGAGAGAAAATTGACTTTACACAGCTTTTAACTAATGGAAAACAAAAGTGATTTTAGCAATCTTACTAAAACTCAACTTGAGATTTTGCATTTTAACAAATGAGAAGTCTAAAATATCAACGGTTCAGATTAATGGTGCGAAAACAGTTCGGACAGGACTGTCCATGTAATAATGATGCTCCGAAACTAAAGTCAAATAATTCTTCAGTAAACCCATTGGCTTCTGTTCTCATTTCTTGGTCTATGTTCTTGCTTTCTAGGAGTAGTACTTTCTATTATGGCTCTTGCAATTTTTAGTAATTTAAGATGTTTTTACGTTTGTGCTCCTCCCACTCACACTCTTGCAAGTACATTATTTCAGAGTTTAGTTCAGTGCGGCCTCTCGTAGTACCTTTCTATTTTTATTTGGGTTTGGCCGGACTAATTCAATCCAGTATTATTAGGGTCCAGTACCCTCCAGTGTTTTTACATTTCAGGTTTGTTCTCAAAAAAATGTTCGAAATCGTTCATTTTGTATCACACGTTTGACAAATATATCAATGAAAAAGATTAAAAATTTGATTGGACTTCGTTTTGTATATGAATGAAATGATTTTGCTATTTACCCAAAAAAAAAAAAAAAATTTGCGCAACAAAATATTGCGTTGACTCAAATCGTTCACATACAAAAGAGGTCTGGTATAGTACTAGATAGATTTCATCCATTTGATATATTTTCTGGGTGATTTCATGAGATTCTGTTCTAATAGTACCAAGTACTTTTCCCATACAAAACGAAGTCCGGAACGAACCTAAAAAAATGCAAAAAACTGGAGTAGTAAGAGAAAACTGGACGATCAAACATGAAACAAAATACACGTGAAGCCCACGCATGGTCAATGTTGTGGCTTCTGTTACTACTTTCTTGTACGGAGCAGGAGTATTTTTTAGTCTTTTTTGTATGTCGTGGGGCTCTTTGTGCGGGTAGCTGTTTTTGTTTGTCTCTTTCTTTTTTTTTTTTTTTATATATCTGGATTAGTCTGTGCATATATCGACTAATTTTGGGATCTTGGATGTAATGACCAGCATAATTCTCAGTGGCTCCAAGAGTTTGCTGGCAAAGGAAATCAAACCTGAGAAATTAAGTGAGAACAAACCCCCAAGTTTCAAGACAATACCATTTTACCAACCTCTTAAATTTTATTTTTTTTCTCCCTTTCTATCCTTTTCCACTCTTAATTTGTTGATATTTTTCTCTATTAATTTTCCATACATATGCTATCATTACATATGCATACATTACTTTCTGGATTTTTCTATTATAAGTTTAGTTAAGCCTTCCTTTTTTGCCTTGTTCTTCATGCGGTCTTTAGAGTACGGATAAATTACAATTATCTCCCCTTAGATTGTGATTAGATTCAATGAACCACTTGTGATTAGATTCAACGAGACTTCCTTTTTTTTTTTTTTTTTAGTATATAAAAGAATCTTTTTAATAATGAGTCATGCATTAAAAGTGAATATTTATGTGATTACTTGCCTATTACAAGGAAAAGAAGAAAAAAAAAAAAAAGGGGTCGTTTGCCCTTCCATTCTTTCTCAGTACCCACAGTTTGAGCCATGTACCAATATTATACCTTCGTGGGAAATTATCTTAGATCATATTTTGATACATACAAGCTTTTTTCCTAAGCCCCCACGTTATATTATGATCTTTCCTCCAAAATTGCGCGATCATATCGTCTCCGAAATCTAGAGGACACTTACCTCTATTGAGTGGGTACAAAGGGTGGACTTAGAGATACAGAGTCCAGTGGGGTCTAACAAATCATTGTTTGGTAGTCTTTTTTTTCTCCATATTACCAGATATGCAATTGACAAGAGGGAAATAAAAACGGTCCATCTCTCCAGCATCGGACCACCCACCAAGTCAACAATTCAGGCGTCGAACCACCGACAATCGCAACTCCCATGATTAATGGAAACTCCTCTTTCTTCTTCTTTTCTTGATAATAATTTTTGAATGCACGAAAGTTTCATTAGTCTTTTGACAACAAAACACGGTAAGGATCGGACTCTTCAATGTTATGACAAATCCATGCATCCATCGGGGGAGCTTGGTTTTTCCAGCATCAATCTAACATTTGTCTTGCCTGCAACAAAATTCATCGCCATACTCAAATGGTTGTCAAATTTTTTACGGTAAATGAAATAAATAATGATAACTGAATTGAGGAATAACTACTTTATTCTCAATAAAACTTGAATTGAGGAAGATGCATCAATGCACGTCAAGCGGTGCCAATCTTGTCAGAAACATGTCAATTTGGTGCAAAACCCGAAAGTGAATCTCCATTACATTTGAGCACTTTAACCATTTCACACTTGGGCTATGGATCTTATTGGACAGATACACCTGCATTCGCATACTCATCGATAGAAATTTTTGCCGCAATAGAGATCTATACCAAGATGGTGAAAACAGTGCCAGATCTAAAGAATGCCACGAGATAAAATGCTTATCAATTCCTATGAGACTAGCTATTATTCCCATATTTTTTTACTTTGCTATATCACAATCCACATTTTAAGGATGATTTAATAACTATTAATTTTTTTTTACAACATTCATGGAAAAAAAATCTTTATAACCAAATTCATAAAGGAAAATTTTCATTTCACAATGAAAGAGAGCTACACATGAATTGAGAACTGATAGGTGCTGAAAAGCACTCATTTAATCTTCTAATTTACATTTTAATAGTCAAATCATAGAGTTACTCGATGAATTATAATGGTTGAATCGTGTTTGTAGGTTTTGGAGGGTGCCGAACTATTAAAAATGCTATTTGGAGTCAATATGATGCATGGAATGCAAAGTAGACTTATAGAGTTTTCGCAATGGTTCAAGAATCGCATCATTTCGAGTTCGGACAAAGCCGGGCCGAGTCCATGAAGTTGGAGCTACAATCTGGAATTTCCGCCCGGGCGGGAATCAAAGCCGCCTGGGCGGTTTTAGCCGAGTCAAACACGGATTAGGGCTTTGACCACGTTTTTTGAAGTTTTGATATAAATAGGCTATTGCTCTGAACATTTTGGGGGTCCTAGAATATTTTGAGGCAAGTTTAGAAGGAGAAAAGCAAGTCAATCCATGGGTTCTTCAACAAATCAAGCGTCCATCCCCACCTCTATGGCCGGCTAAACACCTTCTAGAGGGAAGATGAAGCCCCGTTTCAAGTAACTCTGTATATGTGTAGGCGTTAAGTTTATTATGTGTAGGCGTTAAGTTTATTAACTCGAATCGATTGTTTAACTTAGAACATGTTTTCATTATGATCAGGTGGAATTGTTTTAATTTTTTCTATTGGTTGTGTATTTGTGATTGCAACTCAAATACCTAGTTAAACAATGATTTTCTACGCTTGTGCTTGGGTAAGTGAGATGGATTATGCTCGTAAGACGGATCGTGCCACTGGATAGTCCGTGAAAGAGACGGGTTGTGTCAGCGAGACGGTTCTTGCTATGGGATAGTCTATGCCTGTTAACAACATAATTATTCTCTTGACAAATTGTGATTCGAATAATCAACCTAACCTATACATAACTTAGTTGCGTGGTCGGAGTGGATTCGAAACCCTAGATTTCTCCTCCATTCGTTCTTCATCAATTTTATTATTTGTTTCTTAAATTAATTTAGTTTCCAAAAACCAATCACTCAAATCTCTTTTTCCGAATTAAATTAGAAATTAATCAAAAGTAACATAACTTAGCCAAATTGTCTCCGCGGATCGACACTCGGACTTAGCCACTATTCTTCTGAGTAGTAGTTAATTCTAAGTTTCTATAAATTTAATTTTGATACGGCACGACACGGTAAAAAACACACCAAGCAAAATAAACTACTACGTACTTTTTATCTTTTTGGTCAAATGATTGGTAGTGAAAACCCTCTAATATACTAGCTAATTGAGCTTCTTTCAATGTTTTCTTTGACTAATTTGGATATGAAACTGAAAATATTTCAATGGGGCATGATCATCTCTGGTTGCTATTTAAACATTTGTGGGTCCTTTTCGGGCTCATTTCAATAATTGAAATCATTCATTTTTTAGAGTTTGAAAATAAAATCAATCATGCAAATTATATATTTATCAAATTAAAATTGATTAATATATAAGTTTTTGAAACTAACTTAAGAAAAGAGGTTCCTATTCAGTGTTCTCATCATTAATATTTAACATGAATGTATACCGAAAATATATGAAGCGATATCCGATGAACACGATTTTTTAAGAGACCAATGTTCTCGATGAATCCAAATTGTAAAAAAGAACCCAAAAAGAGCCTGATAGGACGATCTAATACTTGGATAGGGGATTGGAGAAGAGCTGATTCCTATTTCAAACAGTAATTCATTCCGCTGAAGATGAGAGAAGAAACAAGATTTTGAGAGGAAGATGAGCATCAATAGTATTGTCTACCTTGTACTAGACAACTCAAGTTTTCTTGCTTTCTTGTATACTCCAAAATATATCCAATTATTTGTCTCAACCATGTTTTCCAATTTCTGCGTTCCAAGTTTTTTTTTTTTTGGAATTATATTATGGCCAAATAATACGATGAAATACAAAATTACTCATGTAATGATCATTACTAGCTTGTAATCTTTGAAATAAACTAATAAATTAAGATTATCTTAATTGGCCAAACTTGTATAATCTCCACCAAAAAAACAAGCGGTCAAATCTTATCAAAAATTAAAATTGTCAATTCTTTTTTTTATAAATTTATCCTATCATTTTTACTTTAAGTTTTTCTCCATACAATCTATTTTGGATCATGGTTTATTGGACTTGAAACCACATGTATGGTAAAGATTAAGACGGGGACATAAAGTCTAAGAAATAACGAGAAAGTAAGAGAGAGAGAGAGAGAGAGAGAGAGAGAATATGGGCCAATAATATATTATGAGGAGGATCTATGATTGCTGGGCCCAGTAGCAATGACTTCCAATATCATACTTCCACGTGGAGTTCACTTAGTTCCATAACGATTCGATGATGTCCACAACCTGAATCCAACATTCAGCTGAATTCTCTACCTTGTAGTAGCTACTACTTTAAAATTCTAATGGGCCTGATTGGGATGTCCCTTCAAAACTAAGCCGGCCCATGTCAGTGGTCCATAAACGAAGATGGTTAATTCTGGACTGGACTCTCTGTCAAAACAGATGGTTAGTTGTTTAATTAATCTTTTTCTAGGTGGTGTATTTTGGAAAGAGCGGTACTTGAAAATTTGTGAATTGATCACCCCCCACAAAAAAAAGAAGACTAGACTTGATGTTTTTTCCTATACAATTTTAGTTGGAAATTTTTGTTGAACAAAGGCTTCAAGTTTAGACCTGTCATGTGCTCAAACAATCAAGATAGTTTGTCGAAAAGACTAGTTTTGATACCATGTTAAAACATCCAATTCCAAACCAATTAACAATGAGTGAATAGGCTGTCCAGGCTCATATACTAGTTTTGAAGGTTGTAATTAATTAACCAATGTATATAGGACAAGCTCTAACACATATATATATGCCTTGACCCTAGAACCTTGTTAACAACACTTAGAACATTTAGAAGATTATTTTGGAGTTAGGCGTGACATGAATTGCATCTAATTAATCAGTGTCTTGTTTCATAGAGGATCGATAAGTATATGAAAGGTCGTGAGTCATAAATACTTAGGTTACTTGCTTTTTGTAAATGAGATGATCTACGCTTCAAATACAAGCTAGCTAGGGATCGATATTGAAATTTTACTATTCCTCTAATTTTGAGAATAAAATCCCTTCATTTAGCTTATCCACAAGTTACTGGTAAATGTTATTGTGCAGGTGAAAAAGGCTCTCCAAATCATTTCCAAATGTAGATCAGAGTGAAGGTGATTTTATGGTTATATGTCTGTCCAAGTGAAGTTCTTAAGTGGCAGATAACTTTTTGTGAATTAAGCTAACTCAAATACTAACTTTTTTGTGAAGCCGACTGAAGTAGTAGTATACATTTTGTGAATCTGGAATTCTTTAACTTAGTTTTTTAAATGAATCTGGAACATGCATGGTAGTTACTGAAGTGTTGTAATGGTTTGTTTTTGGTTTTGTAATCTGGAACATATATGGTACATTCTGCATGTCCAAATGTGGCTAGCTATTATGGTACATTCTCTCAAGTATTCTGGGTATGGTCATGACTATAATGGTATATATTCTGTGATTCCAAATGGTTAGGGTTTTTATGGAAGGGAATGCAAAAGCTGAATTTAATGGTTGTGTTCACTTTTTGCCCGTGTTATATATATGTTGGTCTTTTTGCAAATGTTGCAGTGGTATGTTTTTCGAATAGAATTGGTCATCGCTGTTGGTGGTTAGTTTGGTGTAAGCCTGTGAAGATGTTTGGAATGGATTAGTGTGTTCACCAAGGGTTTTTGTCATTAGTTTTGGAATGGAACCACATAGGTTGATTCAACAATGTTTTGGGTCATTGGTCTGTGATTAGTTGTTAATAGCATGCTTTTTTTTTTTATGAACGACGCATTGGCAATACACAATTTAGGAGAAAATTTTGTGTGCGGATTGGGTAGGGACACATGGTGCCCAACACCCAATCTGAGCCGTCCAAACACGTTTTAGACGGCTCAGATTTGTTGGAGTAAATTTGCTCCCAAAATTTACAAAAATGTCACCCTCAAATCTGAGCCGTCTAAAACGTGTTTGGACGGCTCGGATTGGGTGTCAGGCACCACGTGTCCCTACCCAATCCGCACACAAAAATTTCTCACAATTTAGGGAACACAATAGAGAAGCATTGCATTACATTGCATACCTTTACCATTTCATAAATTAAAACATTACAAAAGGAGATCATAGCAATCCAAAACCTTAGCTACTACTACATTAATTCTAATGCCACATCCTATACACTACTCCTACGACTGCATCCTGTACCCTACTTACTTCCAGCAAAAAAGAATATGGCCGAAATCCTTTTATCTTCATCTTGGTGTATCTATGATTAATGCTACGTGCATCCACCACCAATTTGTAACTAACTTGAACTTGAAAATTCACCACCAAAAAAAAAAAAACTTGAATAAGATTGCATCCGGCCGGGTTAGTGAGGACTCCTGCATTTTACTACTAGATAGGTTAGGAGTTTGGATCACCCGACGTACGTATTGGTGTTACTCTCCTTGAATTTGTTGGGATTATTTCTCCCTTTTTATGGGGTTACTAGCAGGGAGATGCTTCTGTATTTAGTAATTTGATGAAGTGGCCGGAATTGAAGGGAGAGGAATCAGGGGCCTTTGAGAATGTAGAAATGGCAACGCATAAGTAGGAATGGCAATTTCACCCAAAACCAATGGATACCCAAACCAAACCGACCCAATTGTTGCGGTTTTTTATATTTTTTCCTACCCATGGGGTGGGTTTGGTTTTTAAAACATGATGCCCAGCGGGTTTGGATTTGGATTTGGATTTGGTCTTAGCAAGTATTCGGCCAAACCCAAACCCAAACCGATCCATATAATATTATCTATATATATACACACACACATATTATTTTTTATGTACATGTAATTTTTATTTTTCAATTCATAACTTTCAGTGACTTTTTCTTTTATCTCCCTCCTTATTCCTCTCAAATCCTTTAAAAATCTCAAGAGTCTCTATAAGAACCTCTTAAGAAAAGTTTATTATTTAGTTATTTTCTTTGATTATGTTGGAATTTAGGTGTTTAATGGAAAAATCATATGGTATATTACTTTTTTTTTATTTTAATATATAATCTTTTTCCTTCATATGTTCATTAATGGAATGAATATTAATGCAGGTTTGGTGCGGTTTGGATAAAATCCAAATCCATATGGTTTGGTTATGGTGCACTAAAATTCATACCCATCGGATATCAGTTTGGATTTGGGTATAGATAAATACTTTGGGTTTGGGTATGGTAATCGCAAAACCCGGACCAAACCGATCCATTGCCATCCTTACGCATAAGCTTAAGTTGTGGGCCATGTTTTCCTTTTGCGAAGGACCATGTTTTGGAAAGTTTAAAAATGCCGTCTTATTATATGTTGAAATTCACTAATTACGTAGAAAATTGAGGCTACTCTTTGGTCCGTTTGATTAATAGGAAATAAAAACAATCGATTGCAAAGTCAAAGAAAAAATCAAAAATAATTTTTTTTAATGTGTTTGATTATAATGAAACTTTTGTAGAAAAATTATATACTGTACATAATTTGCATCAATCATAGAGTTTGGTTAAAATGAAACTCACTAGAAAATATATATATGTATTTAAATGTAATTGACATATAACAACTTTCTTAATAGCAACTAATTGAAAAGGATAAATTTAAAATCTCATTTGTGGATAGCAATTATTTACATGTAAACTTGTTGCAACTTCATACTAATGGATTGTAAATCCATTAGTCAGATTCAAACAACTTTATATTGTTTATTACAAGTATGCAAATATTCGTCTGAGATCCCCTGTGTTAAAAAATAGTCACTCTTGATTTCAAATGCTGAATCCACCACTTCTAGATAATTCTTCAATTTCTTGCGTTTTCTCTCAATCTCTTGTTAATCAAACGGATCCTTTGATATGTCATTGGGAACAGTGCAACATCCGAGCCGTTGGTCGCGCAATCAATAGCTCAAATTTCATCTTGGCACTTGCATGATCCGAGCCGCTCATTGTCTAAATCAACGGCTCTTGTGCCGCACTACAGGATTTCTTTTTATATGTAGTTAAATCACAATCTCAATTCAGAAGCAGAAAATGGAAAGTTTGACATTTCTATCTTCATTTTGTTTATGACATTTTTTTTTTTTTTTTGGTGCAACGGAAATCAATTTATGACATTTATATCACCACACCAATCACAAAATAAAAGAAGGGGGAAAAGAAATAGGGCCACTTAGCCAAAAATCCAAAACATTTGACATATTTAAAGGGAAGGACAAGGAACTTTTGAAATCGAACATAAAAACAAAAAACATTTGACATTTTTAAATGGAAGGACAAGGAACTTTTGCAATCGAACATAAAGACAAAAAAAATTAGTAAAATGTTACTAATTTTTAAAAGTTCTAATTTCGAACATAAAATTAAAAAAATCACCACCTAATCTCCGGCCGACCACTTCCGGTGACCAAAAAAATTAGTGAGATATCACTAATTTTTAAAAATTCTAATTTCGAACATAAAATTAGAAAAATCACCACCCAACCTCTGGCCGACCACCACCCCACCTCTTGGCCGACCACTTCCGGTGACCAAAAAAATTAGTGAGATGTTACTTTTTAAAAATTCTAATTTAGAACATATAATTCAAAAAAATCACCACCCCACATCCAGCCGACCACCACCCCACCTCTTGCCAACCATTTCCGGCGACAAAAAAAATTAGTAAGATGCCATTAATTTTTAAAAATTTTAATTTCGAACATAAAATTCAGAAAAATCACCACCCAACCTCCAGCTGGCCACCACCCCACCTCTTGGCCGACCACTTTTGGCAACTAAAAAAATTAGTGAGATGTCACTAATTTAAAAAAATTCTAATTTCAAACATATAATTCAAAAAAATCACCACTCCACATCCGGCCGACCACCACCCCACCTCTGGTCGTCCATTTCCGGTGACCAAAAAAATTAGTGAGATGTCACTAATTTTTAAAAACTCTAATTTCAAACATAAAATTTGATAGGCACACAGTATCATAGATATAAGTGCCTAAATAGGGTAGTTTGAACACGTTGTTATCTAATTTATTCCCTATTTTTCACTTGATGCGTTGCTTTGGTATGTTTTTGTGTTTTTGTTAATTTTCAGGAAAATAAGGCTGTTTTAGCGCCAAGATTGGATTGTAGAGACTTGAAGGCCGTGATAGAGCTAGAGAGCATGAGAGGCCGTGGAGACCAAGTGGTGAAGTTAATTTCTCGAGGGAAGCACTTTGGATCGTCGTGAGCGCTACAAGGATTTTGGTGGAGGGCTCGAACATGGCACACAAACGGAACAGAGAGTTTGCGAGCGCTACACCAAAAAGGGTGTAGCACTACCGGTGGGTTTCGAGGTCAACGGTCAATAGGGGGGTCAACGGTCAAACAGGACCATAAGGGGTTTGGGAGCGCTACACTAAAATAGGTGTAGCGCTACCGAGGGCTTAAGCAACAAAGTGAACGGCGGCGTTTTGGGTCGCGGGGAGTGAATTTCGTTTTTATTCCGGTTTTTAATTGTAATTAACGGGGATTCCATATATATACCCGATTACAACTCGAAATTAGGGTTACACATTGATAACTTAGGCTTTATTTTCTTAACTTCGGCTGTTGATTTCGAGATTATTTTCGGATTCAAGTTTAATTCAAGTTCTTCGGTTTTCCAGCTTTGGATTCTTGTTTTCCTTGGTGTTCGCATCCGTTATCTTGCCGTGAACTTGTGGTATCGTGTTTTATTCTTATTTCAATTGCTAAAACCATGTTTAGTTTCAAATATATGTTTGTGGCGTCCGTTGAAAGCATGAGTGAGTAGTTTCGTAGAGTGCGGCCGCGGGGCGAAAGCGTCCTGTGGCTAGTTTAATTAATGTTTTTACCTCGGGTTCGAATTAATTTAATTTTTAAGCAATTTTAGAACACGAAAACTCTTCTAACAAACAAAACCCAGGCATCGCCAGAATTGGAATGTGCACGGGAACTGGTGACAGGTGGTGCGCATTTGTTAGGGATCCTTTTTCCTATTCTAAAATCAATAAATTGAATAATTGTGGCCCGAGTAAACATTGGTTAGGCTAGTTGCGGACGCTGGGTTCCCATGGATGTACTCTCCTTTTCAAATCCATATTTAGTTAATTTAGTTTGGTAATCGAGTTAGTAAATCAACCTCATTAAACAAGGGGTGGCTACCTAAGAGCCAAGATAAACTGTGAACCCGTCATCTTTGAGTCCTGCACACGTTCGTCCGTCTCTGTGGTTCGACTCCAGTACTTCCGGATATTATGCTACATCGGTCGAGAGTCCTACGCTTGGGACGCGTCTTTAATTTAATTTACATTCCCCGGTCGGTGAAGCAAAATTCATAAAAATCACTACCCAACCTCCGGCCAACCACCACCCCACCTCTTGGCCGACAACTTTTGTCAACCAAAAAAATTAGTGAGATGTCACTAATTTTTAAAAATTCTAATTTCGAACATAAAATTCAAAAAAATCACCACCCCACATCCGGCGGACCACCACCCCACCTCTTGGCCGACCACTTCTGGCAACCAAAAAAAATTAGTGAGATGTCACTAATTTTTAAAAATTCTATTCTCGAACATATAATTCAAAAAAATCACCGTCCCACATCCGGCCGACCACCACCCAACCTCCCGCCGACCACTTCCCGCGACCCAAAGCATTAGTAACATCTCACTAATTTTTAAAACTTGTAATTTCGTATAGGAAATTCAAAAAAAAAAAAAAAAAAACTCCTACCTTTGACCACCACCCCATCTCTGACATTCCGGCGACCCAAAAGTTAGTGACATTTAACTAATTTTTAAAAGATTTAATTTTGTACAAAAACTTTTAAAAATGACGAATTAGTCAACTACTGAAACTAGTGACAACCCACTAAACTTCATAAAACTTGAATACGATTTGTATGCTTTAATTTGTCAATATTACTTTTTTTGCATAATATGCATATATTATGATCCTTAACTTAGGGAAATGATTTTTCGCACCCCCTATTTTGATAACTGCACCCCCTTTCTTATCCTATAGAAAAAAAATTCACACATAAAAGTTTCATTACATGACAAGAAAGAGGGTGCAGTTATCAAAATATGGGGTGTGAAAATCACTTGTCTTAATTCAACCCAATTCAGCCTTCTAATTCTTGATGGTCAAAGCCAAGATATAATAACCAAAGAGGGACCGAGTGGTGGTTGAGCCCGGACAACCACCCTATACAAATTTCAAATTATCTTCATAAGTGGAATAGAGTTTTTATTTTTATTTTTAATTTAACAACTATGTAAGTTTGTCCATTCAATGTATTTTAGTTTAAAACCTAATACCGGTCATTCCAAGTTTCGTTAAAAATTTATTGTACAGAATAAAAGAACGTCGCCTGCAATTTTAGATTACGACTTTTATGGTGATAGCACGATAGGTTTTATATTTTGCGTTTAAAATAGTTACAGATGCACAATATGCATTTACGTAATTATATACTACTATCATAGTTTTATAATTGCATGTATCGGTTGATCAAAAAGTATAGTACACGTACATGATAACCCTTTTGATCGTATTTTGCAATTTATAATGACATAATTATTAGGGCCACTTATTGTGTCTTTGTGTTTGTTTGCAAATGTTCCTTGTATTTATGTTTGATTGCAAATGTTCCTTGTCCTTCCCTTTAAATAGGCAAAATATTGTGTCTTTAGGTTTGATTGCAAATGTTCCTTGTCTTTAGGTTTGATTGCAAATGTTCCTTGTCCTTCCCTTTAAATAGGTAAAATATTGTGTATTTATGACTAATTATTCCAAAGAAATACTAGTAAAAGGAAACAGTTAATAAAAGAGTCAAAAGGGGGAATAGGAATACACGCTTCGCACGCAACCAACCACCACAACTACCTGTAAAACCAATCAACTTCCTCCCTCCTCGCTTTACAAAACTCAACAAGAAATACTCCTAGTACTGTTTTGACTCCACCTATACATACACGCCACCATTTCTATATGTCAGAGAGAAGTCGACGGCACAGAATTCCGGTACCTATCCGGACGCCCCAACAGCCGTCCCCGTCGCCTCGACGCCGTACTCCGTTGGCCAATCGACGGTCGTCAAAGGCTTCCAGGCCTTTCAGAATTCTCCGGCGAAGCAAATCGGAGCCGAATCTGTTGACTTCCGTCGTAGCCGACGGTGATGCTCATAGGAATATGGAGGCTCCGGGCGGCGTCCTTTACCGTCCACGGACTTGTACGGACATCTTCTCTTCTTCGGAGTCGTTGCCCCCTTTCTCTCCTAAAAAATTCGAGGTACGATTGTTTTCCTCCCGCTTCATTGATCCGCCTTGTTTTTAATTGTTTGGTTGGATTTCCGTTCCCCCCCTTCTTCTTTGAATCAAAAGGAATGAATTTCATCATAATCAGTTCATTAGTATCAAATGAAATGATTTTTCTTTTTAATTAAATGACGTCGTCCTTACACACAGATTTCATCGGTCCCAAAAACAAATGGAGTATAAGAAGAAATTTTGTTTTGGATGACTTTAATCAGAGAAGAAATTTTTCTTGGAGGTGCAGGGTGGTGGTGGGTACAGGAAGGACGCAAAGGTAGTGGTTAACGTGACAGTGGAAGGAAGCCCAGGTCCGATTAGGACAATGGTCCAATTGGGATCAAGTGTGGAGGACACAATTAGGATTGTTGTTAACAAGTATAGTGAAGAAGGTCGACGTCCTCTGCTTAACAAACATGCTGCTGCTTCCACCTTCGAATTACATCAATCTTACTTCAGCCTTCAATGTAAACTCCTGTCTCCATCTCGTTAGTTCTCCACTATATAGTAGTATTTGTATTACGTACTCCACTACTATTTCGATAGTTTTGACCAAAGAAATTGATGTGAAGAAAATGAAAGATAACCAGAAATCGCAAACTTTAGACTTTCCAAACCTTAGATTTAACTGGGTGGGTGGGTGGTCGGCGCATGATTTTTACCCTGTTCCGAATTAATTAGTCAAGAGTCGCACAAGCTACCCCGGATATCTAGTTAGAAAAAAAAAAATAGTGCGTACTTGAGAGTTGAGATTTCCAAAGAAACCGCACATTATATATGTGGCACTTTTTAGTATATTTCTAGCCAATGTATAAAAAATGAACATTACATATATAGTTGTGATTTTTATCGTTTGAGGATCTATGTTAGATGGCATCAAAATATGGTGTCTGAATGTGATCAATCACCATACAGGCATACCTAGAAAAGATTAAAAAAATTATACCAAGTGTTTTGTATGTTTCGTTTTTCTTATTATTCCAACTATGTTCGTAATTTTGTTCCACTATATGACTTTCTTAATTAAATTCATGCATCTCACATGACACTGCATGTTGAATAATTAGAGGAAGTGAGTACAATAGAGTAGAAAATAAGTTAGGTTAGAGGAGGTTATACTAACAACTTAATTAGGTTATAGGGTAAAAGCAGCTTAACCTTATGTGACGTTTGACCGGTAGCTAGCTTGTAACCTTAAATTAAAGTGTGTCTTCAATACAATTTCAAACTCTCCGTGGTAAAGCGTGTACGAATTTTAACATGACCTGGAATTTTGGCATTATTTCATTAGTATATACTAGTATATCATTATAATATATACTACTACTAGCTACTTGATAAATTAATCTACGAAATAAATTTAAAAAAAAAAAAATCAGTATAGTATTTGGTTACGCATGAATCCCCAGAAAATAAGGATGACTTTTCTTTACCCTTTGTCTAATTGGCCTTACAAGAGGATTAGTACTATAATTATTCTCAATTTTGCGAAGGGGTTTATACCTGAAGTTAACAACGAACCTAAAAGTAGGAGGTGGAAATGAATAAAATTGCAAAATGGAACTTGTGCCAAATACTATATTTACTTGTCGCGATTAATGTTTTTGATGAAAAATATTACTCCTACTTGAAATAGGGGTCGTGAAGGCCTAACCCAAAGATGATCCAACCCTCTTCTGATTTCTTTTTTTAAAATTCTACTACTACGAGTAATATTTTTTAGAATTAATTTTTCCTTGTCAAACCGTCCAAGTTATTTATTGTATATTGGGGTTAATGTGTGGTCAGTTTTGTATTTGGGAAGTGGTCAGTTTTGAAACATTTGGCTCTAAATTGTGCCAACTCAACAAAGATCGCGTGAAGTCACGGGATTCCAAATTTGCAAAGTCCATTAGTTGGGCGGTGGCTTTTCTTTGAAGGTGACTCTCCATTGTACAGTAGAGTTATTATTATTATTATTAATTTTTTTTTTTAACCACTATTGTACTACTTATAAAGTTTGTTACTTCCAATAAAACTTTCATATGCTGGGTGGGCCATGCCGGTGTTCACTGTCACGACACGACAAACGAAGGAGGCTCCTCAAATTTTTAAAACATAGTTTCCTGTCTACCGACCAATCGTAGGGAATTGTCGGTTAATATCCCTTAAACAACAACTTAAGATACTACTGTACTATTTGTTGCCAACAATTATTAGACCGTTTCTTATTTTAGTCCAGTTTTCTGTGGGCCCACAACAATTGACCGGTTCTTATTTTAGATTTCGCTGAAATGTAGTATATGAACATTGGAAAAAATTAATCCTAGTTTTATTGATCACGGCGGGTATATATAAATAATTTGCCGATAAAAAAAAAACTACGTAAATAATTTACTTTTGTTGAACACAAAATGGACCATTCAAACTTTCACTGTCCATTTTGTTCGTATTCGAATCGTTGACATGTTTATCCAAGGCATATATACTAACTCATTAACTCAGAGTACTTATTATTGGCTGAAATTAATTGGGTTTATGAATTTATTTTTGTTTGTTATGAGTAATTGTTGTACGTGGATTATGAATTAGTGGTGTTTTAATTGCAATGGTTGTGCATGCAGGTTTGAGTAAATCAGACATGATTGGGGAGGTGGGTAGCAGAAGTTTCTACCTTCGAAAGGGAAATAGTGATCATCATAGTAGTTGTAGCGATGGAGGAATTATGGTATCTTCATCTTTTACTTCTGATCAAATTGCTTCAGCCAGTAGTACCTGTACTACTACTACTCCATCTCCACCACCTCTATTATTCCTATCTGCCCTTATTGCTCGGAATTTTAGAAAACTTGTAAGAAGAACGTGTAAGCTTTGGAAGATTTTGGGATGCATGCATTGTAGTGGCTGAACAATATATATTGTAAAACACCATTCTTGTACTAATAATTACAATTTATTGGACTAATAAGTTACTCGATCTCATCACCAACCTTCTGCTTTTCAAGTGTAAATCCCCTTTCATCCATAGATGTAAATATACCACCTTCTACTTCTATTTTGATTTCTTCAAGTCTATTTTTGTGCGCTCTTTTACTTTGCAAGCCACTTTAATTTGGATAGTAGAGATATATTACTAGTACAACTTAAAAAAGGGAAATCATGATCAAATGAAAAAATAGGAGCCTATGTGATTCTTGGCATGTTTCTCGATCAAAGAATTTTAGAGCAAGTTGTAAATAGGACCTAGTGATTTGGAGTAGTCTGTATAGGACTTTATTCTTTAAAAAGCTTGTATTGAGGGCTTGCCCTTTGCTTGTTTTCTTTTGGTTGGTTATGAAATTTACTCTCACCAAAAAATAAAATAAAATAAAATAAAAAAGAAAAAAGAAAACTTAAAGGGAAAAAATATATAGGGTGGTGCTAATGCCAAAATCGTTTTTGTTTGTGCCAAAATTGTAGTGTTTAAAAATCTTGTACCATGTGCAAGGTACAAGCCTTTTATGCACTACAGTTTTGACACAAACAAAAATAGTTTTGGCATTATCATTTCCCAAAAAAAACAATGGAGAGAATTTTCAAATTTTGTCTTTGGTAATATGAAAAATTGGCTCAATAACCATGCAAAAGAGAGAATTAGTGGAATCAAATCATTTTGCGTAGGATTACTCTTTAAGATTATTCTCCAAAAAATGTGTGCCAATTGAAAGTTTCATTGTGGAGGATTGGTCATGTGAAGGATCAGGCATAGGTATAGGCCCACACAAACCCTACTCAAATTTTGGCTTATAACATATACACTCTTATTAGTAAGCAAACAACAACTAATCGAAAGAATTGATCTTGTGGTCAAGGCTTGAGAGTTAAGGTTGTGTTTGGTTTGAGTTTTGAGTTTTGGGTTTTGGTTTTTGTAATGATTAGAGGGAGAAATAGAGATAATAATTGAAAATATGGGTTAATGATTAGAGAGAGATAAAGAGAAAAATATGAATAATCTTTGAAAATAGACATAATGATTAGATAATAATTAAGAAACCGGGTCTTGAGAGGGTGTTTGGGAACCAACTTTTCAACTTTTCATTTTTGGCTTTTTGGCTTTTTGACTTTTTGGATTATTGTCAGAATGAGTTTTGAATCTGGGAGGAGTGTTTGGGAGAAATGTACAGAATGCATTTTGCAAAAGTAGTAGTGTTTGGGAGAAAAATGATAAAAATGAGTTATGGGTTTTTTTTTACCATTTTGCCCTTGTTTTTTTTTTACCATTTTGCTCTAAATCATTAACAGTTAAAAAAAGAAAACCCATCAGATTCGTTGTTCCAATTAAAAAACAAAAACCCATTAATTGTTCCACCGACCCATCAGATTTGTTGTCTCTCTCTCTCACACACACACACAATTTGCTACAGTGTTGTCATCTCCAAAGTCTCTAATTGGAAAACCCAAAACCTCATTCAATTCAACAATCAAATTCAATTCAACAACCAAAAATCTGTGCAAGAAAGAAGAGACTTTCAGTTCCTCGTCTTCTAGATCTGAAATTTTTTCCCAAGACAAACTGGGTTCGCCTTCCACATCGTCTACATCTGAAATTTTTTCCCAAGATAAACTGGGTTTGTCTTGCTCATCATTTACAACTGGGTTTGTCTTCCTCATCGTCTTCTCTCTCTCTCTAATTGCAGGACTCTCATCCTCTGGTTCGTGTGTTGTGTGGAAGAGGAAGGGAGAGAATAATGTAAACAAGGGGTAGATAAGGGAGAGAGAAATGAGGAGAAAATCTGAAAATTGAAAATTGAAAATGGAGAATGAGAATGAGAAAAGGAAGGTGGGAGTTGATTCTCGGATTCTGCCTCTAAACGTGAGAATGAAGAATGAATTCTGGAAAATGGGTTTTGTGAATCCGGCGGCCAAACACCCAGAATGCCAAAATGAGAAGCTGAAAATGCCAAAACGCGTCGGCCAAACACCCCCTGAAAGCCCAAAACGAACAAGGCCGTTTGCTCTCTCATAGGATTTTAGTTTCGAAACTTGAAACCTCTTAGCTGCTATTACCTCTCACAGGCCAGTCCCTGCACAACTTTCCAGTATACGCAGCTTTGGTCCCCCTCCAGGCAGGTGGGATTGGTTTTTAAGAAATTAGTTGGGGTGCACGTAAGCCGACCCAGACATCATGTAAAAAAAAATATTAGAAAAACTAAATCATAATCAACGTCTTACTTACCAGGGAAAAAAGATAAACTACAAATACATAATTGTAATTGAATCCAGTTGATAAAACACAAGTCTTATATACCACTTGACTTTCATTTATTCTCATAACTGCACAATCATGTAGGAATAATTAAACTATTGAGGCATATAAGAAATCACTGAGCTAAAGTAAGAAATCCATGAATTTTGTGAATGGGAAGACAGAATTAGCTGCAATATACTTTGCTTCATCGGTGCACGAAGAATCGGCAACAGTGGTAGGTTTTTGGCACAAATAGAAATTTCTTGATCCCAAGTTTTTCAACTTCTCCTCTGTCCTCAGGCCTGTATGCATTGCCAAGTAAATGGTCAATGTTTTGAAAATTAGTACTCCGTGGAACCCAAAATAATACCCGATTCCAGCAAATTAAATTCAAAATGAAAATCTTTGATAACTATTAGTACAAAATAATCTTTTCTCAAACGACTTAAACTTTTAAATGATCAGATGGCAAGTGCAAAAGAGTAATATATTTTAGCTATATATTTTACCCAGTTGAAAAAAGAAAAAAAAATTACATTATTCACTGGTATTTTTTACTCAAAATTTTCTTAATTTGTTGCAAGAGAACGCAGCCTGAGTGCTCTAGAAGTACGAAACCGACTACCACCTTGAAAAACTCTTCCACAGTTTTTTATTTTTATTTTTATTGCATCAAATCAGCAATTACAACTTACTACTTACTTTCCAAGCTAAACTCCGAGTAGTGAAGCTTAAAACACCGAGGATCGGTTTCTTTCAACAATGGCCGTCGCATCTCCTTCACGTATCTCTCTGTCGCCTCCTTTATTAAACATCCAACGGTGTTCTCCGGCGAAGTCACCACCTGTACAGGCCCCAGACTTCCCTGAATATTCACGTTCAGCAGCAGTTTTGTCAGCTTCAGCGTTCCGCGTCCACTCTCGGGCGTCAATGGCTTCAGCTTTCTGGGCACGGCTATCAGACCCCCACGACAGCGCACGAGCTCCGAACGCTTCTCGGACTCCCCCGGTGAATGTTGGCTGCCACCGGGGCGGGGATTGAGTGGCTGCATTGAACTCATTGGAGACAAAAGTCTGAAATCATTTGCCAGCGCTTCAGGAAGACGTTGGAATCATCTTAGACATTTCTCCAGTAAACAAATTCCGAAGAAAATGCGTGGCAACTAAAATACAGTGAGAGGTAAATTTGAAGCCACGCATAGCAGCTTAATAGTAAGATTGGAAAAAGGAAGGGGCATTTCAAGGAGTAAAAGAAACTGCTGTATCAGTACACCTACAAGGCTAGAAAATGCTCCGACCTGCTATATAAATTCGAAGCCACACGTTTATTAACTTTTTGGGGGTTAATTCCTTGAGGGATTTGCTCCTGTTTTAATTAGCTCTCCCACTGGTGGACTATGGGATATGTCATAGTCAATCTTCGACACCCGAATTATTACCAATAAAATATCACTAATATATGAGGCATGTAACACTGACACCCCTTAGGTTTGCTATATGTACCGATTCCCCATACAACCATGAGAACTAATGGTTTTACACCCCTTTGAGATTATGTTAGATGAAACTATTAACAAAACCTATAATACTAAACTGGTCTCTCTCTCTCTCTCTCTCTCTCTCTCTCTCTCTCTCTCTCTCTCTCTGATACAAATCTAGGGTTTTCTTCGGGGTTGGGGGGCTAAGCCTTCTTCTCCTTCCTTTCTCCACAAGGAAAAATACAATTACCGACTAAAATTTTAGTTGCTAAAAAGGAACTGCCAAATAAAGAAACATGGCAACTTTTGGACCATCCTAAGTACGTACATATTTCTATGTATTAACAAATTTGAAACATGTTAACGCCAAGAGAAAACATTATTTCCACCGCCGGTGGAAACAAATGTTTCCTCCAAATCAATTACAGCGGTCCGTGTGATTGTGTAGTCAATGTAATTGTATAGTATTCAATCACACGGAGTGCTGTGATTGATTTGGATGAAATATTTGTTTCCACCGCCGGAGGAAATAACTCTCTCTAATGCCAAATCTTGAACCAAAGACCCCTTGGATACTTACCAAGCCACTCAACCACTAAACTATCTATATCTTTGTGTAAAGTTAGAGAAATAAATATATAGGAGTATATATATGTACTATATTTTATAAAGCGAATACTTAAGAAACCGATATTTTATATAAATTGCAATTAACATAGAATTAAAAAAAATTAACATCTATATATGTGTATATATTTATAGAAATTGCTTTTTTTTATGGTAATCAACAATTACAGAACATTTGCCGACTAAATAAGAAATTAGGTTCACGAACTTGGATTATATATGTATAACTCATAAAAAATTCACATATAACTTTGAATATGTATAAACTTTTACATGTACATATTGAAATTTTATACATTGTAAATGTATAAACTTTTGAAAGTACTATAATTTTAATATAATTTATAATTTTATGTATGATAGCATAAATAAAAAATAAGAATTTCATTTGAAGTTCTACATTTGTATGATAGCATAAATATCTAATACTCCATCTGTCCCAAATTGTTAGTCCGATTCGGATTCTGATACAACTTTGAACTGTTCATATCTTTCAATCTGTGATTCTAATTGAGATCAATCACATAAGATCTACATTACATATAAAATACACTATAGACGGAAAGATATGAACGGTTTAAAAATTGCATTGAAATCTGTCAGGACCAATAATTTGGGACGGATGGAGTATTTTTTACTCATTAAAACTCGTGAACAAGTTTGAGTAGGCAAGCTCGGCTCACCAAAATTCTCAAAAGCTCGAGCTCGGCTCAAGTTTGCTTAAAAACTCTACGAACGAACCTCAACATTTTAAAGCTTAGCTCTATTTGACTTGTTCGCAGCTCTGCTGACTATTGGTTAATAGCTGGGCATAAATGATAGGCAAATACAATCCTAAAAGGGTCGTTTGGATGCTGGATTGGGCAGTAGGATAAGTTATGTTGGACTATTTAATCTCGGGCCCACGCGTATGGCTTGGTTTGAGAGCTCATTTAATCTGGGCGGGTAATTCCTTACTAATCAGGGCCAATCAACCCTGAACCCTCTTGCTTTTTCTTATCCCCATTTCAACTACAAAATAACCCAAGTATTATTTTATCTCCCCTTGTTACCAAAAATTTCCAAACCAATAACTATTTAATCGTCCTCCATAAATATCACATCAACGTAAGTCCACCCTCCATAAATAAAACCCCTATTATTTTATCTTCTATCACTATTTATCCACCAAAAATTTCCAAAGCAAATTCTCACATACGTGAGGGAGGAATTTGGACATAAAAGAAACCTCGTTGGGTATCACAATACTTTTTTTTTTTTTTTTGTTATTCGTCATTTCTAATTTATGATATGAGGGAGGGGGAATGATACACGATCACAAAATGCAGTGTGAGACATCCAAAAACTCTACCACTTGTGGTATCACAAATTCACATAAAATACCCCTATTCCGTACAGAAAAGGACACTCGAGGTGCGAAGCTTCGTGGAAAGTGGGGGACTGGGAGCCTATTTTCTTCGGCTGTCATATTCTACTACGAAATGGAACAAAATTCCAACTTTATCTGTTCCAAATGTTAATAAAGTTTACACATGAAAGTAATGAAACACAAGTGGGGACATGTGTCACTGACACTGACCCGCGGGCATAAACGGGTTATTCAGCATGTTGCGACGCGTGTAGAGCCACGTTTGGATAACGGCTAGTTATTCAGCATGTTGCGACGCGTGTAGAGCCACGTTTGGATAACGGCTAAGTTTTTCATTTGATAAAATCAAGTGGGTGATTTTATCAAATAAAGTGAAGGGGTGCTAAAATCACCCCTTGATTTTAGCAAAACCAAGTGTGATTGTGCTAAAATCAAGGGGTGATTTTAGCACCCCTTCATTTCATTTGATAAAATCACCCACCTGATTTTATCAAATGGAAAACTCAAAGGAATTAAATAGTAAGTGGAGATAAAATAGTAGGGGTAATTAAATAAAAATAGTGGACCCACATTGATGTGATAGTTAAGAAGGGAGAATTAAATAGTACATGGTTTGGATGATGGATAAAAAATGAGGGATAAGAATGGTGAATGATGTAAAATCATGTCAAAAGACAAATTTGCCCTTTCATATGCCTGTATTAGATTATTAATTAAAACAATTATATAATTTCAAACATAATTAATTTGTTATACTTAACAAAAATTAAGCTATAATAAGTCCTATTAATTTTTATATAAATTAAAATCATTAAATATTCAATTTAAAAGTTTTTTTTTTGGGGAAAAAAACGTGTAATACAAATTTTCTTTGGCTCTAAGGCCAAGTTTCACATTTGATAAAATGGGAGTCCCATAAAATCAATGGGTTGATTTTAGCAATTGAGAAAACCATTTGCATTTTATCAAATGTGAAACTCGGCCGAAGTAATATTTGATATGCATTTCTTTGGCTCCTAACAAATATTTGATCTAAACCCTGCCACACCTAATAAAAATTCCCTCTTTAACAGTACTCCACTATCATTCACTCCATTGTAAACAACACAAAAAAAAAAAATTCTAATTGCATATTAGTTTAGTCCCGAAAAATCAGTCTACATTTACCCCAATTCTAATTGCATATTTTTTTTATTAACAGTTTTTTCTAAATCCAAAAAGAGAAATAAACGACAAGTGGCCTTTGGATTAGAAGAAATAAATGACAAACCAAATGTCACCAAATTAAGATATGTTTTTTTTTTCCATATCTGTTGCCGAAACAGAGAAAAAGAAGAAGGGTACCCACGTAATTCTTCCTCCCTCATCCCCCATGACTAAACACAAGCACTCCCTCCCCCTCCTTGTATTTAGTTTGGGTTCTCCCGGATTATTTAGCCGGCGGCTATTTAGTCAGGGTGGGTTTTTTTTGTTCCCAAACCATGGGCTAAACATCCCATCACCTCCTCATCCGGCCGGATTGCTTCATCCCCCTTCTTAGTGTTGCATCCAAACGAGGCCTTAGTAGTTATAAATTTTAGAAGGGATAACGGCCTATTTGTTTGATAGATATATTTTTAAGGAGGAAATGGGATATAATAAGGTCTTGTTCTTAAATGGATTTTATGAGATAAAATCTAATTTTGATAAAATGTAGTTTTGTTTAGAGATGTGATAAAATGACATTATTTTCCCAGTGGATTAAATCTAGAGTTGATAAAGGTGTTTTGTAAATGATTTTGTGAGATAAAATCTAGTGTTGGGGATAAAATCTAGTTTTGCTAAAATCCGTTGAAAATGTTAGATTTTATCAAAATTAGATTTTATGAGATAAAATCCATTCAAGAACAAGGCCTAAGAGGAAATATGGTTTGAAGGGAATTATATTAGAAGGGGTATAATGTTTAGTAGGGCATATGAGGGTGTGGATGATATACAATTAAGTAGAATTCCTATTGTGACCCTAAACAAAAAAAAGTTATTACGTGGCTTTTTTCGTCTGAGAGTCTCCTTTTGTATTTTTTTTTTGTTTTTGAAGTCTCTCTTTCTCTCCTCTTCAAGGCCCGTTTGGATGTCAGCTATGCCGGTGGATTTGCAAAGCGAGTGGAGTATATCTCCTGGTCCGACCCTTATTCGGTGTTTGGATTAGCCATCTCCACCCCAGGGTGGATTAGCCAAGCACTACCTCACCCATGTCGTTACCAAATCCAGGGGGTTTAGGCCCAAAATACCCCTCCACATCCACCTATACTTCTTGCCAAAATACCTTCTGGTGTTACCCAAAAATGGACGTCAGGCATACCTGAAAGTGGCCGACGAAGACGACGACCGACGAATACAAAGTCGCTGGTTGATAAGTGTCGAAATATGCATATTTAGGCCCTCTAAACTATACTTGTTAGTCACATTTATTGGACATATAATGCTTGTTTAGTCTCTTTTGTGTTTTCAGGTCATTGGTGCGATTTGTGATGCTTATAGTTATGGATTAAATTGAAAGGTTTAAAGTCAATTTGGGGTCAAAGTGCCGAGTGTTTCAAAGAAGGATTATTAATTTGTTATTACAAAAAGCCCAAGGGACCTTGATGTAATTACCACATTTTAACCCTACCTATATAATTTCTCATGCATACAATAGTTGGGGGGCTTCTTTTTCAACGAGGAATTAACCTTCGGCTGGGAGCTTTCAACCAATGTTTTAAAAGCCAGACCGGTGAGCGAACCGGAAAAGGGACAGAACAGATGGGTCACCAGTTGAACCGCGGTTGAACCGGAATCTAACCGTGATGTCATAATTATATTTAAAATATATTATAAATATATTGTTTACTAGAATAAAAAAGAAAACTACGTTGAAAGTCTGAGGAAATGGAGTTGTGCTAGAAAATCTCTTCTAAGTCTATTTTTCTCCAATCCCACATCGGTGGGCAACATACCAATTCTTCCTTTTCGTTGCATAAAAGTCGTTGCATAAAAGGCGAAAAATCCTCTTACTTTTGGTAGGAAGCCAGTTAAAGTGTGTGGTCTGACAAGTGGCCCAATACACCAGCATCTCTCTTGAATGATGCATATCCTTTGGGCTTCAATGCGCGCAATTGGCAGTTCAAAATTTACTGGTCCGGGTTGATCAACCCAGTGCCGGTTCCTACGGGCTACCGGTTCGACCGTCAAATAAGAACAGTTTTCATGTTTTAGGCCGGTTTTGGAAAGAGAACGGTTTTTAGATGGAACCGAACCGGACCAACCTCCGGTTGACAGGGCAACCGGTTGAACCGGGTGGTCCGGTCCGGGTTTTAAAGCATTGCTTTCAACATTCGGAGCAGCGGCATTCAAGCTGTACACGGAGTTGTTGTTATTCGATGATGGAGACTAGACCAACATCTTTTGATTCTCTCTCCTCCTCATGAGCAACTAATCATCTTGTTAGGGTGTAGATGAAACCCTAACTAAGTAATTTGTTTTTATATTAATTTTGGCTTTTTATTATCGAAATGACGGTTGTATAACTTTGAGACTTATTTATATGCTTCGATCTTATTTTTCCTATCTAGTGTTATGTGTTTGTTTTCTGTGATTGCAAATACATAGTCATGCAACAATTTTCTTGGCGCGTGAAATTACGAATTAGGATAGTCTATGCCTAGGAAAGACGAGTCGTGCCTAGAGTAATTAGTTATAGAATCGAAGACGATTCGTGCCAACTGAAGATAGGTTATGCCCGGTTTTCAATTGCATGTTATTTTCTTGGCTATATCACCAGGGCTAGTAACTTTTAGCGAATTATTGTCGTTTCGGTAATTGATTTTCCTAAATTACTATAATTACTAGGTTGCGAAGTTAGAGTGGATTCGAAACCCTAAATTACTATAATTACTAGGTTGCGAAGTTAGAGTGGATTCAAAACCCTAAATTACTATAATTCCAAATTATTTAATTCACCATCTTTCTTACTTTTAATTATTTAGATAATTTTAGAAATCAAGCTCAATCCACTTTTTCTTGAATTACTTTAGAAATCAATTGAAATACTCGCACTATAGTTTCTAATCCCTGAGGAGCGATACTCAGAATATTTACCACTATTCGTTAGACTAGTAGTAATTGTTCAGTTTCATAAATTATTTTTGATACGGGAACGACACGATCAAATTTTGGCACCGTTGCCGGGGATTATTAGTACGGTTGCATTATGATCTGTTGATTTTTACTTTGAATCCCAGTTTAGGATTTGCTTTGGTACTTAATTGTTGTTGTTGTTGTTGTTATTATTATTATTATTATTTTATTTTATTTTATTTTGGAGTTTTTTTTTCCCCTCTAGCACAGGCCTCGCATTCTATGCAAGAAAAATTTAGAGCTGATTGTTGCTTGGTGTTGGAGGATTTTTGGTGCATATACTGAATTCAAGCCAAAGCGCTGTGAGTTTTTAATTTTCTTGTATACATTTAGTAGTTTGCATTTGGGATTATTAATTTTCTTTTTCTTTTTCTTGCAAGAAGAAGAAGAAGAAGAAGAAGAAGAAGAAGATTGAATATGCCTATGCTCCCCAGTGCTCAGAGTATGTCCAAAAGCAATGTAGTTCTGCCCAATGGTTTCCTGGACCGAGTTATGATTGCTACTCCAACACTTATTATTCGGGATGGGAAAATCATACCAATTTTTCATGGACACAATACCCTTCAGACCCATATTATGCCTCATCCCCAAGGCCAATTTTTTCTAATATTACCGATCCATGGGCCGACTACCCTACTTGCCTACAACAGTCGTATCAACCCCCTGCTCCCCCTCCACCTAAAAAATATTCAATAGATTTTCAGGAGAAGATGTTGCAAGCTGTTGAAGAGATTAAGGCTATAACCCAACTACGTACCCATGAGTTTTACTCCCAAGCCCAATCTCTCTCAAATATTGAGGCGTACACGAACCAGATAGAAATTGCAATTAGTAGATGGGATGTGGAAATATTATTCAATAATGAGCTGGTAGTGGACACTAGCCATGAGGAGGATCCATGGAAGGTAGTGGACATTAGGGATGTAGTGGATACAATGTATGCGGAGGATACACAGGATGAGTAACAGGTAATCACCAACTTCGAAAATTCTAGGGTTGAAGAGGTGGTGCTATCAAAGGGGGGTGTCAATTCCTCTCCTCTTCAATTGAGCTCTATTTTTTAGACCATGTCAAGTGACCCAATGCCAACTCTCCAACTAGAAGTTCTACCACATGAATCTGTGTATGTACCTTTCGGCCCGGTAGAAACTTTCACCATGGTCACACCTTTGCATGCGACTCAAAATGAAGGGAAGAGAGTGAATGAAAAGTGTCAAGATTTTCAAAGTAAAATTGAGTGGGATTTTGTTTTTGGGTGCAATCCTTTGATTCCTACTCATTGAACAAGTATAATGATACTACTAATCAAAGACAAATTCCTTTGGTATGCGGATCAGGCCCATTATTTGGGTAACAATAAAATTTTGACTCATTTATTTGAACAAATTATTACACAAATATTAATTGAGTCAAATAAATTTTCTTGGCATGATCCTTATATTGTGAATTACAAGAAGCGGCTTAAACTGATTTGAGCTTCACTGAAGTCTGGCTGAAGACATGAAACTTAGCGGTTCATGGGAGGCAACCCAAGTGTCATTCATTATTTAGTGTTATCTTTGAGTTTTTTTATTTTATTCTTTCTTGTTTATTTATTTTTTTTCTTTTATTTTTGCGTGTGTGTTAGAGGATAACATTGTGCAGGTTGTTCAGTTCAAGTAAGGGGGTCTCCCTCTCACCATCTTTTTCCCTGTTATTTGTTCTCCTGTACCGAGGTGATACCTTTCCTTTCTTTTACTTTCTCGTCCTATCTTTTAGTGTTCATACTTTCAATGAGGACATTGAATGGTTTAAGTTGGGGGGAGGGATCACTTTGTTCTTTGTGTACAATTAGAGTCACAAAAAATTTAAAAATTCAAAATTTTAAAAAATGAAAAAATAGTTGGATTCTTTTTGCATGCGACTTGAGACTTGTTGAGATTGGCTCTTGATTGATTGAGTTTGGGATGCGATAGTCATTGTTTTGATAGCTATGTGGCATTGTAGTTCTTTTTGATAGCCTATCATGAGAAATTTGTCATGGCACTTATGTTTAGCACATTTGCACTTCACGTTCACTTGGGATTTGGTTACTTGTGAGTTGCAATTTGTTTGTTCTTGATGGCTGGTTTAGTGGAGACTTATGCCCATGTGAGATTCAAGCCTTATCTTTTTGTTGAAGTGGTGTCACTTAAACTCTTGTTTGTCATGAAAAGAACAAATTCGTTGTCGATCTCATTATCTTTGTTGTCAAGTGTTGGGATTTAATGCAATGCATATTACTTTTTCTTGGGTTGTGGACTTGCATGGTTGTGTTGCCCCTAGGAGACAATCATAGGCCATTTTTGGTACTTTGAGCCTGTTCGTGTGTTTATTTCATGCACTTACCCTTTGTGAGCCCATTTGAGCCTTGACATGATGCCTTTTCTTGTTGAGCTCCACTATCCATATTGTCTTGAGAAAGGCTAATCAATTGTTGTGGGTGTGTATTTTGATGGAAAAAAAAAGGGAAGAAAAGGGGGTGAGTGGATGATAGAATTATACTTGATTGATAGTGATCTTCCCCATGAAAAAAGTGAGTACTAAAAAATAAAGAAGCAAAGTTGAAATTAAATGCAAAGAGGGGAGACACCAAGTTACTTGTTGAAAGAAAAAAAAAACTGTGGTTTAAAGTGTGGGAGTATGTTGAAGGGTACAAAGAGAGAGGTGGCGAAATTGAAAAAAAGGGGGCACACATTGATAAATTTGCCCTAGAAAGGTTATTGATAGCCTATTCTCGAACACTTGATATTTTACCCTAACTTTGATACACATTCCCTTACCTAACGTTATAACCCGAATTGAAGTCCTACTTGGCATTCCATTCATGAGATCTCGTGTCCACCATATATAAAGCTTTCTTTTTGTGTCATCATGTGTGGATTATTTTGCTTTCATGTCTCCTAACTTCCACCCGCACACATTGAGAGTACATTATATACACCTTGTTTCGAGTGAATTTATTTGTGAGTGCATGACACTGTGAGATTTGAAGTCGAGACTCAGTTCGGAGAGAACTTTCTGTTGTTTTTCACTTGTGACCGAGGCCCTTGTTCACACACGCTAAGTTTAGGTGTCATGGCTTATTTCTACATTTGATAGCATCTAGAACTGCTTATGCTCGTCATGTCTTTCCAATGCTTCATGTTCTATGCTTGAGATATTGATGAGTTGTCTTACATGTTCTTAGTCTCATGTGGAAAGAGTTCACGGTGTTTTGTGGGTAATCACTGCTGAAAACCCTCACAAGACTTCACTCGTCCTACTAGGGCCCCCTAGGGGTTTAAAAGGCTTGTTGCATTCGCTAAATGCAATCATGAGTCCTACGAAAGTGTCTTAGCTTATGTTAGTTTTGTTGTTTTTTGTATGTGCTTTGTGCTTTGCTCGAGGACTAGCAAAGTGTAAGTTGGGGGGGGGTGGTAAGTATCGAAATATGCATATTTAGGCCCTCTAAACTATACTTGTTAGTCACATTTATTGGACATATAATGCTTGTTTAGTCTCTTTTGTGTTTTCAGGTCATTGGTGTGATTTGTGACGCTTATGGATTAATTTGAAGGTTTAAAGTCAATTTGGGGTCAAAGTGCCGAGTGTTTCAAAGAAGGATTATTAATTTGTTATTACAAAAAGCCCAAGGTACCTTGATGTAATTACCACATTTTAAACCTACATATATAAGTTCTCATGCATACAACAGTTGGGGCCTTCTTTTTCAATGGGGAATTAACCTTCGGCTGGGAGCTTTCAACATTCGGAGCAGCGGCATTCAAGCTGTACATGGAGTTGTTGTTACTCGATGATGGAGACTAGACCAACATCTTTTGAGTCTCTCCTCCTCATGAGCAACTAATCATCTTGTTAGGGTGTAGAAACCCTAACCAAGTAGCTTTGTTTTTATATCAATTTTGGATTTTGATATCGAAACGACGATTGTATAACTTTGAGACTTATTTATATGATCCGATCTTATTTTTCCTATCTAGTATTATGTGTTTGTCTTTTGTGATTGCTAATACATAGTTATGCAACAATTTTTTTGTCGCATGAAATTACGAATTAGGATAGTCTACGCCTAGGGAAGATGAGTCGTGGCTAGATTAATTAGTTATAGAATCGAAGACGACTCGTGCCAACCGAAGATAGGTTATGCCCGATTTTCAATTGCATGCTATTTTCTTGGCTATATTGCTAGGGCTAGTAACTTTTAGCGAATTATTGTCGTTTCGGTAATTGATTTTCCTAAATTACTATAATTACTAGGTTGCGAAGTTAGAGTGGATTCGAAACCCTAAGACCCTTTTCCAAATTATTTAATTCACCATTTTTCTTACTTTTAATTATTTAGATAATTTTAGAAATCAAGCTCAATTCACTTTTTCTTGAATTAATTTAGAAATCAATTGAAATACTCGCAACTTAGCTTCTAATCCCTGAGGGGCGATACTCGGAATATTTACCACTATTCGTTAGAGTAGTAGTAATTATTCAGTTTCATAAATTATTTTGATACGGAAACAACACGATCATTGGTGGTGGGTTTGATGTTCACGGTGGTGGTGGATCCGGATCTGGGGTCGTTGGTTTCGATTTCTTGGTTTTGATGGTAGTTGGAAGAGTTGGGAGGATGTTTGCTGCGTTCGGAAGTTGTATCGGTGTTCTCGGTGAAGCTTTGTGTTAAATTTGCTTCAAGGTTTTCCTTAGAACCGGTACATCTTGATTAGTAACCAAAAGTTGCTGCCTGAACCGATTTTGGCTTATCAGAACCTCAAGAAACCACACCCGAACTTGTTCTAGGTTTTTCCTAGTACCGGTACAACATGCAATTTTTTCTGAAATTTTAGAGCACGATCTAAACTCCTATTTAAAGGGTACTTGGCCCGTTTTTTATTCAAAAACACAACCTAGAACCCTAAAAATCGCCTCTCTCCCTTCTTTCTAGAAAATCCACTCAAATCATTGGGCTTACACTTCAAATCCATCACAAATATTCAAGATCTACGCGTTTGAAACATCAATCTTGCTTGGATTCCAAATTTCATCAGTCATAGAGGTAAAAGCTCATGCCATGGTCTCATTTCTCTCTCTCTCTCTCTCTCTCTCTCTCTCTCTCTCTCTCTCTCTCTCTCTCGATTTGTGAGTGAAACCTCACTCTTGTAACTTATTTTTTACTTGGTCTAGTTCCTTGATTGCATAGTGGAGCTCAGGTGGAGTTTTATTCTTGGAGTTTAGAGTCTAAATTGATTGGGGTTAGGGTTTGGCTCGAAACTCATTGTGGTAGGGATCTCCTTCTCATTTTTCTAAGTGTCAATGGTTGATTTGTTGTGTAATTCCTAGTTTGATCTTGTCTCTCTTGGTTGTGTTGAAAATAGGGGTGCAAACGAGCCGACCCGAGTCGAGCTTTGTAGTGTTCGAGCTCGGCTCGTTAAGTAAACGAGCTGAGCTCGGCTCGGTCATAAACGAGCCGAGCCCTTATCGAGCCGAGCCAGGGTAATTTACTTAGCGAGCCTTCTTAAACGAGCCGAGCCTATGTAATCGAGCCGAGCTTTTTCGAGCCAAGCCGAGCTTTAGCAAGCTCGTTAACTAAACGAGCCTGAAAATTGAGTTCGAGCTCGGCTCGTTTACTTATTGAACCGAGCCGAGCCGAGCCTTAACGAGCCGAGCCACGAGCTGCTCGTGAGCAGCTCGGTTCGTTTGCAGCCCTAGTTGAAAACCCATCTTTTTCTAGAGTTTTGATTTGAATTTATGTTGATCCTGAGTTTGGTTAATTGACCTCCTTGGATCGGTTGAAAATTTGTCTCTCCCTATGTGTATTTTGATTGTTAGGACTTCTAGAATTGGATTATCGAATTGTATCGTCATCTAATGTCAATGTGGGATGAAAATGATGTTTATTAAACACTTGGCACTTCTTAATGTGATTGAAATGGTATAAAGGACACTTGAATGTAATTTGAGCAAATGAGAAGTAATTGGTTTACAGTTGTGGATATTAGGGACACCATTCAGTGTGTCCCTAGGCATGGGTAACATGGCTCGTGAATCTCGATAGGGGTAGCGAGGCCGGTGAATTTCGGTACGGGACTACGGATCCCAAAGGTTCCAATTATTGAGATTGTGGAAAATAGTGGGTTCTTGGAGTGAAAGAGGAAAAACGGATTAAAATGTTTATATGGACACATCAGACTTTTCAAAAGGCCTATCTTTGACGAAAAGAGATTTTATGAATACGCAGACACCTTGACTCTTACTTGATCATAAGTTGGCATTACTTGGTTGTTTTTTGTCTTGTACTTCGTTACTTCCTTTGTGCTCATATCAATCCATTTGCATTTAGCGATAGTAGAAGATTTTCCTACTGGGCTAGTGTAGCTCACGCTATCATTTTCAGGTACACACTAAGGATCATGAAGTAGAGTGCATGGAGTGTGTGCATCTTTTGAAAGCATACCGGGAAAGAGTTATTCATCTTGTGTACTCTATTTTGAAAGATGAATTTGTAACTCTATTTGCTTATTTCTTTTGACTTCAGAAGAATGCATAACTTTAACATTTTTACTCACTTTTGACATGGGACACGGGTACTTGATTTATATTTTGGAAGTATATGGATGGTTTTTCAGATTTTCTTATTAAAGTTGGTTTATTTATTTATGTTAAAAATCGAGGTTGTAACACCGGATATGCATATCTGGCCAAATCTTATATCCTCCTCTCATATCTAATATGTGTTTAATTGTACATAGTTAAGCCCCCTAATTTATACTAGTGTGTCCATTTAACTTGTTACTTGATACAGATTAATGCTCTTAATGTGTTTGTAGGCTTTGTGGATCCCTAAAAATGTGAAACAAGACTGTATATAATGCATTTGGAAGGTTTTCATGTAACGACCCGCGCGCGTCAGCTGACCTACTAACCCTTAGCCAAACCACATGGTTCAAAAGGTTAAACTTGAGTTATACAGTAGCTGGTTAGAATTCATTATATATCACATTCATGTTCCCAAATCTTGCAATATGGGAGTCTACAAGATGGGGCCATCACAATCTCCCCACCTTATGATGCAATGTCCTTGTTGCATTGACCCAGCAACCTTCTCCCGGCGGCCATGGTGTGGCACTTAGTTCTATATAGCACTTTGCTCCCACTCTAGGATTTAAGAGGTGGCTCATTGTGGACGACGACCCCGGATCAAAATTTGTTTTGTTTTGAAAAGAGTCGCCACCCGGGTTTTATTTTTGGAAAAGGATTTGTCACCTGAGAAACTGTTTTGAAAATAATTCGAAAAATAATGATGCTCGTGCCGTTGATTTGGAAAAAAAGATTTAACTTGAAAAACCAGAGATTTTTTGGATTCGGGAGCCAGGTTACGAACGGGGAAGGTTTTTAAGGCACCCTGCTCACCCGATTAAAAATCGTTCTTTACTAAATATTTGTGGGATTTTTAGAAAACTTTTATTGATAAACTTTATGCAAATAAACAAGTAATTATACAAGATAAACCATAATGAATGAAATGACAATAAATAATAAAAGAAAATCACTATTTCAAACTGCCATTTAGAAGAAAATGATCTTAAAAATTTGAATTTAGAAAGGTGTACCATGCGGCACTCTCATGTGTACCGTGCAACACAAACAGAGTGCCGTGCGGCACAATTTACTTTGTAAATAATTTGAAAATTCTGATTTTTGACAGAAATGAAATGGGAGCATACTTGTGATTCATAACTTCATATAAATTGATCATTTTAGAACCAAAACTCATGTTTCTTTATTAAAATGTCCCTCCTAAAGAGATTACACTATATGGCTCAATAATTTTACCGTACGGCGTAATCGGGGAGGTTTTCAATCTAACTGTTCTTGTTGGAACATTGGTCTACCAAGCACAAGAGTGATATTGCGGAATCATCTTGCACTTGGTATCACCCCTCAGAGAATCAAAGCCATGGATTTCAGCAAAGAAACGAAAATTTACCTTCGGTATGAAATCTCCTGGAATAAACACCCTTCTTGAACTTCTGGTCTTAGCTTCAACTTCCTCTGTACCTCTGGCCTTGTTTTCAATATGGCAATGGGGGTCTTTGGTTTTGGGTTAGCGAAATTGGTGATGACTGAAATAGGACCGAACCGAAACAGAGTAATGAAGGCTACGGGTTTCAAATTGGGATTTCTTTGGGAGAGTTTGGGAACAATTTTTGGAGATGATTTGTGGAAACAATGGATTGGTATGGAGTGGGTGAGATTTTGACAGAGTTTAGAGAGGATTTTTCATGGCATTTTTTCACTGTGTTCTCTTCTCCTGGACATCTCAGCATTTATAGCCGAGAGATCGACGTAGCCTCCAAGTATTCTTGCCGGCCAAATAAAGTGGTAGTGGGATACTTTCCTAGCCTTTTTCCTCTCCAAGAAACCATGATGAAAGAGGCTAACGAATGTCAACAAAGGGAGTTTCTGAAGCTCTGCAAAATTTCTGAAATGATGCTCGACAATGCCGTGCGGCACAGTTGACTATGCTGTGCGGTACAGTTCTTGACCGACTTTATTTTTTGGTGGAAGGAGTGTCGTGCAAGACAATTGGAGTACCGTGCGCTATAGTTGACCAAGGTTGACTCCTTTGACTTAAAGGGTAGTGTTCCAAGAAGCTTTCCGGGCGTTTCATTTCATCATCAGGGATTTAAAATGCGGACGAAAGTTAAATTTGGGGGTGTCTACACTCATATAGATTCTAGAGGTGGCCTCCACGACGTAAACTGAAGTTGTGCTCTGATACCACTTGTATCAACCTGCACTAGCTGACCTGTTAACCTTTAGCCAAACCACGTGGCTCAAAAGGTTAACCTCGAGTTATACAGTAGCTGGTCGGAATTCATTATATATCACATTCATTTTCCCAAATCTTTCGATGTAGGACTCTATAAGATGGGGCCATCACATTTCATGTATGATAGAGGTGTTGAAAAGTGATTCGAAAGTGATGTCAATGAAGCCAAATATCAAACAATGTGAAAATATGAAAGATTGGTAAAAGATAGAGTGAATGGTTTAGATGGATGGACCACTTCCAACCATGATTTCACAATAGAGACTCAATGATTCTCCATACTGGCTTCTACCATCTTGTAGTGCTTTGAAATACCTTTTCAGCGGTATAAAATAGCCCTTATTCTGAGTTGTAACAAATGAGTTGTGAGCATTTTACCGATGGTGCGCAAATCTGACACGCTTATGGTAAAATTGTTATTTTTCTCTCAAAATACAGAGGCTATGAATATGAGGTTAGTTGGCTTTGAAAGTACTCATGTTCCGTCTTGCATGGTTGTGGATCGGAGACCTGGGAATTGAAAACTTTGTTGCTCTCGTCCAAACCTTAGTCTCTCGTCCAGACCTTAGTCGTTAAGTAGAGGCTGTATCACACCAGTTGCCATACGCAGGAGGTTAGAAGGGTAGAAAGATTACTGATGGTGGAATCTTAGAGATCACATATTGTTGGATTATGTGCTAACCAACTCATCTAAAAGCAATTGCTATTGGGGGAAGGCGCAACTTAATCTTAAAGTGTAGCGCAAAACTCTGCAATTAGGAGTAGGCAGACATAAGGTGCTTCACAAAACTGTCCATACAACACCGATGGGTGAGGCGGTCATTCCTCCCAATACGCTTGCCCCGCGCTAGCAGGGAAAGCCTCGGGTATAAGATGGATGCTAGACTCCATAAAACCAACACATATGTTAACAGATAGTTAAAGAATTAAATTTCGATGTTATCTTTATTTCGATCATGTTTATGTGCTACATTACTATGGGTTGTGAGATTTTTTAACTCAGTGTTTTATGCTCACCATACTTTGTGCCCTGGCATTCAAGATGGAAAGGAATTACTTTAGGACTATCCCAATGCCGTTGTTGAAGAAGAAGAAGAAGAAGAAGAAGAAGAAGAAGAAGAAGATAGTGAACCCTGGTTGCCATCGGTCATGCATTTTAATTAAGTATTTTGAGGATGATATGTAAGGTTAATTTTGTAAGAGAACCTATGAATTCACATTATGATTGTAACCTAGGGAATACTTTTGGAAAGCTAGTCTGTATTTATAAAATCATTTTGGAGAATTCATTTTCAAATGTCTAAATAACGTTTTCTGGTGGTAGTGTTGATGGGCTTGTAAGTAATATTACATGAAATTTTCACATTGCTCCACCAACTCAAACACATATTTTGTGGTACAAGTTCTTACAAAATATGTGTTTTACTAGTAGTTAAGTTCTCAAAAACCGTGGAGAGTCAGAGAGTTGTACCACAAAGGCGGCTCCACATTGCTGTTACGGTATTCGTTCACTTGAACACCCTGAATTTTTTTTTTTTTGAATACATGTAATTTTTTTTTTATAGTTTTATTTAAGTTTTTTCCTTTTTGAACACCCAAACAAAAATAATTGAACACCCTATGCATAAATATTTGAAGACCTAACCCCAGAAAAATTGAACAATTAGCCCACAAACCAATCTAATGTATTGAGCCCAATTAAAAGATAATAAGAGGTTTTTATAGCTTCCCATAGATGGTCAATTGAACAACCTAAACTCTTTTACATTTTTTAAGTCAATTGAACACTTATTCTTATATTGTGAATATCCATCAGTCAAAGAAATTCACAATTGAATATTTAATATATTAGTAGTTCAAAACAAAGTAACTCTATATCTCAAAAAAAAAAAAAAAAAGTATACGTCAAAAAAAAATTTGTGTCAACCTATTCTCAAGAAAATTTCCTACTATAAAAGCTAATGTATTTATGTGCCAGATTAATTTTGTTTGGCTTAAAAAATAGAATTTGCCAAGAAGAGAACATGCAATTGTGACATATATCTTACGTATTATTGGTCTCATTATTTAACTAATACATAAAACTTGTGTATATATAGCTAGTTAATAGTGCTAGTGGAGTTAAGATAATTTTTTAACATCTTGTTTAAAATTTCTGGAGTCGCCACTGAGTTGTGGGCATTTTCGAAACATCCAAGCATTGACAGAACATTAATCAATGAAGCCATAACCAGGATTGGGGCTGTCGGGTAATAAATATTGAATTATGATTCGATTGAAAAAGGTTTCAAATGTTCAAGCAACGTCCTAGACACCAACACCCTGTTTGGAGGCCGGATTTGGCAAATGCCGGATTTATAATCCCGAGCCCACTCTACTCCTGCGTTTGGGATGCAAAAACTGGTCTCTGATTTGGAAGAAAATTTTTACTGTTGGGAGTAGAAATCCGGGATCACCCGGATTAGGTAACGACAGTCTCCCTCATGTCATTCTCATATTTGTGGGTTTTTGGTACCAAAATATCCCTCCAAATTCAGTCATTTTGTTACCTTTCTTGCCAGGAAAATCACACACACACACAGATGAACCAGAGCAGGAGGCGGTGGAGGTTGGATTTGGGTTGCCGACGTCAGACCCTGTCGTCGGACTCCTTCGTCGGTCAGTTGGGAGTTTTTTAGTCACACTATTGGGCCTTGTGCTTAAATCAAAAAATGAAATGGAGAAGACAATCAGTAAAAAATATATGGAAGGAGGGAAAGAAATTATCTAGTGTATCAATGTCCCATGCAATTAGTTGTTCCCAAAGGCTATCCAACGGCTATTATTATTGCAACATCTTCTTCTTCTTTTTTAAATTCCACAAAATGAAAGCTAAGAAATAATACATATTACAAAAAAATAAAGTTCAAACTTTTTGGTGCCGAATTGGATAAATGGCTATAGCCATTTTGGCATCCTATTGGCCTTACTAATTTCTTAATTCTTTTTCCGGAAATATAATTTTGTCAATTATATGTAAACTAAATTAATAAACTGGGGGCAATTCAGTCGTTTATCCTCTTATCCACCCTCCAAATCCCCCTTCTCAAAATACCATCCAAACACCTCATATAAAAATCCACCATTCTTAAGAGGTGAGTCCACCCTCATTACAAATCCATCTTCAAATCCACCATCATTACAAATCCACTCAAAATCACCTCCAGCATCCAAACGGGGTGCAAGGCCCTGTTTGGCTGGTGGATTTGAGGCCAGAGATGGGAGGCACCCTGATTTCATCTCCACGGGCCACCCCAAATTAGGTCTTTGGATGCAATTTTTTTCCCCTGGACTATTTTACTGTTTGGACTACAAATCCACCCACGGGTGGATTTGCAAAGCCCTGCCTTACCCCGTAGTTAGCAAATCCGGGGGGAAGTGGGTCGATTTTGCCCCTCTAAATCCACCCCATTTTTCTCGTCCAAATCAATCACAACCAAAACAGAAAACAAAGAAGAAATCCAACAACATAGCAAAACCCAAAACCAATTTCATGGATAAAGACTCAATTTAATCAACAAACACGGGGTAATCAGTAAAATTAAAAGAATTACCAAAAAATTAACTCCTAAAACTTACGGATTCGTCTACAACATCACACAAAACCAGGTAAACATACTTCAAGATGGTGAGACATTGAACAGATCTGTTGTATTATTCAAACACCAATATGATGTGAGTTGGGCTAGAAAATAATATGATGTGAGTTGGGCTACAGTATGATCAGATTTCACCGGAGAGAGAGCTTAGATTTCGTCGGATAGAGGAAGATGATTTTGCTGCAGGTGACTGAGTTGGGCTAGAAAACACACACGCACACAGAGTCTGTGTAGTTTAGGAATTGGCTTGAGTTGGTTTCATTTTCCTTGGGGAAATACATTAACCATGGGTCAAGCATGGGAGAGAACCATGGGTAAAGCATTAACCACTGGTCACTTTCCAATTATTTTTTAAAATTCTTGTTTGGAAATATAATTTTTAAATATCTAATATAGTTTAAATAAATTTATGTATTTATTTGAATTATTATATATTTTAATTATAATGAAATTAATCCATTTTATCAATTAAATTAATAAACTGAGGGCAATTCAGTCATTTTCCTCTTTTCCTATCATATGTATTTATTTGAATTATTATGTATTTATTTTAATTATAATAAAATTAATCCATTTTGTCAATTAAATTAATAGACTGAGGGCAATTCAGTCATTTTTCCCTCTCTTCCTATCATATCCACCTTCCAAATCTCCTTTCTCAAAATCATCCAAACACCTCATATACAAATCCACCCTCCTTAGGAGCTGGGCCCACCCTCCTTACAAATCCACCCTCATTACAAATCCACCTTCAAATCCGCCCTCCTTCTATATCCACCCAAAATCAAATCCACCAACCAAACGCCCCGCAAAGTCATGAGCAAGTACTTTTTTTGTTTTTTGGCAAATTATGAGCAAGTACTAAAGAATATTGAAAATACTAAAATTACGTAAAATATCATATTGGAAACCTAGCCTCTTATAATTCGGTCTTCATTGTATTTTTACTTGAGAAAATTACGTGCAATATTGTATTTTTATTAGATGAGAATTTTAATTAGGCCTTCTGTTTGGAAATTCTACTTATATTGCCATCTTATGGGATTTGAATACTTATGTTTACATCCCGACATTGGATATTTGGACCATTGTGCCCTTACTATTCCATTACTTATGTTATTAGTATAATAAGATTTGGTCCTATCCCCTACCCATGGAACACAGTATTATCAAACCATTCCATTTCCGAATAAAATTTACTGTTAAAACCACCCAATCAAAAAACCTTTTTTTTTTTTTACTTCCCTTTATGAATTTGGCCTGCGCATTCGGCTCCCTTAAAAATTTGAACCATGATTATCATCTATTCTAATATATAAATGGGGAGCACCAATTTTGTGTACTCTTTTTGAGAGATTGTGTATACATTTTTTTCTCAAAAATGACCCCATGAAATAACTAAATAAGAGAGAAGTAAAACAACTGCAAGGGGCAAAAAAAAAAGACAACACATCGACAAGCCTCTAACCAGTAACCACCACCCCTCCATACAGATCTCTCTCACTTCTCTGCCTGAAAATCCTACAACCATCCTCATGAAATGCATTGGCTAGCGGCGTCGATGTTTTCAAATTTGCTAACTTTCTCAGGTTCGTCCCACCATCCCCTGTCTGTTTGATTGCCGAATGAATCGTTAGAATAAAATAACTCGTCGACATATCAGTTTCTTAAATTCTACTAGCAGGATCCGTCTACCAAACAAATCACTAGAACTAAAAGCTACCCACTTCAATTTCGCACTGCATTCATCACCGAACAAAGTGTCGGAACTAAAAACTACCCACAAGTAGACCAATTTCAGATTTTTGTTTTCCCACACGTAGAGAATGTTTCCATCATAAATTGTTTATGTTTTCATCCTAAAATTCTTTGCCTATAGGGTAAAGATTTTGTGGATGAAAACATAGAGAATGTTTCCATCCTAAATTGTTTATGTTTTCATCCCAAAATTCTTTGCCTATAGGGTAAAGATTTTGGGGATGAAAACATAGAGAATGTTTCCATCCTAAATTGTTTATGTTTTCATCCTAAAATTCTTTGCCTATAGGGTAAAGATTTTGGGGATGAAAACATAGAGAATGTTTCCATCCTAATTTTTTTATGTTTTCATCCCAAAATTCTTTGCCTATAGGGTAAAGATTTTGGGGATGAAAATATAGAGAATGTTTCCATCCTAAATTCTTTATGTTTTCATCCCAAAATTCTTTGCCTATAGGGTAAAGATTATTGGGATGAAAATATAAATAATTTTTTCCGTAGTTTTTTTTATATGTTTCATCCAAAAATCATTGATCCAGCAATCATGGATAAAATTTTTAAGGGGACCGTTACGCGGGCCTAGCATTCTTTGCCTATAAGATAAAGATTTTTGGATAAAAAGATAAAGGATGAAACATAAAAATTGTTTATGTTTTCATCCTAAAATTCTTTGGGTAAAGATTTTGGGATAAAAAGATAAAGAATGTTTCCATCATAAATTCTTTATGTTTTCATCCTAGAATTCTTTGCCTATAGGGTAAAGATTTTGGGGATGAAAACATAGAGAATGTTTCCATCTTAAATTTTTTATGTTTTCATCCCAAAATTCTTTGCTTATAGGGTAAAGATTTTGGGGATGAAAATATAGAGAATGTTTTCATCCTAAATTCTTTTTTCATCCCAAAATTCTTTTGCTTATAGGGTCAAGATTTTTCATCCTATATTCTTTATGTTTTCATCCTAAATTGTTTATGTTTTCATCCCAAAATTCTTTGCCTATAGGGTAAAGATTTTGGGGATGAAAACATAGATAATGTTTCCATCCTAAATTCTTTATGTTTTCATCTCAAAATTCTTTGCCTGTAGGGTATAGATTTTTGGGATGAAAATATAAACAATTTATATTTTCATCCCAAAAATTATTTATCCAGCAATCATGGAAATTTTTTTTAAGGGAACCGTTGCGCGGGCCAAATTCATAAAAGGAAGTTAAATAAACGTGACTATGGTTTATTGTTTTAACACTTCGGTAAAAAATGGTAAATTAATCAACCATATTCACATGTCCTCTCTAGCAAAGGGTTATTCTTACAGTGAATATGGTTTATGTTTTACCATTTCGGTAATTTTACGTAATAAACATAAGTATTCTAATTATAAATAAAGGGCCTTTTGGATATTTTTTAAAGACAAGATGTAATTATAAGAATTCAAACTCTGGAGGATGAAATTGATACAGGATGTCCAATTAACTCTCCCTTATTAGATCAGTAAACCCGAATGCGAATGAATAATTTTTAGTATTTCTTAATTCCTGCAAATAAAGCTCTTAAAATCTCCTTAAAAATGAGATAAAAAGAAATGTAGACAAATTTTTTAAGGAATAATTAGTCAAATACAAAATATTTTGCCTATTTGAAGGCAAGGACAAGGAACTTTGCAATCAAACATAAAGACATTGTTTTTTGATAAAACAAATTCACTCTCCCTTTATTTTAATCAAAAATACCCTCACTCCCTAAAAGAGACTCTCTCTCTCTCTCTCTCTCTCTCTCTCTCTCTATATATATATATATATATATAGAAAAATGAATGTTGTATCCAACACTAACGATTTCTCTCGATGTACCTCTAGCCAGATTTTCATACGAATCAATGCTTCAATAAGTTCTTTCTTACTTCAAATCTGCTTGTTTACTTCAATCAAGTCTTTCCATGAATCTTGCATCTCGTCAATTTTTTTATGTTCGTTAGTAATATTTTGCAGAGACCACTGAAGAAAGCGATTCAGATTCCAACACCGACGACTTGCCAAACGGCGATGAACACGACGAAGATGTTTATGATTTTTTTGAATTTTATGTTTGAAATTAGAATTTTTAAAAATTAGTGACATCTCACTAATTTTTTTGGTCGTCGGAAGTGATCGGCCAGAAGTGGGGTTGTGGTCAGCCAGAGGTGGGGTGGTATTTTTTTTTGAATTTTATGTTCGAAATTAGAATTTTTTTAAATTAGTGACATCTCACTAATATTTTTGGTCGCCGGAAGTGGTCGGCCAGAGGTGGGGTTGTGGTCAGCCAGAGGTGGGGTGGTAATTTTTTTTGAATTTTACGTTCGAAATTAGAATTTTTAAAAATTAGTGACATCTCACTAATATTTTTGGTCACCGGAAGTGGTCGGCCAGAGGTGGGGTTATGGTCAGCCAGAGGTGGGGTTGTGATTTTTTTGAATTTTATGTTTGAAATTAGAATTTTTAAAAATTAGTGACATCTCACTATTTTTTTTAGTCGTCGGAAGTGGTCGGCTAGTGGTGGGGTGGTGGTCGGTCGGAGGTGGGGTGGTGATTTTTTTGAATTTTATGTTCGAAATTAGAATTTTTAAAAATTAGTGACATCTCAATAAGTTTTTTGGTCGCCAAAAGTGGTCGGCCAGAGTTGGGGTGGTGACCAGCCAGAGGTGAGGTGGTGTTTTTTTTTAAATTTTATGTTCGAAATTAATTTTTTTTAAAATTAGTGACATCTCACTAATTTTTTTTGTCTTTATGTTTTATTGAAAAAGTTCATTGTCCTTTCTTTTAAAAATGTCAAATATTTTTTGTTTTTATTTTCGATGACAAAAGTTTCTTGTTCTTCCCTTTCAAAATGGCAAATGTTTTGAATTTTTTGCTGACTAGCCCAATTTTTAAGTACACTGAAACAATGAAACAAACTATAGATAACCCCCTTTTTTTCATTTTGATAAAGGAATTCAAAAAATAGGTACTCGATATAACTCATGGTTAGAAAATAGTCTTACAATGAATCTGGCGCTACCTCAGCCTCTCTCTCCCTCTCCCCCTTCTTCCAACGACATCCGAATCCTCGAACCCAACTAATCCTTCTTCTTCGTCATCGTCGTCATCATCATCAGCATCCTCCTCCGTCCAACAGACTTCTCTCTCTCTCTCTCTCTCTCTCTCTCTCATGGCAGTCTCTCTCCATCCAACCGCCTCTACCTCATGTCTACACTCAAATGGATCTCTACAGCCTTCCCTCAGGTTCACCTTCTGCTCTTTCTGTGTGCGTGTGTGTATAGTCGATTTAGCTGCACGTATGTATATATGTTCTCTGAGAATTAAGCTCCTTCTGGATCTGAAATTGACTCTTTTTTGGCTGTGAACCCCTCATTTCTTTGGCAGCAGTGGAAACAAGGGTTTTGTGGGGTTAAAGCTTCGATCTCCAAGTCTGATCATGCTTCACAACTCTATGCTATCATCCTTTTTCTCCATAAGATTATGGGGCTTTGCTGATGCTTTTCCTTTCCCTTCTCGGCAGGTTCTTTTGGCATTGCAAAACCTGATTTGATTGCTGAATTCTATCGTAAATTTCATAAGAGCATCCAATCCGGGTAATTCCATGTCCTGCTACTATTCTTCTATATCTTGGTTTCTCTTCTCTCCTACTCATATTTAATCAAGTATTCCTATATCAGTTTAATTCGCTACCAAAACCCAAATTTTAGGGGTGTGTCAAAAAACTACAGTATTTTTTATAACTGCATTAGTTGCGTTTCCTTTGAACTATATAGACATAAATTTGCGGGAAATTTAAAAACTTTCCCCCTAACGAAATCTATATTTCTGAATTCAGATGATAGTGGTTACATGGGCATTAGTTTTCTCTACCTTTGCCACTCCCAACTTAAAAATCCTAGGTCCATCCTTGACCTAGTAGAAAGTGATTTCTGGGCTGAGTTTTGAATATGGAGAGAGATGCACTATATAGAATACGCTTAGAACTTTATTCAGTAAAAATTCAAACTTTATATGTCCTTTTAGTCTAACAGCAAATATATGGTTTCTGTAACTTTTAAGCATTCCAGGGAAAATTATTGTATGTTTACCCAAATCAACTTCAAGGAGCCAACAGATAAAGGTGTTGAGCTATTCGTCGCGGCACTTCGATTTTCCTTTTGTTTAGAGCAATCCTGTGCCAGTTGGCATTAGAGAATCCATTTTGAAAATCTTGAGTGTTTTCTTACTCTGCTATAGAAAGTTATCCTAGATGTATGCAGATAAAAAGACATCTAAAGTTCATGTTCTTTTTCTCCTCTAGGTTACACAGATGTATGGTTGACTCGTTTCTCCAATTTCAGGACTTGTCAGACTAAACCGAAACGAGGACGTGTTGCAATGATGCCTCTAGGAACACCAAGAGTGCCCTTTGAGTCCCCTGGTGTCCAAACCCAGTGGATTGATTTGTGGTCTTTCTTGGTAAGGGACTACATCTATTTCCTGTAATGCTCAATCTACTTTTTGAGGCCCTGAAGCATAAATCTTTGGCACCCTAGTGTTGTATCTTCTTTATTCTTTACAGCATAGAAGTTACTTGGAAGTTGGAAAGTTGTCTTTTCAGAGAATCGTAGGATTCGTAGCATTCACTCATCTTCCAAGTAGTATATTTAATGAACTTTCTAAAATGTGCTTGAACTTTTTGTGTGATTGTGGGGTGGCTGATCCTGAGAGTGAACCTTCACCTGACCTCTAGTCCTGAACAGTGATGGGTGGTTGGAATGTTGCCTTCTTGCACAGGGAGCACCCGCTTTGGTGCCTTGACTGGTTGGAGTTCTATCAGGAAGGCACTCCGATGGTAAAGTGAGAGGAGGGCGGTGGAGGAGAAAGTATAAAGAGAGTGTTGGGGTCCAAAGAGTCGCATACCCGTTAGGTTTGATCGTGTACCTTTTATAGAGTTCGCTTGACTTGTCCTCCAAGTATGCTTGTGCCTTCCACACATGGCTATGAAGTACCGACACTCCTAGATGTTGACGTATTGACGTGTAGGATACGGGGACACGGCGAGACACGTACATGGCGTGTCCCTATAATTTTTTTTAATTCTTTTTGCGGACACGGCCGGGGCCAAATTCTAATTTTTTAAATTTTTTCAGGGGTAAAAATGTTATTACTGAAATGTTTTGGTTAAAAAGTTTAATTACTCTTATATAACTATCCCTACAACACACACACACACTCACACTCTTATATACACATACTTTTTCCCTTGTACATATATATATTACCGTGTCCCCCGCCATGTCCCCTTTTTTTTAGAATTGCCTTTTTCGTGTCCGTATCCATGTTACTTAGACACACGGTAACCGTTCAGCTGATGTCAGCCCTGACGAATAGGATAAGGACGGTTACATGTACATGCCTTGAGCTGCCTTCCATGAGTCACACTTGTCGTATCGGCTGCACCAGAATTTGGGACGTCTGGTTCGGCCCAGGCGGTAAGAGTCAAACCGGTTCTAATGACATGACAAAAAGATCCATGCCGTGGAACTGGTCAGACGGTCTGGTTCAGTTGGGTGCCCAGGTGAAGTGGTTAGCTGGGTCAACAATCAATTGGGCCTTAGGGGCCAAGCCATTCGGCCCACTACAGTGATCCACTAAAAATCTTGGGTACACCTCCTCCCTACGTGCCCTAGTCATTTGTCTCTAATTGCTTTTGCATTTTTCTTCCGATCTACAGATTTCTGTTGCTGTGTTTGAGAAACTTGCTTCATATTTGGTTTGCAGTATCAGGAACGATGTATGTTCATTGGGAATTACATAGATGGAAGCTATAGCAATGTGTTACTGGCAACAATGTTATATCTTGATTCTCTTGATTCTTCTGAAAGGTTGAATGTGTACATAAATAGTCCTGGTGGCGACGTGAGTTATTGTCTTTATTGTTTAGATTTGCATTAACGTTTTGTACTTGGTAAACTACATCTGCTTAGATCATGCTCTCTTCTTCTTTTCCCCCAGATTACCCCAACCGTAGCTGTCTATGACACGATGCAGAGTTTGGAGAGTCCTGTTGGAACCAATGTGTTGGGCCATGCCTATGATCTAGCAGGTTTTCTCCTTGCAGCTGGACAAAAGGTAATATCGTTTACTCCTGTTTATACATAGTTAGCATGAACAATTGAACTTTTGAGGTCAATACGGCAATAGTAAATAACACAAAGGCATAATTGTGAGCAGCGATGCACCATGTGGGGCATTTAGTTCGTTCAATTGATGATTATCAATCATGGAGGACACTTTTGTTTATTTCTAGGGACAAAAATGTGATCTGCAGACTTGTTTGTGCTCTTTGTGGTACCTACATAGTAAAAGGGACTCTGATAGGTTGGTTAACATGATAATTGGATTAGGACTCTCTTTCAACTTACTGAGAATCTACAGTTAACTGCTTTCATAGTGGATTGATCAGATTTTATTGTCAACTACGACTAAATGTGAACAGCGAATCTATTTATTTGTATTCCTACTCAAATCAACTCAACAAAGTCCTATCCAGATTAGTATTACCACTTGAACCTGCTACATGAATCTTGTATTTTCCCCTTATTTTGCACAATCAAGGATCACTGTTTTTGTTAAGCCACAAAGTAACATGTATTTTCCTTCGTGATGTTAGCCACTCTCACTTTTCATTTTGGCCAAACTCAAGTTGTCAGTATGCTTTTCCGGCATTATTTACCTTTAAACGTGTTTTTTTTGGTATATTTGATTTGTCTGTTTTACTATGAAGGGTTATCGAGTTGCTATGCCCCTTTCAAGAATTTCGCTATATACTCCAGGTGGGAGGGTCCGTGGTCAGGTATGCTGTATATCGTCATTGCTCTAAAGTTCTGGTGATACATACAAGTCCAACTGTACAATTTTTTGTCAATGGAATGGATTTCATGTATCTTTGGACAGTCTGAGGCAATTCGTAGTGAAGCAATGGAACATCTCAGAATCAGAGAATACCTTTCTAAAGAGTTGGCTAACCAAACAGGCAAGCCTGTTGAGCAGGTATAGTTTGCTTATTGCCTTTGACTGGCATGTCCCTCTGGTTGATTAACCTGTTGTATCTTTGTGTAATAAGCAGATTAACGAGGACTTAAAGAAGTTGGCCTACTTCAGTGCTCAGGAGGCTCTTGAATATGGGCTCATTGATCGTATTCGTTACCCTAAGGATAAGGCACCTGGAAATAAGGCACCTGGAAAAGATATAGTAACAACTGTTGGTTAGTGCACTTGTTCCTTGTGAACCTCATTGGCTGATGGCTTTTGTGTAATTCTGTTTCGTTGGCTGATATGTTCACGTTTATGTAAGCTAATTGATCTGTACTTGATGTACACAAGTTTCTTTGGGTGGTCAATTGAGTTCCCTGTAAACATAAAATCCCTCCGATGGCTTCTAAAAAAATTCATTTGTCAAAGTAAATGGTAATGTGAAAATTGTGTAAATGGTTATGTCCTGTAACTGTCTTTCCTTGAGTTACAGTTGATTTGTCTTGAAGACTTGATCTTCTAAGACCTAATTGAGAAAAACTTGAAAAGTTCTGAACTTTTTCCAATGGCTTGGAATGCTGGTACCAGTTAGAAGGATTTTCCAGGATGCCTTTGGTTGTAAGGACCTACTTGTTATGGGACTATGTGTAGGCGGATATAGTAGCTGAGGGTACACTTAAGGTGAATACACCATCTTGTTTGCTGTGTAAGCACAAATTCACCATGGATGATGCAATGAGTTTACTAGAAAAAGAAGTAGGGCCCCTCTGTCTAGGGCATCTAGATAGGGAAAGGTGTGAATATTGTATCTTGTATTTTAGGAATGCACAATCATATCTTTCGGTATCTTTATTTTAGGAAAAGATTATCTTTTATATTTCGTTTCAGAGAAGAAGTCTGAATAGTATTTGTGAATTAATAAAAAGTTACAACGTAGAATGCTTAAATAGAAAACCTAGAGTATCTCTTCCTAAGAAGAAGTCTGAATAGTACTTGTGAATTAATAAAAAGTTACAACGTAGAATGCTTAAATAGAAGATCTAGAGTATCTCTTCCTAAAATAAAAGATAATCTCTACCTAAAATAAAGATACCGAAAGATATGATTGTGCATTCCTAGAATACAAGATACAATAGTCACAAAAGGATACCCCTTTGCAATGCTAGAAAGGAGAAGGGAAAACTGGAGAGGGCGTATATATGTGTTGGGGATTTATGGTTGTTTTCTAATTGTCCCTATGGCCGAAGATAGATAATATGATTTCTATTGTTATATTGCGGGCGTAGCATATCTCTTATACAGCTGATTTATTTATTTATTTGTTTAGGTCTCCATTCTGCCTCAGCCAACTACAAGTATGAGTGGGATAGACTTGTGGGTTTAGGTGACAAAAAAACATACGACTTAGTTTTACCTGGATGTTTGTATAACCTACGTACTTTGGGCTTTGACAAGTTCTTTTTCAGCATTGACCATAAAAAGCTTATATTATGACATCTCCATATACTGGATTACGAGAATTATAACCCATGTTTAATCGATTAATCATGAGGACGATACCCTTCTTTACTGAATATATACAGGAATTAGTTGGACTTCAAGGTTGTAAGGAGAATTTGTTCTGAAGTTAACACTAGTTTGACAACCGATGCTCTTTTGCTGCTATTATGCTAGTACAATTTCTGAAGGGAAAAAAAATGTTATGTAACGCAATTCGACGAGCTCTGGGGAAGCTGGCAAGAGATTTGAAATGGATTGCCCCTACCACCAATAAGTAAATTATGTAAAACAAATACTTTGAAAAACAACTACGAAACCAAAATCTTTTTGCACATCTAAACCATAGTTATGATAATTTTCATCAATGTTCATAGATAACTAGGAACTCTGGCTAGGTTGGCTAGGTTGTTGTCAAGTTCTTAGAAAACTGGTTTCCCCTAATATAAAGCGGAGATTAATATCTTATAAGTGTTGGCTTTAACACTAGCTCAATAAATAGAATGTTGTAGTTATCAAGACGTTGCATATTTTTCTGGTTTTTGCGGATCTCCTTCGACTGATATAAATACCTCTCTCTCTCTCACTCTGAAGTCATGTGGTGTTGTTCCCTCAATCCAAACTTGAGTTTCAGCGTAGGGGCCATATTCTAACTTCTCTAACTTGGAAGCTGTGCTACAACCTACGGGCAGATTGTAGTGATAGTTTGTGTTTTTTCCTTGCCAATGACTTAAATTTAAGTGAATTGCCTAATGATGACAACTAGGGACCAAAGGGCTCTATTGGAACACATTTGGAGTAGAATTGAAAGAATGAAAGTAAACAAATTGCTACTTTATTGCTAGATAAAAGTTTTAAAAAATGTTTAAAGTGAGGGAAAGATGTAGGCTAGGCTACAACGGGAGCAAAATGCTAACGAATTATAGCAAGAAGCTAGACAATTGAGTTGCTGTAACTTAGAATTGAACTGGGAAGCTTGGATGCTTGGAGTATAATTGTAACGGGAGTCTTGAGGCGCAAAGTCTTTTGCTTGTCCTGAATTGCCCTATTTCTGGTGCTTCAGCAGAAGAGTTGTCCCCTGAAAACCTGGCAGACTTGGGGTTTATTAAACTGACACTGTTCGATGTTCCAAACTGATCCCTTTTGTTTCTGGAGACTGAAAGTACATGTAGACGTTGATCTTGAATTGAATCCCCCTAATTGCTGTCATAAGGAGCCTTGAACAAGTCTTTATCTGAGGTGCTTTCTATTTCTCAGGATCCTGTCCTCGGTTCTTGTCAGCCACTAGCCACACTAAGCTGAAACTTGCTTCATTACATGCCATCGGCCCCTTTGGAAAGTCTTCATGCATTTGCATGTCAGACACGTGTGACACGCCGTCCTCTAGGAGTGCCAGTCTATGAAGCACTCACACTTTTAGCGGTCGCCGGGTCCACTTATCCGACATGGACACGGGGACACGTATTGGACACGTCACTTGGTGCGTCCTCTAAATGAAATTATTTTTTGGCGGACACACGGGGGACACGGCGTGGACGCTCGTGTCCCACATACACTCTCTCTCACTGTGTATATGTAGATATATGTGTATATGTATGTATGTACTTGTTTGTATATTTTTGTTGCTTTGTGGGTGTATATCTTACATATATGTGTGTGAACCAGTATATACCCGTACATAACAGTGTAGAATCTGTAGATATCTTACATATCAAAAGAAAAGTATTTATATCTATGTATATAAACTGTTACTGCATATATATGATATATTTACATTTATTATTTATTATTTGTTATTTCTTTATTTTTGCCGTGTCCTCTGCCGTGTCCGTATCCATTTTTCAGAATTCCCGTGTCCATATCCGTGTCGGTGTCCGTGCTACATAGGTGTCAGTGCTTCATAGTGTACAACTATGCTTGAAGGACAAATAAGTACATGGCGTCTCACATCTCACATCTGCCCAGAGAAACTATTGCGAAAGGCACATGTCCCTGGGATCCTAACCGCCCGTTACTTGAGGATGGCAGATATGGTGCAACTTTGTCATGGTAGAATGAGTTTCTCAGCCATTTGATCGTCTCACACTTGAACCCAATATATTTTTGGCTTTCCATTGACCCACCATCCAAACCCATCCCACATGTCTCCCTATAATCGGGTTTGCCAAAAAAGGGTGTGAACAGGTGCAATATGATTGTAATAGTGGACGCATGCAGGGAAGTACAGTAATGATCGACTAATTATAGTGTATAAAACAAGGTACGGAAAGTTAAACTCTGATGCTGCTAAAAACCAATGTTCTAAAAGGTGGACCGTGAGTGAATGGGATAAAGAATCGGGTGGATGGGTCACTAATCCAACCCTTGGGTGAACCGGAATCAAAGCTTGATGCCATAATTACCTCATTAGTATATTAAATAATACATGAATAGAAAGACATTGGTGTTCAAATCGAAAAAAGTTCTAAAAGCCGTTAGGCTCTAGTCGGGCGGTTGGGGACCGCCTAGAACCTAGGCCGTTTAGTCGGATTTTCCATTTTTTAATTTTTTAAAAATATTCCCATCCCTCTTCCAAAGTTTTGAGTAAGTGGATCAACATAGTAGAACAAATAGTTGAACAAATCATTAAATAACATCTTAAATAGATCCATTGATAGTTTGATACTACTATAATAGCCCCACACATGCAATTTAGGATGTTTATACGAAGTTATGGACACACACACAAACGACAAAGGCACGACGACGACGAGAGGGGAGATCGATTTGGCATTTTTTTGTTTGTTTTGAAATGGATCGATTATCCAATTTGGTATTTAGGTTATAATTTGATTGTGTACAATGGACTGGATATGTATGTAGTGTTGAAAAAGTACATAAAAACCCTTTACTATATTACCATGACAGTTAAACCCCTTCAAAATTTCAAAAGTACGTATTTAACCCCGATTAATTCCTCCTAGCCGCCTACTCATCCGATTAATAGTGCCTAGCGCCTAGCCGATTAATTCCGCTCGGCTGCCTAATTGTCCGATTAATCATGCCTAGCCACCTAATCCCACTTAGCGGCTGACTAATTGGCCCGGTGCCCTAATTCAATGCCTAGACCAGTAATCGAGGCAGCCTACTTTTTGAACACTGGTTGAGCATTTGATCCATATTTCACAAGCCATATAATAGATTGACTAGTTTTGAATCAATCCCACATCAACTATTTTTTAAGGAAGACTGTATCTGTGGGCTTTATAAGCTGTATGAGGTATATAAGAAGTTTGTGTGACGTGTATGCTTGAAAGTTATAAATGCTTCAGTGTCCAGTCCAAGTTGGAGACCCAAGAGCGGTTCTTCCGGTCTGTTGGTTGAACTAACCATTTTTATAAATACCGGTTCTTAAATTTAAACGGTTTTGTGCTTAGAAAAAGTCGTAACCTTCGCTACCCCTACCTATTATATATATTATGGAAATGGCCCCCTTCTTGCCTTGCAAGGATGTTGCCCTGTAGTTAGGTTATGAACCCTTAGCTAAGGGTGTTGACAGTTGAACTTGGGAATGGTATTGTCAATAGAATGGCTAAAATACGTGTACAACACGTGTGGAAAGTGAGACTACTGGTAGTGAAATGGTGGCATCTTGGCAATGAACTCCATCCTACGCTACCTTCAAATCCTTTGTTTTTTCCTCCTTTCTAAGCTCTTTAACCTTTTCATCACTCAACTTCCTTGTAACCACTGCCTCCTTGATGCCAATGGTATCATGATAGATTCAATGTGCCTCATGTCTGTGATGACAGTGATCATCCATATTACCAGCAAGCATACATCCTAGGAGAAGGCTATGGTTCCCAAGAGAGAAAAATAAGAATGTTTGATTTTCAAACTCAGCCTCATTCTTATTATTGGTTTGACTCTTAGTTGCACGAAGCGGAAGCGGGTGCGGGGGAGTGGAGGCACCTAGAAGTTCCCAAGGTTGGGAGCGCTTAAGGAGCGTATATAGATTATATTTAAATATGTATATAAAATATCTTTAAATACTTAACCATTGAAGGAAAAGTGATACTTATTGAGAATTTTCCCTATCTTAAAAGGGTAAAGTTTTGGAAGTTAGATATTTTCAATTTGCAAAACTTCCTGACTCATATGATTTTCATATTATTATTTCAACACCCTTAAAAGTATGAGAACAATTGCTTTAATGGCTCGATGAGCTCCCATCCTAGTTAGGAGCGACCTCCCATCTCGAGGGGAGCGAGCTCCTATTAGGCTCCCATCTTAGGAGCGCCGATTCGAGCTCCTGTCTTAGAAGTGCACCCATTTTAGAAGGATCCTGCAACTAAGGTTTGACTACAAGCGAGATATTATAGCACAAGTGGTTATTACCGGTAGGGGAACCCTGATTAGCCCTCCGTGTTTTGTGGAATTAGGACACAACAGAAATATCCATTAAATGTGCTAACAACGATTTAACAATTTCACTGATCACAAATTTGTTTCATAGGATAAGTTAACTAAGAGGAAAACTGCCTCATTCATCATAAAACAACTGTAAGTAACAAGAGTTTATTATTTTATGGTTTGATATGGCAACGCGGGAAAAGTACAGTAATGAAACTAAGGTTAGGTTTAATCCCCATCTAAAAGGGGGGAGTTTAAACATAGAAGGAATAGATGTAGAAAACAAGTAACAGAAAGCACAAAAGTGAAACTTCCTACTTAGCAAGCTGCTATATACGAACTCCAGAAACTGGAATTGGGATTGTTACTAGATACCCAGTTAGTTAATCCACATAGGCGGCGGTGTCTCTTGACAATTCTTCCTTCCATCCTGCTATGACCTTAGCGATGAATCCCTCAATTCTGCTCTCCAGATCATCATTAAATCCTTCTTCATTATCGTCGTCCCAGCCAACGTCGTCCTCTCTACCATCGTCGTCATCATCTGAATCATAACCATCTGAATCTTTGTAATATCCATCACCATCTCTTTCATTGTCATTGTCTTCATCACTACCATCATTGTGGCCGCGGTGGTTGATCTCGTCCTCTTGGGTATTAGTTGTCTCTTCAGTTTTATCTTCCTCTTCTCCAAAACCGAAGTGGAGGGGAGGTGAAAACCCATCGAATGCATCGTCAGAAGAGGGTATAACTTTTGGATAAAGGATGATACATGCTATAGTGTGAAACACTGAGAACACAAGAAGATGCGTAGATGGATATTGAAATGTGTTGCGATTCGATGACACAAACAAATTCAGAAGTACCAGAGAAGTAGCTGCACATAGAACGATCGATAGCAGTATGAGTACCCACACCAGTTTCATGCCCTTCTTTTTTGTACAATCTGTAGGATTGGATGTCAATGTTTGATGAGGGTTTTATCAATTTATAGGTTTATTATTCCAATTTTAAATGGCCAATAGGTATTTTCCCAGAAAGTTATTTAGAGAATATACTTGCTTGCTGGGGATTTTAGAGTTGATCAAGTCCATTCTTGGGGGGGGAAAAAAAAAACAGCTTGTAAGCATAGAATAGGAAATTTCTTAGTATATATTTATGGTTGACAAAATGACATTTATGAAGTACGTGGCCTCTTTCCGTTTCTTAGAACTGTTGGTGAATCTGAGAAGGATGATTAAACTGTATCCGTGTCCTCGACTCTCCAGTTACAAGGAAGGATATTCCTAAAAAACTATAATGCCTATCGTTTCTTTTCCGTTGGGAAGTAATGCCTTATTGCCATGGCCCTTGCGGTTGTGTGATGTTGTCAGCAGCGCCTTAGCCGTGTTTGAACCTGTCTTTTGTTTTGTTTGCTTCGTGTTTGTGTCTTTGTTCTTTGAATTCCTGTGAAGGAATATTGGCTAAGTCTTCGACTAAATTGCAAATCATTACGTGTAGGAACTTTTCTCATGAAAGTTCATCAAGTTGATGTTATTATTTCACACACACAGAAAATTGCCCAGAAGTTAACTAATCGAACAGGGTCAGCAGTGTTTTTTGACTACGTTTCCTGAAATCTTAATTAGTATGCAAGAAAGTTTAAGCGATTAATCATTGAGGGAATTACTCGTTCAATCCCTGGCTGGCTTATTAGCAGCTGTTAGACGGTGATTAATCATTTGCGGGTCCTCTTTTCAGTTCATTAAACTAATAGTAATACACATAGTAGGAGGATAAACTGCTACTATTGGTTTTCTTGTCAGGAAAAATGTTTCTACTTTTACTTCAACTGTGTCTACAAGTACTTGAACCCATTTTTATGCTCCAGACTTCAAACCAAACCGAGCTTCAACAACTCACTACTTGGATCGATAGCTTGGCGAATAAAACTCAGTTCCAGATGTGCTTGATTTGAAAACAAAATATATCAAACTTTTATTTGAAAAAATGTTCCATATTACCAAAAGCTAGATAATCATTCGAGTAATTTGAAATATAGTACTTAAACATCACCCTCGTCGTATTTTTCAAGGCAAAAATTATACTAATTGAGTTCTTATAATCAAGTTTAGCTACAATTTCTTTTTCAATTGATATCATAGGTGTCCCCTTTGGGGACATCCGATAGATAAAATTGATATCATACTTTATTCATTCAATCTTTTTTACGACGTGTATGACCGCAGATAAGATTAAATTAATTTTAACTTCGAAAATATATTTTTCTCCATTGTAACTAGTATATAGTCAACCACACATTTTATAAGCAATCCACACATTTGAGAAATAATAACCCATCTGTTCCAAATAATTGAACACATCCTTTGGCTTTCTAATTTCTTTCGGTAAAACATTCTTCAGGAAAGTGGGTTTTGATTCTTTAAAAAAATGAGGACAAATATTCTATCGCAGCATTGCTACGTATAACCTTTAACCAACAAAATTTTGAAGTTACATATTTACCACCATTTTTTAGGCCTTATTTTAGACTACCGCTTAAATAGGGCCCTAAGTTTTATTAGATAAACTTTTCCTATTGTTATATACATATACATAATAGGAAAAATTAGTCATAAATTCAATATATTTTATCTGTTTTAAGAGAAGGACATGCCTTTTTCTATAGGGGTTACAAGGACATCTCTTGAAAAAATTTCTGGGCAAGGCCAAGAAAGAAAAAAAAACCAGTCGGAAACTTTTCATTAGAAAAACCAGTCGGAAACTTTTCATTAGAATGCATTACCTCTCCCCAATGATCTAATTCAATAAATGCTTACTTCTGTCTCCACCTCTGACGTCTTTTATCTCTCATCCTCATTTTTCGGATTCTTCTTTCTTTAAATTGAGAGCTCGTGTTCTCGCTCGAGCCGAAGACAAGGCCTGAAACTCCTCTCACTGTCATCTCCTTCGTCCACTAACTCCGAGAAACAAATTTAGGTTTTCAAATTGAACTTTTTGTAGAAGGCAATTAGTTGCTTTAGTCATTGTTATTGAATTCAATAGAGTATTTCCGTTTACTGATAATCATAGACTAAATTGGTTTGATTCAATTTGGGAACATTGTGAATGTTGACAACAGCGATAGAAACTTAACCCCAAAATTTGATTCGGGTGGGGCATATCTTGATCCGAGCGGCGGTGGCGGAGAATGCGACGACGAGAACGGTAGATCAATTGGCGAGGGCACTGGAGTGGATGTCGAGTGCGGTAAAGATTAGTGAAGTGTCACTAGTTTTTTACAATGGTGTTAGCAACGGCCTCGATCTCCTCCTTGTCTTCCTCCTTGTGTTTTGTACGGGGACGTTATTATCATCACCTACCTTCGTGTTCGACGATTAGTGAATTGTCACTAGTTTTTTGTACGCCTATTTTTCAGGATTAATTTTTTTTTTTTTTTTGAATTTTTAAGAATTAGTGACATTTCACTAATTTTTTTGGTCGCCGGAAGTGGTCGGCCAGAGGTGGGGTGGTGGTGGTCGGCCAGGTGGGGAGGTGATTTTTTTTTAAATTTTATGTTCGAAATTCAAGTTTTTAAAAATTAGTAACATTTCACTAATTTTTTTGGTCGCCAGAAGTGGTCGGCCCGAGGTGGGGTGGTAGTCGGCTGAAGTTGGAGTGATGATTTTTTTGAATTTTATTTATGAAATTTGAGTTTTTAAAAATTAGTGACATTTCACTAATTTTTTTGGTCGCCGAAAATGGTCAGCCAGAGATGGGGTGGTGATTTTTTTGAATTTTATGTTCGAAATTAAAATTTTAAAAATTAGTGGCATCTCACTATTTTTTTTTGTCGCCGGAAGTGGTCGGCCAAAGGTGGGGTGGTGGTCGGACGGAGGTGGGGTGGAGATTTTTTTGAATTTTATGTTCGAAATAAGAATTTTTAAAAATTAGTAACATCTCACTAATTTTTTTGGTCGCCGGAAGGGGCCAGAGGAGGGGTGGTGGTCGGCCGGAGGTGGGGTGGTGATTTTTTTGAATTTTATGTTCGAAATTAGAATTTTTAAAAATTAGTGACATCTCACTAATTTTTTTGGTCGCCGGAAATGGTCGGCCAGAGGTGGGGTGGTGGTTGGCCGGAGGTGGGGTGATGATTTTTTGATTTTTATGTTCGAAATTAGAATTTTTAAAAATTAGTGGCATCTCACTAATTTTTTTGGTCGCCAGAAGTGGTCGGCCATAGGTGGGGTAGTGGTCGACCGGAGGTGGGGTGGTGATTTTTTTGAATTTTATGTTCGAAATTAAATTTTTTTAAAACTAGTGACATCTCACTAATTTTTTTGGTCGCCGGAAGTGGTCGGCCGGAGGTGGGGTGGAGATTTTTTTGAATTTTATGTTCAAATTTAGAATTTTTAAAAATTAGTAACAGTTTACTATTTTTTTTTTTTTGTCTTTATGTTCGATTGTAAAAGTTCCTTGTCCTTCCCTTTAAAAATGTCAAATATTGTTTGTTTTTATGTTCGATTCCAAAAGTTCCTTGTACTTCCCTTAAAAAATGTCAAATGTTTTGGATTTTTGGCTAAGTGGCCCTACATAATATAAGAGCATAAAATATTTGGGGCCCTAAAAATAAGGAAAAATTGGGGGTCGGATGAGACTGCATCTCCGAGTATGCCCAAAACCGGTCCCGAGTATAATTACGTATGGGCAGGCGTAGGCAGCAAATTTATTTAGAGGTACAATAATACACAAGTTGAAAAAATGCAGATATAACTCAATTTCCACTACAGAAATTGACAATACGATTATGATTTAAATGACCTCTAGATAGTGACGAATGTCTAGGGTGGTGTTCATGATGAACATGAAGAAGAGGGTGGCTCCAATGCGAAGCTCAATCGATTACCACTGCATACCAAGTTAGAATGCAAAAATACAAAAAACTGATATTGCATGCTCCATGATCATCATGATTCATTTATTGATTCAAGAAATGTAATGAGACACGTCACGGTCGTGTACAAATTAAGGGCAGAAGGTTCAGCACTAAGGTCCTGTCCAGTCCCGTCCAATTTCGATTTTCATGGGCCTATTCTGGACCCACAACCTATTCATTTTGTATTGCTCGCCAAGTACTTCGGCCATGAAAAAAAACCATGTTTATCGAATACCGATCAATGCCTTTCTGAAACATTTTTATCTTCAAACAAATGGTTCTTATTCAATTTGCTAAGGGCATTTGTTAAGTGTTTCGATACGGCATTGATCGGTATTTGATGAATATAGTTTTTTATACGGCTAAAGTACTTGACAAACTCTACAAAATGAACAACCCCAATTATTTTTTTGAGCCCATCTCGAGCCTATAAAATTGAAGCTCAAAAGGACCTTAATCCGAAGGCCATTGATCAACAAACTGTTTTTGGGAGGTGGGGGGGGCTGAACTATGAAGGGGGATCTAGTGACACGGGCCACCCTGTCCCACCACCCATCGATACATGTACATTTTCTGCTATTACGTACTATTAATTTTTAAACAAGTGAGTTTCTTGGATATTAAATACCCTCCAATCAAAATATATATATATATAGAAATTGTCCGGTTTGCAAAATGAGACTAAAATAAATGCATTTGACCCAAAGAATTTCTTAATTTCTTCCGTAAGATACTAAATATCAACGAGTTTTGTAGTTTTTGAAAGCAAATTTGCATTTGTTCATATAAAAACATATCCTTTATATTTTTCCTCGGTTTGATGATCGGACATTTTTTTCTAGACTCTGACAGTATATTGATCATTTTGAGTGCCACCTCCTTCAAGTTCAAAATCTTGATTCTGCCTCCATAGATGGACAAGGAATAGGGTTGCATTTCCTTGTTCACTATCATTACATGTTGCATATGCCTCTCTCACATTTGTTGTTCTAGTAAGTAGTTGTTGATATAGTAAAAGAAAGAAATAAGGGCCGGGCTTTGAGTGAGTGGTTCTCCACTTCTCTGGTCCTCCTCTTCATCAAATGGCTCATCCTCCCCAACATTCAAAAGGACATTAATGTTAGCCTACTTATATAACAGTCGAGCATCTTATCAATCTCAGCAAATTTTGAACCAAATTTAATCTTAGAAAAAATCTATTTTAGCAAGTTAGTTTTCAAAAGCTCACGGAATTAGACTCTCTATTATAACTTTACAATATTAAACTACTCTTTCTTTCTACAATATTTTACTACTTTCAAATAAACAAACAAACAAGAATTTACTAATACTTTACAAACGGCTATATTTTAACGGTCATATTTGCAACAACTATATTCCAATGGTCATATTATCTTAACTAGAAATTAGACCACGGCTATGTTTTAACGGTCGTATTTGAAACGGCTATATTCCAATGGTCATAGTCTCTTAACTAGAAATTAGACTGTTCGTCATTCAACTTTCATCTACACCTACATTTTCTTTCCTTCTATCTTCCATTTTGAAATATGGATCTTGAGTCTCTAGACAATATGATTCTCTATGACTATGATTCTGAAGATATCTTGGAGTTTATTGCAATAATTGCTATGGAAGCAAAACAATTGGAAGCTAAGAGTTCATCAAGACCATGCTTGAGATCTAAGCAACGCCGCACCATTATTTGACACGATCATTTGGCAAGACAACCAAGGCTCTTTCTCTACTATTTTACTGATCAACTAGTATTTCCTCCCAATGTGTTCCGGAGGAGATTTCGAATGAAACATTCTCTTTTTCTTCATATTCACCCAGAGGTGGAAGCTCACAAACCTTATTTTGTCCAGAAGAGGAATAATGCTAGAGTGCTTTGTTTGTTTTTCCTTCAGAAGACGACTGCGGCAATTAGAATACTCGCTTATGGAATACCGTCTGATTTGATTTTATAGATGAATACTTGAGGGTCGCAGAAAGCACTGCAATGCAAAGCTTGAGAAAATTTGCCAAAGTAGTGGTTGAGTGTTTCTGACGAGCACCTGAGGTCACCAAATAGTGATGACAATGCTAAACTGTTAACAATCGGTGAAAGTCGTGGCTTCCCTGGAATGTTGGGAAGCATTGATTGCATCCACCGGATGTATAATAGTCTCAAAATTGAGAATAAGAAAGAAACATATATTTCTTTTATATCCAATTACTTGCATTTTCAAAAGATATGGAGTATTTCTTATATATCCAATTATTACAGCCAAATATTTCACAGCTGAGAAGTATTGTCTTGCCTTCTTTAAAGTAAACATAATGGAACTTAGAAAGTCTTAAAAATTACAAAATATATATATTTCATTAGACAGATATGTTTTTTTTTATTATCTAAAAGGCGTGTTTGGAGTTGGGTATCCGTTAGTCTCCTTGTGGGTTTCTCGAGTAGGATCCGAATGCACTCTCCTTTGTCTTCCTTGTTTACATCTATAAAACAGGGGCTGTTCGGCTGCGATTAACGGGAGGGCAAAAACTTAGATCACAAACTCCAAGATTTTCTGTTCTAATAAGGAGAAAATTCATGAAACCATAACCCCCGCTGATGTATACAATGTTTGGGAGAAAGAACAAAACAAAAAAACAAAAAACAAAGAAAGATCTTGGGGTTGGTCAAAACAAGTACAAATAAAAGATGAGTGGTGGATGGACGTTGTGGATTCATTCCGAGTAATGATGGAGATGAATGTACCTGTACCTGCATATGTACACTCAATAATACATTTGCTATATGTTTTTGTAGTGTTAATTTCTTGGTACAAAAATTCATAGGTGATCATAATTGGCCATCAAATGCAGAGAGAATTATGGGAAGGGTTTCAGAGGCCCCTTCTCAATATTAGATTTGACTCTTGGGGTATTTGTGTTGTTCAAAATAAGTATAATGAGTGATGAATAGAAAAGGTGGATGGATAGAGAGTGGGAATAGAACTCCACCTTCCCTACCTAATGGTCCCCCACCCCTCAAAAAAAACAAAAAACAAAAAACAAAAACAAAAACAAAAACAAAAAAAAAAGAAGAAGAAGAAGAAGAAGAAGATGGGATGCCAGCCACTATATATTTACTACTGTACTATTTGAGGTGACATGACATCTCTAAACTAAATTGTAATTGTGATTAATCCTTGTCTTAAGCTACTAAAAAGAAGAAGAAGATGGGATGCCAGCCACTATATATTTACTACTGTATTTGAGGTGATATGACATCTCTAAACTAATTAAAATTCTTGTCTTAAGCTACTAACCTTCCGTGCAGATTTGTGTTACTACTACAATTTTGTTAACTAATAACCGCATGAAGATTTGCGGAGTCCAGCAAGATTTTACAAAGTCAGCAATATGCTCTCCAAAGGAAGAAGCAAAGTACGTACTGCACTATTTTGGTTTAGCAAATTTTGATATTTGATTTTAAAAAAATTTGGGAGATGCTCTAAGAATCTAATATGTCAAGAAACTTAATAAAAATGTTCACGAGATCTTTCGGAATTAGCCGTGTGGAGGCCGGACTAACCGTAACGATTCACTAGGAACTTTTGGTATTCATGTTTTCTCCTATATATGCCATTTTGTGACTAAACATCAACACAAAGGTCTTAACCCACACTATCAACCATTGCAAGTATATATAAATCATGCCCCAGCATTTCATAAAATCTTAATTTGCGGTGTACTAGCTGTAAGGACTCGGTCTCCATGAACCCGGCCTTACCTTCCAAAAGAATTTTAATAGTCCAGATTTTCAAAAAGTATCTCACAGGTAGGATACTACTTTTAGCAAATCTATACCATTGATTGTGGAGATGAATGACTCGGATCATGTGCACCTACAATCATGGTGCAAGTTCAAGTTTCGCATTTGCTCTCTTAATTTTCACTGGTTGTATGATGCAAAAAACACGTTCTTCATGATTGGGTATTTATAGCAACAAATATCATATCGTGCGCAAAACAAGGGCTTTTACATAACGCCACAACACCAATGCAAACAACATGGCTGTTTATATCAACAAACAACTACAATCTACAGGTAAACAATTTTCAGGTCAATATACAAAAAATTATTTGGATTCCATTCATTTGTTTCATATACTTAAATACTTAGCATTTCATTTGAGTTTTTCTACAAACTCAAATTAGGTAAAGTCAACAGGAAAAGTATACTGTACTACTTCGTTTTCTATGTATTCCTGATTGTTAAGGGGATCTAACCCGGACCCGTCCTTATCCGGTGTTTGCTTCCTACGGTATTTTGCACCCGGATTGCTAAAGACCCTTGCAGGAGTCTTAGCTTATGCTATCCCACCCCCGAGGATAAGTTTATCCAGGTGCGTATAATGACACCTTGCCCCTCAAATCTCTCTAAACTCTTTTTGTACTCTCACTACAAGGGACAATTAAGTAAATTCTCACATTATTTCTTTATCCACCCACGCTTATCTATCTATTTCAACTACAAAACAAACTCAATTTTAGCTTATTACCCCTTTTTAACTAATCCCCCTTATAACATATTCACCCTTCTTCCTTATCCATCAAAAACCTTATCTGCCCGACAAACGAGTTGCTTTTTAATTTGATAACAATGAGTAATAGATAGGGCTCTGTTTTGCCAGTCCGGCCACCCTGAGGTCTCCAAATGTATAAATCCGGCCGTGGGCCAGACAATATTGTGATTAACTCCATAAATTCCATTATTTATAGTTGGTTTATCAGTTTAAATTTGAACGGTAAGCACGAAAAAGCCAAGTATTTTGTGAGTGCACGTTGGTCACAGAAGGTGACAAATGTTGCAAGTTCAAGAATGGATCAACCAAAGCAAAGTGCCCCACCAGCTAATGACTAGCTAGCTGTAGCTCTAAAGGGGAGCATGCATGTGAAATTGCTAAAATGGAGTAGCTACAGCCATTTTTTACTCCATAATAGTAACATCATTTCTTCTTCTTAGGTAAACTGTGAACAGAGAGAAGATAAAAAATCAAAAAATAAATATTTGTTACTCCTATATAACAATTGACACCACCAACTTTGGTTTCTCTCATAAACTCGTATGGATAGGAAGTTGGCTCTGAGCATGGTCAAGGATGCCTTATTCTACTAGGAGGAAGGAGTTGGGAACTTCCAACTACGAAGGGAAAGTCCGGAAAAAATAAAAGGCACAGATCAAATGAGTACGGACCAGCTTGGGGACCCACTTTTGGGTCTCACACAAATGATTTTTCGAAGGCCTCGCGGGAAATCAGCTCAATCGGACGTGTGTAAGTGCTTGATAAAAAATCTCCGCGTTTCATTTGAAAAAATTACTGTAGAATGAAAGGTTCGGGAAAGTCAGGCTTTTCTGGTTGGTTAGTTATAGACATTGGGAACTCTCTCATCTCATTCAGTGTTAGACTCAGAATTCAGTCCACATGTGCGCCGACTAATAAACTAGCAATATACTCCTACTAATTACTAGTTGCCAAATGACAGCCCTGTTTCGTATGGAAATTAGAGGAAAGAGGGTGAGGCTAAGCGGATGTTAATATTTGGTGTCTGATTTGTGGGATCCTGATCGATCCCTATTACATTAATCACCGTAGCCAATACTAGTAATAAATATGATTTAATGGCATTGGTAGCGTTTGTTTGGTTGTTGAGAATCCGAAAAGGACATCATTCCCTAAAATGAGTAACAGCAAGTACATTCCCAGCTTGACATGCTGGTGTTTCAAATTATTTTTTCAATTACCTTAATTAATAATGCCACAATAAGCATATCAAGAAATAAATTATGGAACTTAAAGAGTTAAATTGTTTAATCAGATTACCAGATTTTCAATGGGCATTTCACCATAATACCTACAGTGTGATGAATATAACTTTGTAGACATACTATATAAATGTACATAATAAACATACTGAAATTTATCCAAATGTCCTGATTATGTCAACGTTGGCCTAATGTCATAATAAATTATTAAAAAAAAAAAAAAAAATTGTTGCTCAAGCAATAACCAAATAAATTAGCCCCAGATTTTTAGGTTGCTATCAAGGAATTGCTAATTCACCAAAAGGGGGAAAGAAAAAAACAAATAAACATGTACGTAAAAGTGATATTTAAATGTGAATTTATATGCATGTTTTGTGATATAGTATTTGCTTATTTATGCACACACAAATTTACGGGTTGATATACCTACGTATAAATAGACATAAATATAAATATGTAACAAAGTAATATAAATACAAGCAAATATCTATAATAAAAAAAAAAAAACAAAGTAATATAAATACAAGCAAATATATATCTATAGGGGGGCCGTTACCCTCACACAACTTTTGACACAACAAATGTATACCACCAATTTCGGAGTCCCATACAAATAATCCGAGCTGTGCAATTTGTTTAAAACAATTTCGAATGCAAAATCAAAGTACATTGCTAATTACCCTAAAAAATCTGCACCTAAGACCCACTAAAAACTCTGTTAACCAAAGTAGTAAGTTGCATGTACACCAGTCAACTTTTCACACGCTGAACAATTTAATATGCCCTCGATCTCTTTTACACAACCAGCTTGCTATTGCTAATTCGGAGGGTAATTTGGTAACTTTGTAAAGTTTCTCCCTTGGAAAATGAGGAAAGGGCAGGTTAGAAATACAAGAAAGAAATGGACATTTTCCTAGTTTCCTTCTTCTTAGGCTTTTCTTCATGAATACTGATGGGGTTTCTGCCCTTTGTAATCATGATCCCTCAAAACCATCATTACCACCCTTGAAACTCCACTGTCTCTCTCTCTCTCTCTCTCTCTCTCTCTCTCTCTCTAGATTTACATGACAACCAAGGCACCACATGGGTGCAGTGCAGCGGACTATCAACACTTTTATGCAAACACAACCCAACTATTTATATGATATTATCTCACAACAAGAGTTCTTCAACTCATTCATGCAAAATAACAAGAGTTCCTCCTCCTCCTCCTCCTCCATACTCCTTGTTATCAAACAAAAATGTGTATTCCTGTTACAGGGTGGATTATTCCACCAAGACCCCTGTTTTCTTGTACCCGAAAGCAACGAGGGAAGCGATCAAATGTTCAAATTCACAGACTCAACAGGTAATTTTTCATACTACCACGGTATTTCGCTACGCTGTTATTCCAGTCTTAACTTACACAAATTCATTAATTGTTGTTTTTTTTTATTAAGCAGGAGGAAGAGGAAATGTGAAGTAGAGAAGGTTGGGACGGATGCTATGGAGCTGAAGAACTTGAAGCTGTACAAGGAGAACATAAGTATTATGGAAGAGAATGACAAGTTGAGGAAGAAAGCTATCCTCCTACACCAAGAGAACCTTGCCTTGATGTCCGAGTTAATTCAGAAGAAATTCCCTCATTTCTGCAATCTCCTTTCTCCTCCACAACAGTACTAGGATCAAATAAATATGATGAATATCTCTCGCTCGCTCGCTCGCTCAATTGTATCCGATGGGGTTAATTAAGAAAAAAAAAAAAGGCTTTTGTCCGTCCAGTATTCTATGTTGTTGATGTTTGTTCTTTTTTGAGAAAGTTTCATATATCCGTTAATCCGTAGGTAGGCGTAAAGATTTGCCATGCTCATGCAGTTTATATAATTCAACCGTCTAACTTCTTCTGTAGTGTTTGTTTTTTCATGTCTTCTTCTCTTAAAATCTTAAAAGAGTTGTTAGCTTTTTTAAAACTACAGTACATGCATATTGCTCTGTTGGATTAAGAACACTTTAAGCACGACAAAGGGTGTCCTTAGTAGATTCATTGATAATTCCCTTTTTCGGTTGGAGACAACGTCAACTCGAGGGGCCGAATACTGGCTCTAACTTGAAAATTGATATGCTCTCAGTTCCTCTAATGCTCAATTTCGATGGCTAACATCTGATCTTTTTCTTTGATAATTGCTAATCTCGCTTTCTGGCTCAATCCTGTAAAGAAGGAAAATATAGTTTCTAACCATGTATCCAAAGCCAGAATTAAACCGTTGCCAGTATAGATAACTTGGAATTGAATTCCCCCTTCATATCGTTAGTCTAATATAAGGACTGAAACTTAGGGTTGAAGGTCAAGCATTATTTGGTACCAAATAAGTTTTACATGACTATTTTGACACACTCAAGCGTGTTTTCGTAGATGTAGCTCAAGCGATCGTGAGTGCGCACTAACGTGCTAGTGGGTGAGGTCTCAAGTTCAAGCCGATATAAGTTAGCCCGCCGTAAAAAAATGGGCAAAAAAGGAAGTGCTCATTCTTCTGCACTGAAAACAGCCTAGTTTTACCCTCTGAGCTCTCAGTTACCACTCCGGGGATTATTTACTCATGATCATGAGGGAACAAAATCCCAAGGACAAGAATTTTTTTTTGTATACCGGGTGGGTACCATGTGGCCAAGCTTACGTGATACTCAAACTGCTTCCGGGCCGTCCAAAAGTGTATTGGATGCCCCAGATCAAAACCCTCTCTCCCTTTTCTCTCTCCATAATCCAAACCGTCAAAAACCGAAATGGACAGCCGGTTCACGCGCGCGGGTACCACGTGGTACCTGCTCGGCACTAAGAACTCGTTCCAAGGACAAAGTCACAGTTCCCGGGCAGTCCACTAAACCCTTGGATAAAGAGATTTATCAAATCAAACTACTCCCTCCGTCCTGAATTTATTTTCCATTTACGTGCATGTGTGCAATTTTTTATTGCTTATATCTTTTAATCTATAATGGTTTTTACAATTTTGAAAACTTTGTTTAATAGAACTCATCGAGAAATATCAAACGAGATCCATGTTGAATATATATATATATATATATATATCATTATACATTTGAAAATATAAATAATTTTTTGAGATGTCGTCAATAGTGAAAGTGGACAAGAAATTTGGAACGGAGGGAGTAAATAGCAATTGTGTATTTATGGAGTATGTAATCCATACTGACATAGTATTATACAAGATGCGCTCTCTCTCTCTCTACTTAGAGATTACTGCTTTAATAACTCAGCTGTCGGGGCCATATGCGCACCTCGACTAATCCTGGGAGCCTACTCCCACAGTCCACTTGCAATGAGACCAATTAAAACTGGAGCAAAGTTCCGCATGTATTGGCCCCAAACTACTTTGAGATTACTTACTGGGACATGGATACCAACATAGGTATAAAATCTTGTGTCATTTGACATACTGATGTTATTGTTCTTCAACAAATTAAAAATTATCTTTGCAACCAACTTCTACGCTCAATTTATTGTAAGCAAGTTGAGTTGGATCATTCGAGTTTCGCGAGAAAACTTAATATTCAAGCTAGATTTGTTAATTGTCAGAATCAATCTCAAATGAGCTCCAATCAAGTCAGTTCAGATGCCTCGCTTTTTTATACATTTATTTGCATACTAGCATGCATACCATATTTTCTACACAACGCTTCATTATCTGTACAGTGACATATTTTGAAAACATAAGTTTCAATATTCAAGCTAGATTTGTTTATTGTCCGAATCAATCTCAAATGAGCTCCAATCAAGTCAGTTCAAATGGCTCGCTTTTTTTTTTATACAATTATCAACATACTAGCACGCATACCATATTTTCTACACAACACTTCATTATATGTACAGTGACAAGTCCTATTTTGAAAACATAAGTTTCAATATTCAAGCTAGATTTGTTTATTTCCGAATCAATCTCAAATGAGCTCCAATCAAGTTATTTCAGCTCGCTCTCTTTTTCATACAATTATCTGCATACTAGCATACCTCTACACAGCGCTTCATCATCTATACAGTGACAACTGACAAGTCCTATTTTGAAAACATAATTCCTCCCTAGTAACCCCAAATAAACGTTAAAGGTACGTGATTCAGAATTGCTAGCTGTGGATATTCCATATTTGACCACATCCTTAGCCACCTTTTTCCTAGTGTGGAACCGAGAATAAAGAGCATAAAATTAACTAACTGATGCTGATAGCTACGAACCATCTGGAACGCCTCCAAAAGGCTACACACAAAAGGTCAAAAACCATGGCCTTCAATTCAAAAAATCATTTGAATTTCATAATGTTTCTTTTGGCCTGAAAGGCAATGGGATGAAGGAAAGTATCCCAAGGCTTTGACCTACAGCTCGTCCAAGGACTAGTTTTCATGGACTAACACAAGAGATAATCTTTGTTCATTACAAAACTAACAAGGATGAAGTTATTAGTCGCGGAGCGAAAAATCCCCTCCAGATGGGGCAATTCTTAAACACCATCTCAAATATAAAAATACCAAATAAACACCGGTAAGATATAAAAATTGCTTTGAAAATATTAAATGCACTAGTATATTTTAGTACCAAATTTTCTAATGTCCATCATTCAAACTACCAAGCCAAGTTCTCCACTCTCTCTTTTTTTTTGGTATAAAATTGTCGATAATGCTCTTATGTCCACAATGGACTCAAAGTAAAATAAAAACATCACAGGGCCAATCTTGATCTCTTTCCTGAAATTCTAAAGAACACTTTTTGGAGCTAAAAATATTACTAGGAGGAATATATAAGAAACTTTTAAGGATAAGTTAGAGTGAATTTTAAAAACTTAGAGGTGCCTCCGCCTTCGCCAAAGTTCATCCCCAGTGGATAACAATACGTGTCCCTTTTGCTCCCATTTTTCTTGATTCAATGGAGAGGATTCACTTCCACTTTTTCTTGGGTGTACTCCATTTAAAAAAGATACATTGGAGAGAAGTAGTTTATCATGATTTGTTCTCGGAACTACCTCCAAATTTTTCCTCCGTACCTATCGTCTTTGTAACAGAATTCAAATACCCATTATTACATCTCAAAAGGAATTAAAACAACAAATTCAAACCTTTCTGGACAACTAAGCAATTTCACATTGAACTATTTTCAGATACAACTATATAGTTTATATATCTGCAGTCAAAGAGCAATTATAGTCGGCATAAAAGGGCCTGCAGAGGGAGGTGCTGTTTTTTGACAAATAAATGGTAAAATATCATCCATATCACTCGAGAGCCATAATTAGGCCACAAAGGTTTCAAACAAGATGTATGTTTTACAACCAATTGAGCCCAGAAAGTCTAAAGATGTGGTAATCTTATGATGGTATGCATATTTCTAAACAAGAAGTAAAATATTGCAAATAGGGAGGCTATGGTCAATCCACTAGGTTGAAAACTCACCAGCAGTGAAAAGGATAACTCCTTGCCTCTTAATAAAAGGTTAAAAGATCTGCTTGCCACTCCAATCTTCTCCAACCATGCATCTCAAATTGAATATAAGAGAGGTAAAGGGAATTCCTTTTGAATGGGAATTGCCACGAGTATAAGAAAGCTTACTACTTTCTTCTGTTTCCTGCATCCACAAACTACCATAGTATTTTAAACTGGAGCTGTGGCCTAGAGCTCAAAAACTTAATAACAAAACCAGAAGAATAGGAATAGCTTACCAAACAGACTAAGAAACAAGTTGGGTGGGCAGTTTAGTCCAGAAGGATGAAAGCAGGCGAAGACCTACAAGTTCTTTGAGCTTCCTCCTGATGATTTGTATATCCGGAATGCAGCAAAACACATGGTGGCGTTACCTATTACTGTCAATGCTGCTTGAAGAGCCACCAGTACCTACAATTCCACCAGAACCAGGGCCATTTAGGATGTCAAGTGTCGACTTAGACACAGTAACAGCACAGAGTGCAAAATAATTTCCGGTAGATGCACAAGCATAGTTAATAATTACCCAATGAACAAGGCATTGGGAATGGAGTTTATTACGGAGATCCCACTGAAACGGCCCAAAATTTAAGGGTTCCAATAGCATTGGTGGCAAATGCAAGTCTATTTAGGTTTTTGAAAGGAAGCACATTCCCGAGACAGCTTGCAAACCTACTTAATACTCATTAACATTGCAGGGTTTGCAGTGGTTGGGCCAAAGGAAATCACAACTTATGCCCATTCCAACTTGATTTTGGGCACCACAAGTCACAAGATCTGTCCACTCAAATGGAATTTCATGCAACTTGAGGAATAGTTTCCTCAAGTCCAAAATTAATGTTGTCGTATGGCTACTAAACTTGTATCCTTTGCTACAGAAGTTGAGTACGGATTAAATGGATTGGAACTAAAATGTTGTTATATAGCTATTAAATGATGTCTTTAAGAACCGACTTTTGATTGATTGAAATATTATGCATTGAGACTATTTGTTGTATGTGTTAGATTCATGGTACGATAGCCTTGCTTGTCCTTCTCCCAAGGTTCTAAAACTCGCTAGGCGCTAACCAAGCAGCCGAGCACCTTCTAGCTTCTAGGCCGAGTACTCGGCGCCTAGCAATTAGTTGAATTTTTTTTTTTTATATTCTCCACCCCCTCTCCAAAATTATGACAACATTAAACATTCAAAATCAAACTTTTTAGTATGTAGAGACATGAAAACTAATTACCGCCAAATAACTAGTCAATCCATCATACAAAGTTCAATGTTCATAAGTTCAACTTCAAACCAAATAAAACCAAGTAACACATACCAATAACAAGAGTATAGTGATAAAAAAAAAAATTGCTCTACCAATTAGTAAATCTATGAATATAGCTTTTTTTTTTCCTTCCATTGTTTTTTAACAACAGATTATATTAATAAACGATTTCACACTTAAAATTATAAAAACCCCGCAGATATCTAATGCAAAACCAAATCTGATTCTAAACAAGTATAACAACCCAATTATGGAATTAGTAAACAGAATGCTAACAAATCTCCAAAGAAAATTTGGTGATCAGTTCAAAAAAAAAAGGTTGGAAATTGATATTTAAAGCCCACTGACCCAAGTGAACCCGAATACAAGCGGTTACTTTCAAAACCGGTATACTAAACAAGTTGGAAATTGATATTTAAAGCCCACCGACTCAAGCGAACCCAAATACAAGAGGTGGTTTACTACGCGGGGGGGGGGCGCACCCCTCCAATTCATGCCTTGTTAGTCAGGTTACAAAGTTAGTTGATTAGCTTTAGTTGGTTGTTGGTGTTTCAAGCCTTGGAAGCTCAAGGCCTTCGAAAAACGTGCTTTGCAGTGACTTAGAAGTAGCGGGGATGTGAAGAGGTGTAAAAGAGGACCCGAAAGCCAAGTGCCAGCATCTCTGGTCCGGACTCTCAAATGAATGAAAACATCAACCCCAATCTTTCTAAGGAGAATACGTACCTTGTTTAAGGGAAAAGTAGCGCCCAAATGGTTCTGTTTTTTGCTAATTGCAATGTATTGGGAATAACACTACACAATGACTTGTGTGCCCTTTATGCCTAGACATTGCGAATAACACTAGAGCCCTCCAATAAAGAGTGGGATCCGTCAACCATGCAATAGATGTCACTACTTGCTTTCTTGAACAGAAGTAACTACACAATGTCCTGTACTAGCTCGCAATACCAATACCATCGGCCGAATTATGACAAAAGGCAGGATTAAAAATCAGAAAACATGGTTTCGTGTCCTCTAATTAGAAATGCACTGGGTAAAGATCAAGCTCTTACAGAAAAATCTTACCAACCAACCAAAAGGTATTGCAGTAATTTACTGAAGAAGGATGCAAATGAACAAACCAATGATTTCAATTGACAATATGTTTAATCATTCATGCCTTCCGACCCCTCTATCCTAGCCGCAGTCCCCCAGAAAAAGAGGCACTTAAAGAGCACAAGGAACCAAGTTTCAGGAAATCCAGAACAAAGGATTTATGACTAAGTTGGTCAAAGATTTATCTTTATTTGTTTTCGTATCGCGGAGTTATTACAACATATTAACCTAGCAGCTAGTTTTTCAAGTAAATTTGTCTATGAAAGGTTTGAATGGGACATAGATATTTAGATCGGCTATCTTATCCAATGACAACGTAAACATGTTCTAATAATCCAGTAACCACAAGCTTGAAAACAGAAATTTAAGAGTTTGTACCTCAAGAGCCTCGGAGTTATAAAAGAAATGCCATGTGCATGCACAAAATGCTCCGCCAAGCAGCGGTACCTGAATGAACCAATTATAAGAAATGAGCTTGTAAAGGAATTTATACTTCATAGTAATCACAAGGTACTTGTGGGCATGAGGAGCGGAAGCGAACCTTCCGGGAATATGCGGGCGCTACAATCGTGCTCGAGACCACCGGAGGTGGAGGAGGAGAGAGCTCGGGGCAATCTTAGAGAGAGGGGGGGATGACAGTGGAGAGTGGTCAACCAAAGAGTAAATGTCTAGCTTATTGTGCCTTCAATAGGTGTATTATATGTTTCCTTTTGCTAAGTGTTAAGTCTCCCATATATATGAGCCTAGGGGAGGAGAGAGACAACTCCGGGCTCATCCCTATTGGTGGCGGAGTAGAGGTTGGCACGCTTTCCTCTTGGGGCTTGTATCATGGAACCAACAGAGACCACTCGAGTGATACATGGAGGTCATATCATATGGTCGAGTCAGGTGGTGGGTATGATACAGGCTCAGAGGTGCCAAATGGTAGGTATTGTTAGAATTAGTGATATTAATGTTATCCCACATTGGCTAGTTAAGTCATGTAATTGGTTTGTGAACAATATAAATAATAGTTATTTGTGTTAGGGGTTGATTAACTTAACACCCTAAACACTATTTTTCTCTCCCAATTATCATGGTATCAGAGCAGCATCTGCCACCCTAGCCAGAAACCCTAGCCCCCACCACCACCACTGACGTCACCACCATCAACCACCCCCATCTACCACAAACCCACCATAGCCGCCACAATCGACAGTCCTCACCACCATTAACCACCACCGACAGCCCTCAGTCTCCCAAATTGTCATCCATACAGCCCTTAGCCCTTAAATTCGACACCCTTACAGCCCTCAAACCCCTACATCGGAACCCCTACAGCCCTCAAATCTTCAAATCGACCCCCATACCATCTTCAAAACCCTAAATCGCCCTTCATCTCACTGTCGAAACCCGAAACCCTAAAACGAAACCCATATCGACATCTTTGGCACCCGAAATTGATTACCCAGTGTACGAAACCCCTTTCTGCTACTCGAAATTGAACACCACGACTACTCGGTGGTTAAAACTTCTCTGATGTTTGAAAATTGACACACATGTTCACTGTTTGGTTCGAAAAGCAGTGCCTCTATCATGTTGTCTGGTTCGACATCCTCATCCCACGACTTGCTGCTCGATTTCACTCTCTGCTTGTTTGCTTTCGTGATGCTTCAACGACCAGTGATGCGCTGGTAACTCTATGTTTATTTGTTGTTTGGTTTTTTGCTCCTAAAGTTGTGTTGGCAATAAACAACTTGGTGATTTTTTGTTTCATTTCATGAGTTACTTGGTGGTTGTGGTTGGATTGTTGGATCCGTGTTGTTTACTGCTGCTTATATCCTTCTTTTTAAGAAGATGACATCTAGTTCTGGCTCGAGTTCTATTTCTAGTTCTGCTTCAAGTGCTCCTACTGATTTTTCACATCATTGGTCTCCTAATATGCTGTCGATTACTGCAATTCGCTTATATGGCAAGAATTACGCTATTTGGGATAAATCTGTAGAGACTTATTTTACGGGTTCTAAACAGCATTCCTTTCTCACTGACAACCCTCCTACTGATTCGACACTTGCAAATTGGAAGATTGAGGATGCACAGATTCGCCTCAGGTTGTGGAATAGTATGGAGCCTAATATTAGTGGTGCATTGGTCTTTTTGGAGACTGCCAAACAGGTTTGGCAACGAGTTCAGGAGTTATATTCAGGGGTTAATAATTTACGTCGCACTTTTGATTTGTATCAGGAATATTTCTCTATGGGTCTTGGTGATTCTTCTTTGGAGGGGTATTATGTTAAGTTCAGTCGGGTTTGTGAGGAACTCAATATTTGTCAGCCTCTCTCTACAGATATTCAGGTTGTGCGTCGTCAGCGTGAGTCCCTGAATGTGACTCGTTTCTTAAATGGTCTGCCCAAATCTTATGATCCTGTTCGTTCACAGTTGCTAAGAGGTCGGGAATTACCTTCTCTTGGCGAAGTGTTCAGCCGTCTTCGTCAGTCTTCTATATCTGATACTGGTTCGACCTATTTGTTGCCCCCTAATCGGTCTGCTTTAGCTACTTCTGTTACTAGTAATCATTTCTCTCGTGGTTCTAGTCGAAGTGGTCGGGAGATAGGGGGAGGAGGCCGTGGTAGTGTTGGCCGTGATTCTGGTCAAGGAGGTCGTGGTGGAGTTAGAGTTTGTCCCACATTGGTTAATTATAACCTCCAAAGTTAGTATATGAGCCTGGGCGGCCTCTCCACTCATTGCCAATTGGTTTTGCGTTGGATGCTTTAACATGGTATCAGAGCTAGGCTGCAGAGGATTTTGGACAAGACTCTCTTGGTTATTGCCATGTTGTTTGTGCCATAAGTGCACCATGTTTCGTTATGATCCCAATGTTGTGGATCCGTTGTTTACCTCTCCACGTGCGGGTCAGGGGTCGCACGTGCGGGGGAGTGTTAGAGTTTGTCCCACATTGGTTAATTATAACCTCCAAAGCTAGTATATGAGCCTGGGCGGCCTCTCCACTCATTGCCAATTGGTTTTGAGTTGGATGCTTTAGTTTGTCCCACATTGGTTAATTATAACCTCCAAAGCTAGTATATGAGCCTGGGCGGCCTCTCCACTCATTGCCAATTGGTTTTGAGTTGAATGCTTTAACATGGCATCAAAGCTAGGCTTCAGAGGATTTTGGACAAGACTCTCTTGGTTATTGCCCTGTTGTTTGTGCCATAAGTGCACCATGTTTCGTTATGATCCCAACGTTGTGGATCTGTTGTTTACCTCTCCACGTGCGGGTCAGGGGTCGCACGTGCGGGGGAGTGTTCAAGTTTGTCCCACATTGGTTAATTATAACCTCCAAAGCTAGTATATGAGCCTGGGCGGGCCTCTCCACTCATTGCCAATTGGTTTTGAGCAGGGTACCTAGGTTGTGCTCTAGCCTAGGGTGGTGTTGGAATTGCCTTAAATTATTTGTTGAGGGCTCATGGAGCCCAGAGAGCAGCATAGGTAATGGCTCTTTAGAACATAGTGTTACACGGTCTTGGGTAGAACTCTACCAAAAAAAGCTAGCTCATGAAGTGAGGGTGCCCTCACGTTCATATATATTACATTACTTTGGTACACACGCGATGTGGGACTTCGCTCACACGCAATGTGATCACACGGAAGCACCTGCCCTGTGCAAGCCAGAGACACGCACCCTACCTAACTCTGATACCATATTACACGGTCTTGGGTAGAACTAAACCCCAAAAGCTACCTCGTGAAGTGAGGGTACCCTCATGCTTATATATGTCATATTACTTTGGTACACAGGCAATGTCGGACTTCGCTTCACACGTAGGCGAAGGAATATTGGAGGATGTCCTCGGAGGATGCTATTTGACCGAATTACCACCTCCTCCGTGTGATGTTTCCTAGCCCGGACGTCCCAGTCCTCTGAGGAAAGTTGCATCTTGGCCGGATGCTTGCTTAGGGCCTTGGTCGCGAGATGCTGAAGGCAACCTTGCTCATCCAAAGGCACAAGTATCATTATAGCAGTTCATTTTTTTATGTTTCAAGAAATAGCAAGAGCAATAGTTTGCAACAATCTTTTATTGAAGAATCCAATTCATCATAAATGAATTTGCTTTTGCAGTGATTACGGTCCCCGAATGAGGACATCAACATTGGATAATGTCCACTCAATGCTCGTCTATGAACTCCCTAGATATGATAAATGTGACTGTAAATAGGTAGTGATACTAATCAAGAAAAATAACTAAAAACCCTATACCTAGATCATAGGTGTATCATAACTAAACGAACGCTTAAACTCCCATTATGCAATGTTACTCCCATGAACGCTATGCATCAACCCATCTCCATAACTCTGTTCTGGAGAACCTAAGCTCCATTTGGGGGGAATCAAGGCAACCTAACTCCATTTGAGGTCTCCGAAATGGAGACACGATTTTCATTCTCCATAAGAGGAGACGCTCCACCACTCCCACCAAATGGAGACCCATCTAGTTCTCCTATTTTCCCAGAATCACCATCTTACATATTTTTTTACCTCAAATTGGAATGCCAACAATACTCTTTATTCTTTTGGTTAAATTTTCATAAAATACACATACCATTAATGTATAGCTCCAAATCTTATAAGGAAATTAGACTGATATCTAATATACTCAATTAGTTTTTCAAAATGGATAATTGCGTAGATATTCTGGAGGGTAATTTAAGGGATAAAAACAGAGAATGTGGATTGCAGTGATGTGAATAGCATAATTCTCTAAACGAACTTAATTTTGAGTCTCCAAAATGAAGATTGAGTAGGGGATGGGTTGGAGATATGACTCTACATTCCTATTATAGGGCTACGACTTCCCTTTTCGTAACAGTTTTATTGGTTCAATCATGAATGTCACAAAAACAGAAAACAACCAAAAGGAATCAGAAACGTGATTAGGAAATAAGGTGTAAACAAAGGGGAGGCAATTAACTCACCATACCCCAAGAGAGCCCCTTCCAGGATTCATTACCAGATTTCTCCCCATACTGCCACACCAGCACCATTGCTGTAATCCTGTTCGGGTAGACAAATTGAGTAATTACAAGCGCAATTTCAAAAATACTCACGGGATGTGTGTGATTTGGAACATCTCCAACCCTTACCCTTTTTGTGCTCAAATTCAATATCTGAGTGAAAATCACCTAAAACCAACTCCACTCCTCCGCTCAAACCTATACCAAAATGAGTTTTGCTCAAATTTTACTCAAATCAAAGATTTTACAGTCCTCACAAATTTACATTCATACCATCAATGAAACTTTTAGTCAAATTTGTGATTAGATTCCGATTTCCCCAATAGCTCCATACCAAATGAAGCTTTTTTGAGTAAAAATGAGGGTAAAGATGAGTGTGTGGTGTGTGTGTGTGTGTGTGTGTGTGTGTGTGTGTGTGTGTGTGTGTGTGTGTGAGAGAGAGAGAGAGAGAGAGAGAGAGAGAGAGAGAGAGAGAGAGAGAGAGGCAATCACCATTCGACGACGCTGGAGACATGGATGGCCCAGGTGGGGAGCGAAAGGGCATTGGATGGTTCGTTGAGGAGAAGCAAAGAAGAAGAAGAAGCCAACAATGGCAAGTCAACAGCAGCGGATGCGGGTCCCACGAGGCCAATGGAAAGACCACCTCCCAAAAGAGCCGCCATCGCCATGGCTTCCTTGTTCTGAAAGATGCTGCTGCAATTTATGATGACGATGGGTTCTAGCGAGTGGGTTCGTCGCGATGCTGCTGCCACTCGAAACGCAGAAGATGATGAGTGCGATGAACCACCGGGGGTTTGTGGGGGTTTCTGAAGAGAAATGGTTGTCGGAGGAGGACACAGTAAGGTTAGAGTTGTAGTAACCATAGTCGAAACGCCCGAAGACAGATGATGACGATTGTATGAAGCCTCCCACTCCCCAGCGTTGGGTGATGCTACTCCTCAACCGCACTTAAAAAATCACTACTCTCTCTTTGGTAAGAGTAGTTAGGGGGAAAAAAGGAAATAAAATAAAATAAAAGAGAGAGAAAAAAAAAGGTTGAGAAAAGTTAAGAGGGGAAATTCAAAAATGCAGTTACAATGGTTGTGTTTGGTTAGATAGTTTAGTTTAGTTTTGATGATGTCAACAGGTGTACTGAGTGGAAAGAGAGAGAGAGAGAGAAATGGAGGAAATGATGATGTTATCAAAACTAAAACTAAACAGGGAAACGAACAAGGCCAATAAAAGTTGGGCCAGTTACTATGTAACGCCCCGATTTTTCGGATGCGTTAATTAGAAAATAATTAAGTTAATTAAAACTGATTTTTGCTAATAAAATTGGTTAATCAATTACAATATGACAAAAGATAGATCCAGTCATTACATTCCCAAAATATCATAGTTTAAGTCTGATATTACAAAATGGAAAATGGAAGTACAATAGAAAAGATAACAGAGCTCTAATGTAGATAAGGGTTCCAAGCTTCTTCCTGCTCTGTCACTTGCTGCTTCCTCCTAGATTTTCTGCAAAATCTGGCATGAATGTCAGGGTATACCGTACCGTGAGTGATGAGATTCACCCAACAGATAACCCTTACCCCTTCTAATCCATACATTACATGTAGCAAATAGAACAATATAAATATATGGAAATACAGAAAATGAGCAATCATGTCATTTTTCTTTTACTAGTTCACCCTATGTGAATTCTAAGGTTCTCCTCCTTTGAGAAACCTTTCCTCCCATAAACTTCATCTATGACCGTCCCATGGTCTAACACCCCTCTTATTCATCCTGCACTGGGGTCCTAAATGAATCCACCTAGGTTACGTACCTAGCATGTTTCGTTTACGACCATAACAAGAGGTAAGGTAGCCACCGATGTCAACCATGTTGTGTCATACCAGAATTTCAATCACACAATGTTTTAGAGTCCCGTCGGCCGCTCTTTACCAAGGGTCCTCTAGGCTGCTCCATTCCCCGGAGTCCTGGTAGACCGCCCTTACTTTCCATCTCTCTATTTATTAATCCAGTTGTCCTATTAACGTCTAATTCATTTCCCAACCACGAAATCCACCCACGCCTAATGTCCAATCTAACAGTAGATCAATCAAACACATATAAAGGATCATAAATAAATCAAAAGAACATCATAACATGACAATAATCCATTCATTCCATGATTCAATTCAAAGTCCTATAGTAATCACATAATTACATAAGCCTTAGGGTCCAATTTATAAAATGTATAAAGGTCTAGGGGTCATCATGTAATTTTCCAAAACTTTGGGGTCTAAGTGTAATTTAGCAAAACTTGCGGGAGGTTCTCACATTTAAAAGATTTAACGGGTCTGAATGCAATTACGAACTTATCATGTCAAAAAAATGCTAAAAAATGATGTGGAGGGCAATTTCGTAAATTCCAGGGGGAATTCTGTAATTTATAAAATTGTGGGGTCATCTACAATTTACAAACAAGTCCATGTTGTAATTTCATAAAATCTAGGGTCATTAATAGTTTTTGTAAACTCAAAGGGCAATATGGTAATTCTAGTAAAAGTAAATTTTACTAGTTAACAAGTTTTTCTATTACATGAATATACATATATATATATTCTGATTTTTATGAACTAACATCATATTGTGGTATAAAAGAAATTTATACTAGAAATTCTAATTTAATAAAAGGGAAAATTATCTAAATGGTCCCTGTAGTTTCACCCGAGTTTCGATTTAGTCCCTCTAGTTTCAATTGCACTCCAACGAACCCTGTAGTTTCAATTTTGGTCGATTTTGGCCCAATTGATAACGTCTGTTTGCAAAGTTGACGGAAAATTCAATTTGGGGCTTTTTTTAGGGGTAAACATGACTTTTCGCCCACCCTTTTTCTTCCCCAATTGTAACCCTAACCCTAACCTTAAATTAGCAAAAACCAGGTGCCCCAATTGCTGCACGACACTCTCGCTCTCTCTCTCTCACACACACACATCTTCCGGTCACTTTGTCGATGGGTTCAATCTAAAAAATCAGCATATTATCACTTTTGTCCTGGATCCCCTTATACTCCTGTGCTCTGTTGAAAAAAAACAGAGTTCATTATCATTCAAAATCTCAATTTCTAGCTAGTAATTAAAGAACTACTTTATGCCCACCTATACATATACTTCCTGCCATTTGGATAATCTGGAAATCCTGATCGAGTTCCGAGTGTTATTACTAGTTCGCAATAATTTTCTCTCTTTGCCCTCGTTCCAGTAGGGAATGGAGGAGGGCAGACCAAGTTTTGGGTACAGCGGCAGTGGCAGCGAAGCCGTGGGGATTCACAGATGGCGAGATGAAGAGACGGAAGCGAATAGCAAAGTGTAAATCGTATGCTATTGAAGGGAAGGTTAAGGCTTCAATCAGGAATGGCATGCGTTGGATCAAAAACAAGTGCTCTCAGATCGTCCATGGCTTCTAATTCAATATAATCTCTTCTCTTCTATAGAGAACAATAAAATAAATAGCCGGATTTTTTTTTTTTTTTTTTGTCTTGGAAATTTCATTTTCTTTGGTTTGGGGTTTTGAACATTTTTGGTTGTTGCATGGAGAAAAATGTACAGATCATGTACACCAACATAAAATTAAGAAATTAAATACAAAAGTGGAGATGGAGAGAGAGAGAGAGAGAGAGAGAGAGAGGGGGTTTTTTTTTTTACAAAATGGATTTTTTTTTTTTTTTGTCTCTGGTGTAGTTTTGCTCCATTTTTGCTCCAAGGAAATACACAACAAATTGGGGAAGAAAAAGGGTGGGCGAAAAGTCTGTTTACCCCTAAAAAAAGCCCCAAATTGAATTTTCCGTCAACTTTGCAAACGGACATTATCAATTGGACAAAAATCGACCAAAATTGAAACTACAGGGTTCGTTGGAGTGCAATTGAAACTACAGGGTTCATTGGAGTGCAATTGAAATTAGAGGGACTAAATCGAGACTCGGGTGAAACTACAGGGACCATTTAGATAATTTTCCCTTAATAAAAAGAGTCTTACTATTTATTTACTCACAACATATCTAGTTTATAACTTGTAAGTTTACACCAAAAATTATAATCTAATAATATAAATTTTCACCAAATAAAAATGTACAAGTTTACACTTTTAATAATCAGCTAGATAAACTTATATTCTTCTAAAAACTCAATTTCTCTCATTGCATGGTTTATATTTCTTTTCTTAAAGAAAATAATTATAATAAAAGAAGTCCTAGAAATATAAATATTACAAAAAAAAAATCTTATTTCATAGATACATACTAAATATTCTTTTATTATGAAAGAGCCAATTTTTATACCGTTTAATCTAATTTCTACCAAAACAAATCCTATTTTTCTACTTTATTAAACAATAAAATCAAATTGTTATAACCTTTTCGTTTAATACCGAATTGATATTAAACATAACTAAAATAGTATCAAATAAGTGGTTTTTCATGACAATAATACCAGTAAGACATCAAAAATAATATCATAAAGATAATCGTCACCATTAATATTAGCAAAATAGATAGTCGGGTCCGTAAATAATATCTATTTGGTGTTTCTGGCAGCAAACCCAAAATTGAGTTACGGTTTCTCCGGTCGGGCTCATTTCAAGCCCTTAAAACTACTCTAAACTACTCCAATATACTTCTCTTTTTTTGTGTGTGTGTTTTGTTGCTGTTGTGTGGATACCATGTCTTGAACTTCTGACCCGACAAGGGGTGCACCACTTTAGAGGTCAAGGCTTTGGTAAAAGATCTACGCAGAAGTGGTAGGATTATCTACCTTAGTAAGATAAGTGGGAGGATTATCTAACTTAAATTTGGTGAGAGGAGTGAGAATTTGAAAGTTGGTGGGTTTGATCAAAGGAAAAAGATGAAGTTGATTCCTTGGCTTTGAGCTCCAATGGTGGCTTGTGATGGACGAATATGATTCTACAATAGCTCCTTAGTAGGATTGTATCACGAATTTGATGTGGTGTGTGTGAATTTCAAGTGTGAGAGGAAAACCCAAGTTTTTTTATTGTAACTCTCTCTCTCTAGAAATTCTCTACCATTTGCTAACCTCTCTCTCTCTCTCTCTCTGTTATGAATCTGGAAATGCAGGTGAATATGGAGCATGAAATTGGGTACTTTAAATGGTAGAACTAGTGGTCTTGCATGGCTTAGAGTTGACAAGTGTAAATGGAAGTGAATATAGGTGTGTATATAATCATGGTGGCTTGGGGAGAGAAAAGAGGTGATGGTGGCTGAAAATTCTGCAGAGATGGGAAGAGCATGTGAGAGCATGCATGACAAGTCCTTTCAAGAAGCAGAGTGGAGGTTGGGGGTGGTTTTTGGTTTCATTGCCCATGGTTTTGCTACATGCAAAAATAAATAAGAAAAATTATAACTACACCACATGTATAGATATATGCATATGTATATAGGCTAGGCACTAACCTTAGTTACTGTTAGTAAACTAGAGTTAGATGTTAGAGTGTAGGTCTAGTAAATAAGTGAGTCAAAATCAATTAGGAATAGGTCAAAGTAAGTCAAACATTAGATCAGTCTACAAATTAAAAGTCAAAATTGGATTAAAAATCTTATTAGGGAAAATTAATATTTAAATATCACAAATTTTTAAATTTAAAAATTTGGGATATTACATACTATAAGGTCCACTATAGTTATTTCCTAACACATGCAGTCCACATAACTTTTTCCTAACACATCTAGTCCACTCACACATCCAAAGTACAACAATACCCCTGCTTACATGTGAAGTACATCGTCGGCGCCGGAAAATTTGTCGGCGCCGGAAAATTTGTCGGCACCGGAAAGTCATCGGCGCCGGAAAAATCGACGGCGCCGGAAAAGTCGCCAAAAAATTAGACTTCGCCGGAAAAGTCACCTACGCAGATACTAGATGTGGTTATCTGAGCTCACAAGATGTGGTTATCTGGGCCCACAAGATGTGGTTATCTGCGCCAACGACTTTTCCAATCTAATCCCTATAACAACTTACCCCATATCAAGAATCACCAGTTGTGGTTATCTACAAGATGTGGTTATCTGGGCTCATAAGATGTGGTTATTTGCGCCGGCGACTTTTCCAATCTGATCCTTATAGCAACTATCCCCATATCTGGAATCACCAGATGTGGTTATCTACAAGATGTGGTTATCTGGGCTCATAAGATGTGGTTATCTGCGCCAACGACCTTTCCAATCTGATCCTTATAGCAACTGGCCCCATATCTGGAATCATCAGCTGTGGTTATTTACCAGATGTGGTTATCTGGACTCAGAAGATGTGATTATCTGGGCTAATGGCTTTTCGAATCTGATCCCTATAACAGCTGTCCCCATATCTGGAATCACCAGATATGGTTATTTGGGCTCATAAGATGTGGTTATCTGCGCCAACGACCTTTCCAATCTGACCCCTATAGCAACTGGCCCCATATCTACAATCACCAGATGTGGTTATATAGGCTCACAAGATGTGATTATACAAGATGTGGTTATCTGCGCCGACGACTTTCACCAATCTGATCCCTATAGCAACTGGCCCCATATCTGGAATCACCAGATGTGGTTATCTACAAAATGTGGTTATCTGGGCTCACAAGATGTGGTTATCTGAGCTGATGGCTTTTCGAATCTAGCAACTGGCCCCATATCTAGAAGCACCAGTTGTGGTTATTTACAACATGTGGTTATCTGGGCTCACAAGATGTGGTTATCTGTGTCAGCGACTTTTCCAATCTGATCCCTATAGCAACTGGCCCCATATCTGCAATCACCAGTTTTCGCAAAAAAAATACCGGGAACTGCTTGGATCAAGCCCTTCCCGGTATTTTTTTTTGAAGATTTCTCGCGTGGACCCTTGAAAACACCTTCTGAACACATTGGACGGATCGGATTTTCCAAAAATAATTCGCAACACAAAAAAAAGTCATATTTTTCTTATTTCCGGGAGGTGTGGACTAGAAAATCCACCTATATATATATAGGATGGCAATCTATTGAGGACTCCCTTAGGATAATTCCGTGCGGACCTCACCATTCCGGATCAAATTTTGACGATCCGAACCGCTCAATGTTTTTAAAATGCATTTTTAAAGCGTTTTTAACAAAAACTGATCCGATCAACCCTTCCGGGGATTTTTTTTTTGAAGATTTTTCGCGAGGACCTTGGAAAATGCATTTTATAAACATTGAGCGGTTCGGATCGTCAAAATTTGATCCGGAAAGTAGAAAAATGATGAGGTCCGCACGGAATTTTTGTTTGAGGGAGTCCTCAATAGATCGCCATATATATATATATATATATATAGAGTCCCCTTCCTATCCAAACTCCCTTAACTTAGTTAAGTTACGGACCTAGGGGTATTTTCAACTTTCCGGACCAAATTTCGACGATCCGAACCGTTAGATGTGTTTAAAAGGTGTTTTCAAGGTCCAACGCGAAGATTTGGCAAAAAAAAAAATACCCGGAAGGGCTTGATCGGAGCTGTTTTTCACAAAAACGCTAATAAAATCATGTTTTAAACACATCTAACGGTTCAAATCGTCGAAATTTGGTCCGAAAAGTGGAGGTCCGTAACTTAAGAGGGTCCGGGAGTTTGGACCGGAAGTTTATTGTATATATATATATATATATATATATATATAGGAGCCCCTTCCAATAAGGGTCCCTTATTGAAAAATAAAATGCGGACCTAGCCTTTTTTGTGTTTCCGGACCAAATTTTGACGATCCGAACCGTTCAATGTTTTTAAAATGCATTTTTAAGGGCCCCCGCGAAGATTCGTCCAAAAAAAATACCCGTAAGGGCTTCATCCGATCGGTTTTTGTTAAAAACGTTATATATAACGTTTTTAACAAAAACCGATCGGATGAAGCCCTTACGGGTATTTTTTTTGGACGAATCTTCGCGGGGGCCCTTAAAAATGCATTTTAAAAACATTGAACGGTTCGGATCGTCAAAATTTGGCTCGGAAAGGTGAGGTCCGCATTTTAACTTCAATAAGGGACCCTTATTGGAAGTTAATCCTATATATATATATATATATTTTCAAGCCTACTTGGGATTAGATGTGGTTATGTGGACTCACAAGAGGTGGATATCTGGGCACACAAGATGTGGTTATCTATGCCGACGACTTTTCCGTCAAAGTCCAACTTTCCAGCGCCGGCGAACTTTTCTGGCGAACTTTCCGACAAAGTCCAATTTTCCGGTGACTTTTTGGCGCCGGCGAACTTTTCCGGCAAGAGTATATTTTTGTTCAAATGACTACATCTTATGACTCCAGATAACCACATTTTGGGATTTTAGATATGGTTATCTGCATCGACGACTTTTCCGGCGAAAAATTTCCTGGCAACTTTTTCCGGTGGTCCGACGAAAATTTTCCGACGACTTTTTCTGGCGAAAATTTTCCGGTGAGTTTTTCGATGCTGGTGACTTTCCGGCAATAGTGTATTATGTTGTAAATTTAATGTGAGGGTATATTTGTCTATTAAAAATGGAGAGTGGACCTTACACTTTAGAGTGGATTAGAGGTGTTATGAAAATATGAGGTGGACCAGACATGTTACAAAAAGCTATAATGGACCTTAGAGCAATTCCTTAATAAAAGTTTTCAACATGGCTCCAATACACTTACATGGTGTGTGGAGCCCACCACACACACCATGTAAGTATGTTGAAGACTTTTGTTGTACAGTTGTCATTATTGGAGAGAAATTTTACTAGTTAAAATAATTTAGTTTTGTTATTTTTCTTCTCCTTTTTCTCTCAACTCAAACAAAGAAAGAGGAAAAGTTTTTCTTTTCTTTTCCCTTTCCTTTATTTTTTTTTTTTTTTCCCTTGGGTTCCAAACAAAGCTTAAAGGCCCGTGTACCGTTTCACCGCAAGCGAGTAATGCTATATCACATAGCGCTAGCACAGTGACGCTGAATATGCTAGCATAGTGACGTTAAATAAGAAGGCGCCAACTCAGTGAAGCTCAAATCAAATGCGCTAGCGCAACATAGTGACGCTAAATCAGAAGATGCTAGCCTAGTGGCGCTAAATCAGAATACGCTAGCACAACAAGTTATCCTTTGCCTGGCTCCCTTTCCTCGACGAGATCTCTCTGGAGGCCCGTGTATAGCTTCACACGAACAAGAAACGCAATATCATATGGCGGTAGCCCAATGACGTTAAATAAGAAGGTTGTAGCGCAGTGACACTAAATCCGAAGACGTCAGCTTAGTGACGTCTAAATCAAAATGCGCTAGCGCAGCACAGTATCGTTAACTCAGAATTCGCTAGCGCAATGACGCTAAATCAGAATGCGATATCGCAGCAAGATACCCTTTCCCCATCTCCCGGTCTCCCTCTCCGTGACAAGATCTTTGCGATTTCCGAACGATTATCTCGCCGTCCGTTCAGATGAACTTGAACTCATGCCACATAGAACAACTTTTCCTCTCGGCTTGTAGATCCAATATCACGTTTAGGCATTCAGCTCTGGTTGGAACATGGGGAAAGAAGGGGAAATGAAGAGAAAATTCAATAATTTTCCTTTCATCCTTTTGGTTGGTAGGATAAGAAGAGAGAAAAAAATACAAGGGAAATATTAATGGAAATCCGAAGACGACAGATTAGTGACGTCTAAACCAAAATGGTATGTCTAAATCAAAATGCGCTAGTGCAGCACAGAGTCGTTAAATTAGAATTCGCTAGCGCAATGACACTACATCAGAATGCGCAAGCGCAACAAGTTATGTCTAAATCAAAATGGTCTGTCTAAATCAAAATGCGCTAGTGCAGCACAGAGTCGTTAAATCAGAATTCGCTAGCGCAATGACACTACATCAGAATGCGCAAGCGCAACAAGTTACCATTTCCCCATCTCCCGATCTCCCTCTCTATGACGAGATCTCTGCGATTTCCGAACGATTCTCTTGATGTCTGTTCAGATGAACTTGAGCTCTTGCCACATAGAACAACTTTTCTGCTCGGCTTGTAGATCGAATATCACGTTTAGGCCTTCGGCTCTGGTTGGAACATGGGAAAAGAAGGGGAAAAGAAGAGAAAATTCAAAAAAAAATCCTTTCATGTGGTTGGTAGGATAAGAAGAGAGAGAAAAAAATACAAGGGAAATACTAATGGAAATGTATAGAAACTGGGAAGAAAATTGGGAAGAAAGTGAAGAGAAAATTTGGAGATTTATTAAAGTTCTTTTTGTTATTGCTTTCCATGTTCCTTTTCAAACCAAACAAGGGACATTTATTTTTTTGTTTTCCTTTCTTTTTCCCATCAAGCCAAACAAACGAAAATCTTGAACTTTCTTCTTAATTTTTCTCCCAATTATTTTGTCTTTCCTTTCCACTTCTTTTACTAAGTTCCAAACAGAGCCTTCAATTTGGTGTTGAATCATGAGGGTTTGTAGATTTTAGGAGGAAGAAAGAGAGAAGACGACGCAGGAAAGAGGAGAAAGAAGAGAGAGAACGTGGGTTATCTGTTATTCATCCAAGTGTAAAAATTGCACTACTCCCCCCTCAAGTAGTTTGTAATTGGCCCACCTCATATACTGTTATGAGTCAATACACCGAGGCCCCTGAAGTTACCAATTAATGACAATGAACTAGTCCCCTGTCCCAAATTTTTAGTCCTTTTGGGAATGAGAAATTTTAAGGAGACAAAATCATTACTGTTCAAAATATATAAACTTTCAAATTTACAATCCCTTTGAATTGAAATATTTTCCCTCTATTTTTGTGTTTGAATTTGAATGTGGAGTTGAAGGGCAAAAAAGAAAATGATTCAAATTGAGACATCCAAAAAAGGAAAGTGAACAAAAATTTTGGGACATCCAAAAAAAAAATTGACCGAAATTATGGGACAGGGGAGTATAAAATTAATAACTATAAGCATTTATGATTTAAAAAATCTCCATTTCAGGCGGGTCCCAACACAATGGCGCACAAACTCAAGCCCAATCAACCAAGAATATTTTCCAATGTATATGCACGTATAGTTCATAAAATTTTATAACTATACGTAACAACATTGCTAGAAAAAATAAATAAAAATTAGACATGGGTCTTTACAACACCACCGCCACCTGCACTTATTGCCTCACCTTTCCCGATCTGTGTGGCTCATTTGTGTTGAGTCCGTCCTTGTTCAACTCTCTGGTGGTGGATTCAGCAGATGGGGGTGGTTCCTTCTCTCAGACTGGTTCACAGTCAGAGGTACCTTGGGAGCACTTGGCTGTGGTTGGGTTTAGTCCTGACAGTTGTTTGTTACTCCCTTCGTCCCGAATTTCTTGTCCATTTACGTGCATGCATGCCAATTTTTCAATTGTTTATATCTTTCAATTTATAATGTTTTTTACAATTTTGAAAATTTTGTTTAATAGAATTCATCTAAGATCTATCAGATTCCAAATGAATTTTACAGCGACAAAATTCAAAAAGAACAAAAAAAAGTGAGTCAAGCATGATACAGAAAATATTGGATATCTTCGGTGGGATAAGCACTAAATTGGCATCTTGAAATGCAAACAGAGTACAACTTCTACCTTCTACAGTGGAAGAAGGAAAAAAACAAAGTACATTTCCACTGATATGTATCTGTTCTTCTGTAAGTGCCCTCACAATCTCCATGCAAGTTTCTTGCGAAGTATATATACCCTTGGACAGCAGATGGAAAGAATATACTCCGTACGAATTACTTGCAGAACTTCCATTTCATCACCTTATTAATTCTTTTTCTTAGCCCACAGCATGACGAGAGAAAAGCCCATTAAGGACATGATTACAACCTACAAGCAGCAAAAACAACGATACGTAACGTCTATGCCAGAAATTTGGAAAGCTAGTTCTCAAGATTAATGATTTCAAGCAACAGTCACATCTGCAATAATATACCATCGTTTTCTATCGGATAGGATTACAGATAGTGTACTGCGTAACAAAATAGCTCTTAACTATGTCAAAAAATGTTGTACGCAACTACACAATGGAGTAGTTTCTTATTTTTTCCTAGCTGCTTGGCTTGTAGTAGGTACCTGGTTCACTGCTTTAGGTATCAGCACTATGGCTTTCAATCTAAATGGTTTCAATTTCAACCAATCTGTAGTTGATAGTCGAGGCTGTCATCCAAAATTACCATTTCAAGTCCAGTTGCTGATAAACAGAACACTTCAAGTCCAGGATTCTTAAAGAAAGAAGCATGAGGATTAGGGACTAAATCTAAACATCCCGGGTCCCCACAAACTTGCTAAATGCCTAACAAACCCATAGCCTCCCCTTAAGCCTGGGGGTTATCATATGCTTCTCATTCAACCTAAGCACGCGTTTCATTTAGCTTTCTTTTCACTTGCAGTATTGTGCGCATTATCAATTTCTCAATCAACTTCAGGAAACTAATGTGAAAGCCTCAGTAACATCACTCAATGAAAACTGCATTTTATTTTCAAAGCCTAGCACCATTTATTTACATAATTCAGGATATATATTGAATACATTTCTTTCCAACAACTCAGTATTAAATACATATAGCAGATGCTACAAAATTTACCGGAAAACTATCCATAGTCATCACTACAGCATCTAGACTGATTATCCCAAAGTATTTAATGACCTCTCATATCAAAAGAAAAAGTACTTAATGACCTCCCTTTGAAAGGAGATGGTGAAAAAAGAACCAAGAAAATAAAACACTATAGAGTAAAATGAAATACTACATGTCAACTAGCTATAATAGCTAGATTGTGAGTCACCGTACGTTATGTTATAATGAACGAACATATTGATGGCAAATTGCCAACCAATGCTTTCCTTGCACATCATAAAACAATTCTCTTCCTAAAGCAATAACAGTGAGGATTTCGTGTAATGCCATTGACTTACAGAGATTGCAGGAGGCACACCCACAAGTGGATCTTGGAAAAACCTATTTGCAAGTGCAAGGGCCAGAAGACTGCTTTGCATTCCTACACGAGGGAGGGGTAATCAATGAGTCGTATGTTAATATAAATTCTTCCTAGTACTGTACTGAGGATATCGCACAACTGCTGGACCTGTCTCATAGGATAGTGTTCTTTGCAGTGCTTTCACATCAGGTGCGTTTTGGAAGACAAGGCCAGTTATGGAATAACCAGCTATAAATGCTGATAAATGAAATGCAATGACGAGCAACAGGACCGATGCTCCAAAAGGGGACATAACAGAATCTATGTTAATAGCAAGTGGTGCTCCAACACAAAGAGCAGTCACAAATACTGATAGTGGTGGCAAAAGTGGCCGAATAGCATTACATATCTGCGGAAAGAACCTGAAAGGACGAGAACCTATGAGACGGAGAAGAAGTTAATGAGATCATGTTATAAGATTGAGTAATGATATAAAACAGAATTTTCATAGCAGAATACGTGGTTGAATGTGATGGGTTTTGTTTACCGAAAGGCAATCACCACATGTCCACATCCATCTGCTGAAGAGTTCTGTAAGAGTATGGAGTAGTATCCAATAAGATCTAGTTAGAGCAGCTCATGACCTATTCAGAAGCAATCCAGCAGCAATGGGTGTGACTACAATCTGCATAATACTGGACACCATTCCTTTAACATCAACAGGTAACCTTTTTCCAATAAGCAAGAGTGATAAAATTGGGGTGACCAAAACAGCAGATGCAGTTGAAAATGATGTCATCACAATGCTTAGAGGTGCCATTTGGGGGTCAGTCAGAAAAGTAGCATAATTTGAGAGCTGGGCCCCACTAACACAAGAAGTCAACATGATCCCAGCACCTGTTTCATAAAATTGCCAAGGTTAGCATGTGCTTGCAATTTTGTGTGCTATAATAAGACAGATTGATGCTAACCTAAAGAAGTTGGGAGACCAAATATTGTCATAGCAATCGTGCCAAAAGCACAGCCAAGGAGAGGCTTCACCACGAACTGGCCAACATAACCAGCCAAAATTGCAGCTGGTCTATTGAATGCTTCAAGAAAGTCTTTTTCACTTGAATTAACCCCAACGGCAAACATCAAAAACCCTAGCGCTGGAGCATAGTATCTGAAAATGGTCAAAAATAGTATCAAGATCATACGATGGTCTCAGTGGAACATATTTTGAAGAACCCTTGCAAGGTTGACTTAATCTCCCATGAAGCTATTCAATTATCAAGGTGACCTTTAGCTTAACAAGCAAGCAACATTCAATCTTCATTAGTTGCACCAGAATAAAGCAGTCAAAGCTAGTAGCGCCATTCCATTCCAGAGTCGACTTCTTCTATTTTCACATGTTTTAAAATATATTTTTCTGTCCTTTTATGTGTGCACGAAGGAGACTTGCAATAAAGCGTTTTTATGTTTTTAGCATTTTGCATTGATGATGCTATAATTTACCAGCTGTGAGCAACCATAGGTTCTGATACCGAAAATAGTGCATGCTTTCAAAAGTTTTAATGACATATTCTTGGTATTCAACACTGATGACTGGCTATCAGCTCCTTATTATGAAGCCTTCAATTGAAAAAATCTCAAAAGTCTATTAAACTGATTTGATTTGTTATAAGTGCACTCCAAAACAATACTTTCATGTATTTTCTCTTTAACTGTTGTTTCCGGTTCTCATAAACGCAAGTTGAATCGTTGATAATTATGAAATACACGTTATTTATGACCATGACAAGTTTGAGCAGAAATCATCCATATTCCTGGCCATCTTGCCACTACCGCATCGGTTTCTTTCACCCTTACAGATGTCATTTTGCAGATCCCATGAGAAGCAGGTGGCTCCAGCAGTATAAAGGTCTTCCCTTAGCAATGACATCAGGCATTGCACTTAACGGGTTATAGCTCAATTAATTTTACAAAGAATGATAAAAAAAAAAAAAAAAAAAACCTGCTAGTAAACCATGTGAAAGAAGGTGGATAGAGAAGGGCCAAAATTGTACTAGCAAGGACAACTTGAGGCAGAATTGAATTTGCTTCCTTCAAAATCTTCACAAAAGAAGTCTCTTTTTCATTAAGAATCTGAAAAATGATAAAGATCCACTATTAGCATCCTGGAAGCCTTTGATCGAATACATTGAAAGACCTAATTTCTGTTAATGAACATAAGATTTGCAGTAGCCACAGTAAAGATAAAAAGAAAGCAATAAAGGTTCATATCGCACCAAGAAAATGTCACTACTCATTAAGATTTGCAGTAGCTACTGGAACTCTTCACATGAAGAAGCATACTATTTGTATTTAAGTTGGCTATACTTTACAGGCAATTAAGCGTGCAATGAGATTCAGAGGGAAAATGGGGAGACCCTGGAATGCAAACCCATCATGGTTTTTCTTGGAGGTTATGTTTAAGCATAGGGCGTCATATCTATGTGTGCGTGGATACTGGAAAGATGGAAATATGACCAATTAAAAGGATAACAAGGTAGCTTTTAATCTCCACATCAACCCCAACCTATCTTACTTTAGAGGAAGCTCCCCACACCAGAAAAGGGGACTTCCAGAACTTGGATGAAATGTCTAAAGAATGAGGAGACAAACTTAATGGACAAGGAGAAACTACACCGACTCCAATTTCTTATGGACTTAACCAAACTCTTAGTCTTGGGCCCCACATGAATGTGCGGTGAGGATGAGACGTGGGGCACCATGTGGCCTGTGGCGGTGCCCCAAGGGCACTGAATAGTCTCTCCTCGTTAACTGACCAGTCTGAGTGAGCAAAAGAGAATAATTACACAACAAAACGAAGCATTTCAATCTAATAGTCTCCATCTAACAAGCTATAAAATAATGGAGTAACCTGAGTTGGTTCAAATGCCGGGTTCGATGCCTGATCCAGCTCGAATTCCGCGGAATTCTCCGGTTCACATCTACTAAGTGGGAATCTTGAAGTCCAAACTACGATTGACCCAAAAGGAAGACGTATAAACTGACAGCCATTAACAAGGTAATACTACAGAAATCCAAATGGTACCAAAATAAGGACTGGAAAACAACTGACCTGGAGAAACCGAATGGATTGGTATTGGAAACCCTAAACAAGTCAGTTCTGCAGAGATGAAACAATCACTAGACTATAAAGCCACAATCCAACAACAGTATAAAATCTTGTAAGAGCTTCGTTAGGTAAATTAAAGACGTGCACAAAACATTGGAGAGAGAGAGAGACCTGGGAATGAGAGGCATCTATGGCGGAAAAGAAGAAGTGAAGGTTGTTTTGGTTTTGGTTTGTGGAGAAGGGGAGGTGAGAGTGAAGGTTGGTGAAGAAGGTGGGATGTGGGAGTCATCTGTGTCCTTGTTTTGAGTTTGATCACACTTCACAGGACAGGGAGCCCACGACGTTATGTCTCGTCTGTGAAAATGTAGCAGGAAGAAGACAGGAAAGGGGAATACTACTACTAATATAGGCTCTGTTTGTTTGGTTCTCAAAGGAGTGAAAGTGAAAGGAAAATAATCAAATTCCTATATAATTTTTGTCTCATATTCTCTTCAATTTTTTCTCTAATTTCTTTCTTAATTATTTTGAAAAGGTAACAGGGTCATCTGGTTTATTGAGGTGGAAAAATCCAAAGTGGTTTTTGGATTAAAGGTGGTGCAATAGACCAATAATTTAAATCCGACGTAGTTTATTCGCTTCTTGAATTATTGCTGCTTAATCTAATAATGGGGGCTGATTTTGGGCTCCTTTTTTGTGCATGCACCCTAAAATTTAATGAAAAATTATCCTTTTCAAAATATAAAAATTATTGGAGGCACTCCACCCCAAAATTACCTCCTCATTTACTTGAGGCACTCCTAACGGAAAAATAAACCGCCGTTAACTTCAAACTTCAAACAAGTAAGGATCAACAAATTACAAAACAGCCATGAAAAGCTCTAGTCATCTTAAAATCTGGACTCTTGAGCACCATCTAAGGCTACAAAAATTATCTACATTTCACATTCAATAAAAACACTAAAAGCAATTAAGCACCAATAATATTCACTTTGTTCACTTCACATTTCCAAAAAGATTCTTTCCCCATCTCTCATCTCTCTAATCATTAATCATATTTCTCTCTCTACTCATACCTCTTTATCCAATCATTATTCTCATTTCTCTCTCTTCAATTATTACACATCTCTCTAATTATTACTTTTTTCAAAAACTCATCCAAACACTCTCAAAAATATTTTTCCAAATATTCTACTAAAAACTCTCAACCAAACACAGCGATTATCATCAGCCCATCAATTTTAAGAACCAAAGTAATCACCACAAAAAATGGTGCATACCTAAGACAGAATGAGAACCCCAAATCCATGAAAGTTTACCAAAGTTTAGGATCTTACATAACAGCAAAAAAGAAAAAACAAGTCTTTGCTTCCAAATTCTAATATAAGCAAGGCATTATAAAATAGGACAATTCATCCAAAAAAAACATGCCAAATGTTTTGAGTTAGTGATGCTCCAAAAAATTATCTGCCCATTTCCGTGTTACTTGCAAAACACCCACGAACCTGAGGCATTAGAAAAGTAAGACAAAGATTAGTATCTACCATCTAGTATAGAACAACTAAACAAGAATTCAATAGGCAATTCAAAGCATCAATTAAGCTTCATGGAATTCAAAACAACACTCATAGCTCTCAATTTCAGTCTCATTCCGTTAGGTCTCATAAACTATTAACCCAACCATAGAACAAATGCAACAAGAAATCAGTTTCGTTCATTGAAGTAAAATGAAAATAAAGTAGTCTGATACGTACCACATAACCGAAAAGGTAGGACATTCTTCATTCAATGTGACAAATATATTCAAATGGATATTGATATCCACTTAACTTTATTTTTTATTGTAGGGTGTTAAACACATTGAGAAATGAATTGTGTGAACTGTCAATTCAAGTCTTGATCAGTCACGTTTCACCTTATATGAGACACCATATAAAGGATCATCACATAAGAGATCTTGATTCACTGTTTTATGTTATCGAAAAAAGCTTATTGAAGATGCTCCAATAGGTAGAGTTTTGCAGGTCTAGAGTGAAATGACACAATTTTGTCTTTTTCTAATTTTTTTGTCTTGTTGAATGACAATGTCTTAATTTCTTGATAATAGAAAATTAATAGTAGAATTTAGAATGGTTGACTATAGACGAAAGTATGTCTCTCTTTTTCGCATTTATTTAGCTTTTCAAATTTTGTTAAAACCTCTCCCATTTCCCCCCCCCCCCCCCCCCCCCCCCCCCCTAGTTTTGAGGCGAATTACAAAAGTAAAAACCTTTCAATGGAAAGCCAAAAAGTTCACTAAGATTGAAAATATGTGAATGTACAGAAGAAAAAGTCAATTTAGACTCGATACAAGCAATTTATGGCACCTTAAGAGCATCCCTACAAGTTCCCGTGTGTACGCCACAGATGTTTGTAAAAAAGCCCCAACAAGTTGAACGACCGAGATAACAAGAACACAAGCCGTCTAGGTAATGGACCCCGCAGTTAAAAAAAAAAGGTAATGGACCCCGTGCTTGAAAAAATTGCACACTTTCGGAGTCCCATACGTGAAGCACTGGCGTACCTGGCAACATGGGCCTGGGCCAACCCAACCTGGCTTCACTTAGCCGAACTTGCAAAATTCCTAAAGGAATCAATGAATGAAAATACAGTGTGTTCTTCGATCAAATGGGAAATTATGCAATCAAGGATTAACAACATGCAATCCTACTGCACTTTTCTGTGATATTGAATCCATAAACCTACACACTAATATCCACACAATCCAACAAAACAATCCAACAATATCCACACTTGGACATGCCGATAAGGACACAGGCGAGCTACAATAAAACTCAACAAGTAATCCAATACATGCAATTAATGAGTGAAAACAACGCCCCAGATCAGAATTAGAGTCCCAAAAGAAGCATTCTTGAGAAAATGCATGACCTTGCAGAGCCCAGCATAGTATTAACATACACATCATTTACAGAATGAAAACAGTTGTATCTATCTTCCTGTAGTGTGGAGAATAGGTCGGCTCAGGATATAAAGCGGTTACAACAAATCAACAACATTTACAGTACCATTTCAGATATATGCCCCCTACTCGCAAAATTTTACATAACAATACACTTCTCTTTCGATGACTTTGGTTCCTGCCTCGAGGGCAAGGAAGAGCCCCTGCCCCTGCCCCTGCCCCTGCTCCCATCACTTGGCACCTGACCAACAATTGTCTTGTTAGAGCATGTTCCGATTTTAATTGCATCAGATAGGTTTTTACACCACATGCGGAAAACTTTTCCAATTCGACCATGCAATGCAAAATACTTCCCTCGTTTTACTCAGTTTGACGCATCTTTCTAGTGGTGGTGTATTTTGCACTAGTAGGGCTCATATTTGGATCTACTGAAGGCAAGAGATCTAGGTACATTTTGCATCAGTACAAATCAAAAGCAGGAAAACCATTGAACAAGAAACAAAAACAGGAACACAAAAACCAAAAATACTGATTTTCGCTGACGAAAAAAAATCTAGTATAATTCATTGGGCCCATGCATTCGGGCTACCTAAAGTATTACATTACCCTGAATTACCCAGGAATTCCAATATCCCTAAATTGCCCATGAATTCCAATATCCCTAGATTCGAAGCCACTACAGCAATTTCTTTCACCCCATCAACGAAGAAAGAACGGGGTAGGGGAGCAGGATGCCAATAGGACTTTGACATCCATTCGGGAAAAAAGCCACTACTTGAGTTCTCGAACTTTAAGCCCTATAAGCTTTGCAAAACTACCACATTACAAGAGCCAGGAGATTCGAATGTCAACAAAAAACAGTCGCCAGTTAGGCCATGATAGAGAAAAATTGTCACATTTTCCATCTTCAACTACTTTCACATGATTAAGCACGAAACCTATGCTTTGATATTCTCTGTGTCCCCTAAAATCGAAGTCTCCCCATGAAGCTAGAGAAAAAAATGCTTTGGTAAGCTCTCGAATAGTTTCAGTGTCACAAAATTAAACAAGCCATTACATTAACTAAAATAAATATGTTTAAAAGTACAAAATTAAAATCTCACCTGGGGTCCTATGACCAGCCTTGAACTGCCAGTAACAGTTGGTTGCTGCACATTGCGCGGTGGCTGTTGTTCAAACTCTTGTTGCTGAAGAGCTATTGCCAATTGCAGGTCCGTACTGTTGGGATAAAGCAAGCAAACATCGCAAATAAGATCACCATGACTTAATAAATGATACTAAACAACAAGACTCAACAAGAAGTTCTCCAGTTGACATGAATATTATGTGCTCGAAGACTAGAAGTTCAAGCTCATTCCATTCAACTGGTCTTTAATAAATTAGCCGAAAAAAGCACAATTTCCTCCAAAAAGGTATTTGAGTAATTGAGTACTGCAGTTGACAAATAAAACCAAGTAAAAACCATTTACGAATATAACAAAACAATTATCCAAATACCAACTTAAGGGATATCAAAATGCAAACAAATCAGTAATTTAGTAATTGAGTACTGCAGTTGACAAATAAAACCAAGTGAAAACCATTTACGAATATAACAAAACAATTATCCAAATACCAACTTAAAGGATATCGAAATGCAAACAAATCAGTCAAAATCAGTCACTACAGGACGTCTATGATGTCCACTTCATTATATTAAGTATAAATTGCATAAGAGAGAAGAAGTGAGGATAATTACTTGAAACTTGAATTCTCATTCACTGAATTGTCAATGCTGGCGAGATAGTCCTGAAGCACATAAACTGGAATTAGTTCAATGCCAGATTTCACCAAGTATACAAATGGAACCAAACCACAAAAGCAACTACTGACAAATTTCAAAAGAAAAAAAGAAGGTTATTAAGGAGGTATACACACAGCAGTACTGGCCATGGCATTTTGCGGATCCCACGATGTGTTGGCATGACTTTCTACCTTGAATTCTTTGAAATCACCAGTCATAAACAATGTGTCCCCGTTGACCTGATAATAATAATTAACAAAAACTTAATTTCAAGCTGACAATAACAAGTCTTTAAGAAATTATCATCTTCACAAGGTTTTCCAACTGCTGTATCGTAGTTACAGAAGTTATTAAAGAAAAAGGAGAGTAAAAGGACCAAAAAATTAATTATCAGACAGGTTTATCCACAAAGCTAAGAACTACCAGAATTTTACCCCAATTTTAGATGCTAGCAGGTCATTTCAACCTCAGTCATATATCAAACAGTTACTGACAGCCAACACTGACCTCCTAATAAAGATGGTCACTCGAAAGGATAGTACCTCATTTAACTTTTCCCATACCAAATCAGGTTGATTTAAGTAACCTTGGTCTGTAGCCAAAATATATAATTCACCATCAAGCTGCATAAAAGATTACATGAGAATATTTCAAAAAATATTGCATTGAGAGAACAAAACTACTCCCTCCCCGTCCCAAATTTCTTGACATTTTCGGGTACAAGTGCATTTTGCATTCAAACAATAACGCATTAGCACGATTTATTTTTTTCAAAATCTTTACACCAATTTACAGATCTCACTGAGAATAAAAAACTGGTGTAAAATTTTCAAAGAAAATCTCATAATTACATTAATTTTCGCATGCAAAATGCACGATTACCCAAAAAGGTCGAGCAAATTGGGACAGAGTGAGTATGATACTTTGAACTTCGCTTCCATTGCTCATCATTTAATAGGAATGTTGGCAGGGGATGGGATTAGCAATAATGGTCAAGTTTTTTTTGAAACGGCTTATTAGTGGTCAAGTTACTGAAGCACGGAAGGAAAAAAAGAAGAATTGCTTGCTAGTAACTGACCTTAAACATGGTGCTGAAGTGATTATTGCGGAAAAAGACACAGAGTTCACGTTCTTTTAGACCATCTTGTAAGGAAAATAGGCTGCACAAAATAAGAAATCATATTAAAACAAAAGGAACTCCTTCCACTCAAAGAAGCAAAATAAAGGTTGAAACATAGATATCAGGAATACTAAGGTGAAACCAAAAAACTGGCATACCCATATACGGTCAGCTGACTGGCATTGTTTCTCAAAAAGTTCCTGATCAGCTCCCCTAAATAAAAACGAACAGGGCAGCAACGTGTTCTGCATGTCAACAAACACGTGGAAGTGCTAAAGAAACTAGGAACACATCGTATATCTGCCTACTTACCTTGTCTTGGAGAAATTTCACCCTTGCAACTTGCATCACCGGCATCTCCAGAACTTTTGTCCACTTGTTCCACAAGAACCACCTCGCCTTCATACATAGGCTCTCGGTCTTCAAAAAGTGATGTTCCTGATTCCAATATGCATTCCTCTCCTTCATAAATGGGCTCACTATCATCAGCACTCGAGGTAAAAGCATCAGGAACATCAATAAGTTGCCTTCTACCAATGGAAGAATCTGCATATGAACCAGGTTTGGATAGGCTAGAAATTTCTGTCATGTCACCACCACAGTTTTTATTTTCTGGCCCATGCATCTCAGATGAAGAAGTCAACTGCTTCTCAACTTCATGTTCTCCAATTCTAGATTCATGCATTTCGTTTCCAGATACCGATGAAGGATCTCGTGCGAAGGACTCAGACAGCGAAATCTCGTTCAGGACCGATTTATCAAAACTGCATTCATCAACTACATCTTTACATTTTATGCACTTTCCAGTTTCTTCAGAAGTTGATTGATCTGTGTGGTTATCAGTTTTTGAACAAACAGCTTCCTCTGGGACTGCTTCATGAGTTATCACCTCATTAATGCAATTACTCAAGGCACTGCAGTTGGGGGATGATGAAAAATCCTGCAGACTTTTACTGTCTCTGTTCCCTTCTAATGTTTCTTCAAGAACTTCAGGTTCAGACTTCTTGAGATAAGCAATTTCATTCGAATTTAGGGACATATTCTGTGTATCAATGGGCAATTCAGCCCCAGACAAGTTCAAGACTCTCAACAGCTCTGCTTCTTCCTCCATATCTCCTTTTCTTACTTTATCATGATTAGATACAGCATGAGGACTGTCGTCAAAAGATATACCTCTTGAAAGGCATGGAGACGGAACTCGTAGAGTAGCAGTGGTTGCAGCAGCAAAATCAATAAAATCTTCTAGAGAATTCTTTTTCTGCTCACCCTCCATATTTGTTTCAAGTGCAACAAGCTCCCCCATAAGAGTATTGTAGGACATCGACCCAATTGCATTTGCAGTATCACAGTCCTGTTATAAATGGGAAAAAAATTTACAAGCAGAAATTGCAGTAATTGATCACTGAAAAGCCGCTATAACTTCCTTGTATATGCTAAAAAGGGGAATCAAAACAAACCGCTTAAGTGGATCTCAAGAAGAAACGGATCACTGAAAAGCCAGAGGTTTTTTAATTACTAACTCTACTCTACTAGTACCCCATGATTACGTTGTCCACATCGGAGAAACAACTTCCAAGGAATTAAACATTTTCAAAAAGATTTGAAGGAAACATAAAAAGAATAAACATAAATCAATCATAACCCAGTGACCAGATGCCCAGATATAATTATAACATTGCACCCTCCCTCCTTTTTCTGTATTGGGAAACAATGAAGCATGACCAGATACCCAGGCTGCCACAGAATCCAAAGCACAAATGAGCCTCCTCATAACCAAATAATTGGACTTGCTAAAATTGTCGTAAGAAGTAGAGGGTCAAAATAGATAAATCTGCTATGGAACTCAATAAAATTCTATTAATAAAATAACGTGAGGCAAGGGAGGGCCTAAGACCCTAAGGTCTCCTGCTCAACGCACTCGCAGCTTGCTTCCCTTTATTTTGGTCGAAAATGTTCTTGCCTTGCTTCACCTTGATTTGGGAAAAAATTTCACCAGTGAGACAAACTCAGCCCACTCCAGGAAGGGGGAGCAATGTCAATGATCTAACTCATCCATTATATCCCACTAGAAACATGATTCCACACTGCTACGCTATGTCACAGTGATACGGGGGCGTGTATTGGATGAGGGTGTAGATTAAAGGTTAGGCACCTCAAACCTGAAAATAGAGGATTCGCGGATATGCGTCCTATTTTGGATACGGGTGCGGTATAAAAATATTATTAATTTTTTTAATCAGAAAAAATATGTATTTATTTTTCCCAAATATATATCAAATGTTATTTGGCCCATTTAGCATTGATCCTAGAGCCCAAATTAGCCCAGACAAAAAGGAAGCTAGAAGTGATCATAATTAAAAAGGAGGCCAGCTAAGACCATTTCGCCCAGGCCCCAGACTGCCATATGTTATTTTTGGCCCAGGCCAGTTTTTTTTCTCTTTGGGAGCAAGCCCTAAAGTGCAGAATCCCAATAGAGGAGGCATGCAAACGTCAATCATCATCAAACCCTAAGAAGGTTGATCATCATCGTTGAAGACGGTCAGCAAACCCCTCGGTCATCGAAGAGGGTTCTGCACTCATTGTTGGAGATCAACGCTGTCCAGATTAGGTTTGATCTGACCTCATCTTATCTTGTCTGCTTTGATCTGCTCTTGATGAGTCTGATAATTTTTAGCGGTGTCTAATCCAGATCTCGCACCTGCACCGGTGTGGTGTCGACGCCGGTTCTTCACCCAAAATCATGAACCTATGTACCATAATTCAGAGCTTCTATGCATTTATCAACTTGAGGTAAGCAAATTCATCTTCTGACGTGGGTTTTAGCACCCACTACAAGATGGTGGACTTGAAACATGGACGAGGAATAGAATGTGAAAATAAAAACACTATAGTAACTAGCCAAGAAGTGAATTTAGTCTGCTAGTAGTGTAAAATTTGAAGTAATTATAAAAATTCATATTGTTTTCTAAACTGCTCCTTGAGTGTTTCACAATCACAACACAAACCCACTCCAGTTCATATGAAATGTAGGGGTTTCAAACCCAACTTACAAATTGGGAATTGCACATTTCCTTAGAATCACTTGAACTAAAGGCTTTCCAACTATTCATAACTTCGAAATCAAGCTTTGCATTTAAAAAAAGAAACTATATTCTTTATAGAAAAATATAAGTTGGGTAACCCAAACCTGGTAGATAAGCAATTACACCTTGATTGTTTTGAAAATGACATATATTATCACATAATTTTTTGGTTTTTAATAATTGGTGATGTTTAATTTCCTTTTATGAACATTACATTTCACATGAAAAGTGTCACACAAAGTAAATGGCAATTCAAGTAAATAGCTAAAGGACCAAAAGGTCCAAAACTACAATGGCCCTTTTCTCCAAACATTTGTAATATTCATAGATGGTTTGTGCTCCTGGAGAATCTACAGTGAGGTATAAAATTCTGTGACATAGGATCAGTGAGCATTGCAGATTCTACCATTACAAATTTGTATTTTTCTTTCGATTTTGGCACCCATTGCGCCTTACACAACAGAAGAAGGGAAGATATGCAAACCATTACACCATGTAGAAGACATAAGAATTGAGATATAAGCATGAATACGAGACTGGCCATGTAGTCTCATCTAACTGCACTAGAACTGCAATAGAAGTTTCTCAATACTAATACAAAGAAGAGGGAGCCTAGTTGCACAATGTGAGGGCGCCAGCAGGGTAGGACTGGGGATCATAGAAGCTCTGTTTGGGAGCATCAGGTGGAGAGAATAAGAATAATACATAAAATATAAAGATGCAATACAAGTAAATATTGCCGTACATAATTCGTGAAATTCTAATAATGTTTTAGTGAATATAAGTAAAGATCATGTTGATACGTACAAGCAATTATTATTATTATTATTATTTTGATAACCGGATGTCTAGGCAGCTTGCACAACAAATTGGAGTTAACATTTTTCTAGTGTCTTACCGTTACTTAATATTCTTTCATCCTTAGTATCTTTTAATTTGTTTTTTAAGGGATTCATATGCCTAAGAGGATCTATCCTAGTTGGATGAGGTTCCACGGAGAGTCTGACTTGGGAGCGCGGGTGCGAGGTTGGTGTATTCGCCACCCAAATAGGACATCCCAACGACTAAGAGAGCGAATAAATAGAAACTAAGAACTCTGATTCACATTGGCAACAGCATAAAGCATCAAGGACTCCGCCGTGCAAAAAAAAACATCAAGGACTCTTGGCACAGTTTACCATAGTTTTCTTCTTAGGCATGGATAGGAGCAATGGCAACAAATTTTATAAACAAATGGTACAGAGTTCTAGCACATACCGAGGCTATGCACTTAAAAGTCTAGTGGGCAAGTCCTTAAAGGAGCATGAGGCCAAAATCCAAATATAGAGTGGGGAACGCGACATTAAACCCCACAAAATCAAATCCACTTAAGTGAAGGGGAAACAAGTCCACCCCTTTCATCCCAAAATAGTTGAATGAAAAGGTAATCAAGAGACAAAAAGTTCTTTGGATGTGAAGGATGAACTTGGAGTTAAACATAGTTGTTTTCAATAGAGGTTTGAGAACCCAAAGAACATACCTGGGGATCAACTATCCAACCATGGTATAGTGGAATATCCAAAAGATCAAATATGGCACACTCGGGAGTAAACTCAAAATCATTAATCCTGCAAAAAAATTGTATGTGTTGTGATCTCAAATAGTAAAGAGAAATGGACGAGGCTAAACACTACATCAAGATAATTATTGAACTGTAAATTGTATAATGATAGATGGTCACTACCGCAAAAGTTTTGGAAATTAACCTCAAAAATTTGATGTTCACATCAATCCCAGTAGCAAGCCGAGGAAGCAAATCAATTGCATCAGCAATGTTCTGCTGTTGGTTTTGAACATACTCGGTATCTTTGTTCTGCACCCAATTATAAAGGGTCAAACTTAACACAAAACAATGAAGAGAAAGAACTTCTTTCTGTGCGTTTCTCAACAGAAATGAGACAAAAAACACAGTATTGTAAACAAACAATAAAAAAGAACAAGCAACTTGCATCAAATTGTAGCATTTTGTTTTCCATACTATCAGCCTAATAACCAAACAAACAGTCCTTGAAATTTAATGAAGAACAGAGGATTACATTCACGTTACTGTTTGAATCTATTAACCGCTCCGCAACAAGTGAAAGCAACTTCTCCTGTGATACCTCTGTAATGTCTGGACTTAAACTCAAGTTGTTCTTTAGCAGGAGAACGTTACCTACCAAAGAAGATACATGTTGACCATCAAAACATGGCACTAACGCCGATTGTCAACACATAATCAGGAAAATTCAAAGGAAAAAAGAAAACCTTAACCATCAAAATTACAATAAAATCATAAACATCCAATAAACTGAAAAAAAAATAAAATAAAATAAAATAATCCCTCCGTCCCTTTTTAAGTGTGTTACCTCGTAAATCCAACTTATTAAACAAACATCATCATTACACCTTCCACATCAACTTTTACCTCCACTTTATACACTTTTCACATCAACTTTTACCTCCAATTTCCAAATTATCCTCCACTTTTACCCATTAACTCTTTACCCACTAACCTTTTAAAAAGGCAAAATAATAATTGTAAAAACTTTTACCGATCTAACTTTTCAAAACACACTTATTAAGGGACAACCCAAAATGGAAATGGAAATGTCGATACTAAAAATAGGGACGGGGGGAGTATAATCCATAATGAGCATGTTTTCTAACTTTCAGATTGAGTCAAGGAAACCATGACACTCTATCTAACAGCTAATATTGGATTACAAAACCTCAATCCTTTAACCGCATAGAATAGTTCTAACTCTTATGATAAAAATCAAGAGCAACGAAGACCTATTAGAATTCTCAATTACACATAATTCACTACTTGCAGCGTAATCACTTCAAAGTTGAATTTTTGGGTCGTAAAAGATCATTCCAATCATCATTCCTTGATTATAAGCAAAATAATCCCCTACGAAGCATTGATGTGATTGATGGTAGGAATAAAAGGAGAAAAGAATTACCTTAACACTATAAATTCCTGCCAAACCAACTCGTGACCATTCAACACGACAAAAATACAACTAATTCAACCACAAAGGCAACATTAGACTGTTTCGACAGTTAATTGTGGGATTAAGAAACCAAAATTCATCCATTTAACAAAATAAATCACTACTGATTTACTAGCCACATAATACCATCGAATGTTGAATCTTGAATCATATGTGATTATTCCAACTATCATTTCTTCATTATTAAACCCTAACCATCTATCTTACTGTCAATCATGCCAGAGACACTCAACGCGGCAAAAAACACAAAATTCATCATAACAGAATGCTTTCTCCTTTTCAAATTTGAAGCAAGGAAAACATTTCACAGGATTGAAGCCACTTATAGATTGAGATGCATTAATCCTTTTAACACTTTAGCAAAGTTCTACGTTAATCCTTTTAACACTTTAGCAAAGTTCTAACTCCTATAGTGAAAAAGAACAGTAAACATCTAGATTTTTCAATTCACGCAATTCATCACTAGCCGCTTAATCTTTCAAATCAAATTTCGAATCGCAGAGTCACAACCATTTAAATGACTTTTTCTTCATAAATAAATCCAAAAAAAAAAAAACACTGTCATGCTGATTCTGAACAAAACAATCAGAAACACTTAATGGAAAGAAGAAAACCTAGTCAATCAAAACTTACTATCAAATCAACTCAGAAACATTCTACACAAACATAGAAGTGTACGACACACACAGGAAAACAGATAATCTATCATAATGACGAGCTTTCTATAATTCATACGTAAATTAACGAAAACCTAAGTCCTAAAAACCACAACATACCTCTAATTGTATACTCAAATCAAGAACAAGAAAGACCTAGAATTCTCGATTCCACAGAGCTCATATCATAGGGCAGAATCATTCAAATTGTATTTCACATCAAGAATCGTAAACACCTCTATAACTCACAACTTGCGATAATTCATCAAGAATATGGCATCAAACAGGAATCGTCGACGATCAATCCAGTGCTCATTTTTCTCGATTCAATGGACAAGTGATTTCATCAAGAAATATGTAAATGATAAGTGAGACGACAATAACCTAGAAGGAAAAGAAATGCTCTCAGAAAAGGAAAGAAAAAACCCTAGAAGATACAGGGAGGGATTTAATAATTTACAGATAGCCAGGAGAGGACAGGGGCCATTGTCGTTCTGAAGGATGATTGGCGTGGTTCGTCCCAAGAATTGCACCGCCTTGGTTTTATGTAGCATTTCTTTGGGCGATTCGTCTCTTCGATCTTCGGAGGACGCCATAACTCAACTCAGCTCTATACTTCAACTAAGACAGTTAGAGAATCTAGAGAGAGAGAGATGCACGAAAGAGCGACGATGGGGAGGAAATTTTTAGAGAGGTGCAATACGCGGGCGGGCGAGAGAGAAGTTTGACGACATGATCAAAGCCTCGTCGTGAGGTATAAATACTCCATTAAACAAAAAACGGAAAATGACATTTCCATTTTACTACTATTTAGTGGAAAAAGGGGTAACGATTTACGGACTGTTGGGACTTGGGAATCATAAACGAACACGTTACTTTCACATATTAACCCTCTGTTTCGTGCCCGAACAATTTAAACCCTCAAGTTTCCGATTGTTCAATTACACCCTGAAATTTAAAACGTGTTTCAATAAAATCTCTTTTGAGTGTTTTCGTCTATAGCTTTTCTTTCCCTTAGTTTGGCAAGTTTATAAATATTCTTTTCTCCATATTTACTATATACTCTAGTGTAAAAAATTCCAATCTCAAAAGAATCCACAACTACGACTAATCTTAGATTCGGGTTCGGTGTGAGAAACAACCAGTAAGTTTGCGAACTCTCACAACCAAACCTCAATCTTTTGAATTAAACGGATTTAAACTAAGAATTGAAATGACAAGGAAATATAAAGATGAAATTAAAACAAGAATTTAAAAACTACAAATTTATTACAACTCAATGCAAACTTGAATTAAATTACAATAGGAATTAAAAGTACTGAGGGAGAAACCCTCAGCTCCTTGGCTGAGAAAATGAAAGACAGAAGAAGACAACAAAAGAAAACAGAAGAAAGAGAGAAAACTAAACTAAGGGGGAGAGAGAGAGAGAGAGAGAAAGAGAAAGACTCTCCTAATTTCCTAATCTAATTTCCTACGACGTATAATACTATCTAATGTTGGTTACTGACTACTCACATGCCTTATATAGGCAAAAGAAAGAAAAAAGAAATAGAAAAGTAAAGAAAAAGTAAAGGGAAAAGAGCCATTGTTGCCACCTGCACTAACTGGGTTCGCGATGCTCTCGACTGAAGTTCAAAACGGTGTCCGATTGGAGCGCCGGAACAATCAAATTTCTTCTTTTAATTCCGGGAATGAAACGGTATAGCACTTGTAATTTATGTGCTTGGCATGTGTTTCGTAGGACAAAATCTGATATCAATAGGACTCCGCGATATTTGTTTCCATTTCTGGATTCCCAGCCGACAACACCTATTCACTTTCTGCCTTTTCGTTTCCTCTTTCGTTTTTTTTTTATTTTTCTTTCTTCAGTGGGTTGCCACAGTTGACTGGAACATTATCCAGTGCGGTGCGTCACACCTCCACACAGCATTGAATGCACCATATTTTATCCCGTTTTCTCCTGAAACACTCAAAACAAACCTTACGTGCAATATCTTATAAAAATTAATAACAAACATAATAATATGATCAAACTCGAGGATTTAAGCCCACTAATATTTACATATTTGTGTGCTTATCACCTGCGGTAATCTTTCTGTCTCGTTATCACAATTCATGCTAAGCACTTATCATAAGATGTTTTGATACTTCTATGTGTGTGATTGCAAATTTTTGGGAACATCTTTTGTCTAAGCCCTATTGGAATTGAACCTTTTTGGGGTGCATATCACTTACCTACTCGTGTGGCCTAGTCTATTCATCGTTGTGCATGGCATGTGTGTGCGTGAGTTACTTTTGGTTGAATGATCCAGATGAATGGTACTTTGCCTAGACTTTTTGTAGATTGAGCATAGTCATTGTATCGGGAACTTCGGGAAGTTTTATCTTGATTAATTGGTTGTTGTAGTTTAATTTGCTCGGGACTAGCAAAGTTCAAGTTGGGGGGTGTGATAAGCCCCTAATATTGTAGATATTTGGGCTTATCTAGCTCATTTTGTTCATACACACACGCGTTTTAGCACCTTATATGATTGATGTTGCGCGAAGTGTGTTTTTGCAAGTTTCAGGTCAAACCACGACATAAGGCGCAATTGAAGCACTTCGGGACACATCCCGAGAATCCAAGAGCCAAGGAGCGAAGATTCAGTTAAAGCCCAGGAAGTTCAAAGGGTGACAAGATCAAGTCGGTGACAAAGCCATGCCTAAAGCTCATGATAAGCCACCAAAAGTGTTAATAATGGGGCTTATCTCGCTCACTTTGATCACACACACGCATGCATATTATTGTTTTAAACTATTGATTTTGCGCAAGGTTGTGTTTTTGTATTAGCAGGAAGAACGGGAGAAAAAGACGTGTTTTGACACCATGGTTGAACCAAGGGATGCCCGAACACCGGAGGCCACATTGCACCCCGCCACCGAGTCTCGGGAATCAAGGAATGAAGTTTTGAACAAGACTCGGGAAGCCTAGAGGTCATGTAATCAAAGCCGGATCAAGGGATCAAGCCTTAGAAAATTCTCAGTTTTTAGTCTTTCAACCGGTAGAGCATTTTTGCTCTACAGGTAGAAGCGTTCCAGTTAGTCTTTCAACCGGTAGAGCCTTTTTGCTCTACAGGTAGAAGCGTTCCAGTAAGTTTTTCAACCGGTTGACACTTTTTGCTCTACCGGTTGAAGCTTCAATTTTCTACAACTTTTGAGCCCGATCAAGAAATATCTTGTGGCATTTTTGTAATAACTTGGCACGACTTTTGGGGCCTATAAAGGGTCCCCAACCTCAGATTTTTAGGGTTAGAGTTGGTTTTCACCTTCTCTCTCTACCTCCATTAGTTTGTACATAGCTTTGCTCCACCTTCTCTCTAGTTTTTCAAGCTCTTTCACTTAGATTCAAGGTAATTCATCTTCTTTAATGTTGTAGTACATGTTAAGACCTTTATATAAATCTAGTTTATTTCCGTTTTTGTCGGTTAATTCGTTTTCTTGATTTTCTAGCTTAATCCTTTGAAAACTCTTGGTTCGATTAGTTGTTTGTTGATTTCTCAAAGTTTAAAGTTGTAGACTAACCTATAATCCTCCATAAAAATCAGTTTTTAAAGTTATATGTCATGTTCCTTATTTCCTTCATAAAAATAGTCATGTTTCCCGTAGTTATGATCGAGTAGTCGTTATAGGCTCGGTCATGGGGTGATTAGCACCCCGTGGCTTAGGTTGTTTCACTCTCCTCGCCATAATGCAAACTTTGCATGTTAATCAAAGAGTTAGGATTAATTTTATGTATCAAAATTTGGATTTGTTAATCCCGTTGATCACACGTAGCCAAGGGCTTGACCACTTGGCACGTGTGATGCTTCGGGCGATGTCAATCAAAATGTTTGTATAAATGGCACAAGAATCCTACTCTTTGAGAAACACAATTTCTTGTCAAACGAGTTTAAGTACCAAATCTTCCGTTCGGGGTCGTTTAACGACGTCCCCGAGCCGGTTATTTTAGAGGAGAATGAATTGGCCTAAGGCATGGGTGTTGAAAACCCCTTGACTTAGCCATGTTTTAATTAGTCTTTTTAATCTTCCAAGTCATTCACGAAGTTAAGTGAATTCCACCCCCAAACTACAAAAGCCAAGTTTGCCGCTTTAAGGCTAAACCTTCATTCGCGAAATAAACACTCACGCTCAGCGCATTCGGTCTCTGTGGACTCGACCCGGACTTCCGGTTATTATGCTACTGCCGGCCTGAACCCTACGCTTGGGGAAATCATATTGGACCGCAATCCAAGGGCGCAAGCATTTTTGGCGCCGTTGCCGGGGACCCAATGGTCCGCTCCGCGTGAGTTTGCCTCGCGCCACACCACTGTAAGTATCCCGTTCCATTAGTACATATCGCTTAGTTTAATTTTGTTCAACTAGTATAGTTCTAAGAGCGGACACCTCTAACCAAACAGTTGATTGTTTAAATTGAGGTTTAACGAAGCTCGAGGAAGTGTATTAGTTTTTAATTTTTGTCATATATATAACGAGGCGGCGGACTAGCCCCTCGAAACTGTTTGTGGTGAGGCGGTTGCATAACCCCTCCATTTTGCTAGTCCTAAAAATCCTATAAAAAAAAAATATGGCTGATTTTGGAAGTTGCAATGAAGGGCTTTTTCTAGACATCACCAATTTCTATCAACAAGATGATGAGTCTTTTCTGCAGTATTGGGGGCGATTTAAATGTTCCATATTCTCTTGGGCAATTTTTATTTATGAGCTTGGGGATCTTCTGGCTATCTTTTGCCGAGGTTTAAATCCTATGACATGTCAATTTGATTTGTTGTCTGATGAAGAATTCCTAAGTAAAAATGCCGAAGAGGGTTGGGACTACCTTGATGAATTAGCCCAAAAGTCCCAATTTTGCGAGTTGACTGAAATTGAAATAGAACCTCTGTTCTTTAATGAAGGGGTTACTTTAGCTTTGACAGAAATCTCAGAGGTTAAATGGGATGATGAACCTATTTTTGATTATGCTCCCCAAGAGGATTCCGAGTGTACCCTTGATATGCCTTTTCATGAGAAAACTTTTGAGGTTAATGTCACTAGCACTTCCATTGAGTCTCCTCCACCACAAAAACTTAAAAGAGTCGAACTAATTGATTTTCTAGGTGTTGATAATTATGATTGTGTTTACAATCCATTTCTAGTAAATCTTGTCAACACCTTGAAAATGAATTTGGGTCGAATTATACACTTGGTGGAACTTAATTTTGTTAACCAATTTCGGCGATCACAATACTCTAAGTATCTTATCGTGTGGTACGGTCGCGTTCAATTCTTGTCGAAGAGCTTAGAGTGGAGTGATTTGTGCATTATGAGAGCTCTTCAAAGTATGCGAGAGTTACATTTGAATGTGGTTAAATTAATCATGTTTTGTTGGTTCTAGTACTCTACTTATTGTGTTTTTAGCTTTTTGTAGTTTGTCTTGTTTGTCCTTTCTGCTTTTAATTTCAATCAACTTCGGTATTCGCCGTTTTCGAACGGCTTTTGATGGTCTGGTATAGCCACCTGTCTCTAGCTTGAAGTGTTGTGTGACTTGTTCTACGACACTTTGAGTGGGAGGTGGGGAGAAAAGTAGTACCCGTGCGATCGCGTGAAAATCATCGGTGGTTTTCCTTTTTCATTGTATATATTGTTCATTGTGAAGCCCGGATAACACGAGCCGAGCGGTTCTCATATCGTTTCTCTTAGTAGGTAGTCGGCAATTAAGTCTTTTGCAGGGTGACCATGCTACCGTACCAGCCTTGGTAGTTTGGGTCTAACTTGGTGGCGAGTGCGGCATTCAGGAGCCCTAAGCAAGGGTGCGATGAAATGTCGCGGTTGTAAGGCCTATAAAGTCATTGAGGATGATCTTGTACGACTAGCTGTGGTCCCGGAGAGGGGCCGAAGGAGGAAGTCTTGGAAGCATTGCCGATGACGAAGGGAGCAAGCGGTAGAAAAATTCCTCAAACTTGGTCGAGGTATTGGAGGTTGACATTCCTCCCCGTCGGTACAATTTTTTATTCTTCTCTCTTTACTTTAGTTCTCTTGCAATGAGGACATTGAAAATTTTAAGTTGGGGGGAGGGAATAGTGTAGTGTACATATTCCAGTTTAATTTCAATTTTAATTTCAATTTTGTGTTTCAATTTCCGTAAAAATTTCAAAATTTTTGAAGTAAAACCTCCCGTTTTATTAGGTTTTAACATGCTAGATACCTTACATATGCTCAATTTTGTTCATAATAGCAAGAGTCGGTACCCCGGTGAATTCGGTTGTGTGTTCAAACCCATTTCGATCGCATATACATGAACTTCATTGAACAATTTGAGCCCTTGTTGGTCGAGTATCGTGGACTATTTAGAGTAGAAATTCATTTCAAAGCATCCCATTTTGTTTGCTCTCATTTCTCGCATTTGCGTACATAATGCTCTTTTGTTCGTGCTTGAGTAGTGTAAATATCTCGTATGCATCATATTGGAGTTGGTTGGCGTACTTAGGAAATGATCCAAGGCATTTTTGCATGATTTTACCACAAAAGTGTCTCTCTCGTCCTTAATTTTGAACCATAGTCCGTGTCTCCATTTCATTGATTAAACTTAGGAAACCGGATGTTCGGAGGGTTGGTGGAAATGATTTCAATATTGTAAAGGTGATTGGGAGGTGTGTGAGCAAGGCGGAAAATGTTGGAAGTAATCTGGAAGAAGCTTGAAAATGGGAGCAGAAATTGGTCCAGCATACCGGTACCAACTTAGCAAAATCTGAAAATCGTGTGTAATCTCTCTCTCCCCTTTCAATATATAAACCCAAATTTCCCAAAGTTTTATCTCTCACCTCTCTAATCCAAAATTGACCTTCTTTTCTCTCTCTCACTGCAAATGTTACCTCTTATGGCTCTAATTCTCTCTAAGAATAAAAGAAAAAAAAAGAAAAAAAAGAAAGAAAGAAGTTTATTGTGAAAGAGCCAAAGAGGAATTCGAATAGAGTTGATTACCGTGTTGTAAGGTTTGGTGAGACATCCGGGAAGTGGAATAATTGGGATGAAGAGGATGACAAGGAAGATGGCAAGTGATATCGGTGATTTAGTTTAGTATCTATCTAGTAGTTTAGGCATCTCGTGGTTAGTTAGGATTGAAGTGGTGGCCAATGGGTAGGGATCCAAGCTAAAATATGGCCATCACTCATTTTGTATTCCCATTTCCTTGTACCCAAGGTCGTTATAAGCTAATAAAGACCTTGGTTGATTCTAGGAACGCTAATTTGACTCCACGTGATGCATGGTTGATATTTATATTTTGTTTAAGCATGATTTCCTTATTAGCTAGCTTGGTTGTGAATAATTCGTTTCTTTCTTCTTTCGGCGCATTTTTTATAGCATGCATGGCTTTTTTGTGTCTCGCTATTGCATTTTCCTCGCTAGCGCCTGTCATGGGATGTGATTAGTTTTCAATAAGTGGACAAAATTCGAATTGAGCGTATCCTTGTGAGTTTTTGGAATTGATACACGATATGGTGCGTGTGCTTGACTGTTTTGGCATAGTTGTTCACTTTAGTTCATGGCATGCATTTGCGTGGGTTGCACGTGATTGGTTTCACCGGGGTGTGTGTACTCTTGTTTTGTTTTTGTTAATCGAGCATAGGTTTTGTATCTTTAGATTTTGGGAAGTTTACTTAAGCATAGCTAGTAAGTTAATTTAGATGGGTTTACTCGGGACGAGTAAAGTTCAAGTTGGGGGGTGTGATAAGCCACCAAAAGTGTTAATAATGGGGCTTATCTCGCTCACTTTGATCACACACACGCATGCATATTATTGTTTTAAACTATTGATTTTGCGCAAGGTTGTGTTTTTGTATTAGCAGGAAGAACGGGAGAAAAAGACGTGTTTTGACACCATGGTTGAACCAAGGGATGCCCGAACACCGGAGGCCACATTGCACCCCGCCACCGAGTCTCGGGAATCAAGGAATGAAGTTTTGAACAAGACTCGGGAAGCCTAGAGGTCATGTAATCAAAGCCGGATCAAGGGATCAAGCCTTAGAAAATTCTCAGTTTTTAGTCTTTCAACCGGTAGAGCATTTTTGCTCTACAGGTAGAAGCGTTCCAGTTAGTCTTTCAACCGGTAGAGCCTTTTTGCTCTACAGGTAGAAGCGTTCCAGTAAGTTTTTCAACCGGTTGACACTTTTTGCTCTACCGGTTGAAGCTTCAATTTTCTACAACTTTTGAGCCCGATCAAGAAATATCTTGTGGCATTTTTGTAATAACTTGGCACGACTTTTGGGGCCTATAAAGGGTCCCCAACCTCAGATTTTTAGGGTTAGAGTTGGTTTTCACCTTCTCTCTCTACCTCCATTAGTTTGTACATAGCTTTGCTCCACCTTCTCTCTAGTTTTTCAAGCTCTTTCACTTAGATTCAAGGTAATTCATCTTCTTTAATGTTGTAGTACATGTTAAGACCTTTATATAAATCTAGTTTATTTCCGTTTTTGTCGGTTAATTCGTTTTCTTGATTTTCTAGCTTAATCCTTTGAAAACTCTTGGTTCGATTAGTTGTTTGTTGATTTCTCAAAGTTTAAAGTTGTAGACTAACCTATAATCCTCCATAAAAATCAGTTTTTAAAGTTATATGTCATGTTCCTTATTTCCTTCATAAAAATAGTCATGTTTCCCGTAGTTATGATCGAGTAGTCGTTATAGGCTCGGTCATGGGGTGATTAGCACCCCGTGGCTTAGGTTGTTTCACTCTCCTCGCCATAATGCAAACTTTGCATGTTAATCAAAGAGTTAGGATTAATTTTATGTATCAAAATTTGGATTTGTTAATCCCGTTGATCACACGTAGCCAAGGGCTTGACCACTTGGCACGTGTGATGCTTCGGGCGATGTCAATCAAAATGTTTGTATAAATGGCACAAGAATCCTACTCTTTGAGAAACACAATTTCTTGTCAAACGAGTTTAAGTACCAAATCTTCCGTTCGGGGTCGTTTAACGACGTCCCCGAGCCGGTTATTTTAGAGGAGAATGAATTGGCCTAAGGCATGGGTGTTGAAAACCCCTTGACTTAGCCATGTTTTAATTAGTCTTTTTAATCTTCCAAGTCATTCACGAAGTTAAGTGAATTCCACCCCCAAACTACAAAAGCCAAGTTTGCCGCTTTAAGGCTAAACCTTCATTCGCGAAATAAACACTCACGCTCAGCGCATTCGGTCTCTGTGGACTCGACCCGGACTTCCGGTTATTATGCTACTGCCGGCCTGAACCCTACGCTTGGGGAAATCATATTGGACCGCAATCCAAGGGCGCAAGCAGCTCACAAGACTCCCTGTGGAATCCGGGAGTATCCAAGCATCCATAAGACCAAGTACCGTCCCTCCCGAAGCCCGCAATTTGATTAGAAGTGCTTTGGAAGAAGTCCGGAAGCATCACATTTGACTAAGGAGGGACCAAGGCATGAAAATAAGCAAAGTTAGATTGGGTATCCATACCTTTTTCACCCAGACGAACAAACAGATTGGTATCCATACCTCTGTTGGGAGGTATCCATACCTCTGGTCCCAGACGAGCAAACAAATTGGTATACATACCTCTGTTGGGAGGTATCCGTACCTTTTTCATCCAGACAAACAGACAGATTGGTATACATACCTCTGTTGGGAGGTATCCGTACCTTTTTCATCCAGACAAACAGACAGATTGGTATCCATACCTCAGTCAGACGAGAAAAATCAGATTGGTATCCATACCTCTGTTCGGAGGTATCCATACCAAGCCAATTTCTGATGTATATTTTTTTTTTGATCGGGAAAAGATTTTATTAAGAAACTTGACAAGGGTACATCAAGTAGGGGGAGAGGGGAGGGGACTCCAACCGAAGTTGAAGAAATTAAAATGCCTAATGGGAACAAGTCCCAAAAAACCACTTGATGGGCAAAGCCCAAATCACCAATGGCCTAGCCCAGGATAGACAAATCAAATGAAGCCCACCACAACATAGGCATACCAAATAGGAAAAATAAAGCCCAAAACAACAGCCCAAACCAAAGAAACCCTAGCTCCACTGCCACAGTCCACCAAGCCAAACATCAGCCGACAAAATCAACACCACACCGCCGCCACCTCCACCACGCCACCACCACGCCCACCAAAAATGATGGAAGAGACCGGAGATAGTAGCCAAAACACCACCGAGACGCCATTAAGCAAAGACGGGATCATCCAACAATGATACCCAACAGAGGACAAAACAACGATGGGGGATCCACCGGCCAAAGAAGAGGCATGAGAGAAAGGGTCCGAGAGCACCACCTCCAAAAAGACACCACCGCCGCACCGCCGCACCCATTCCAAGGAAACCCACTACACCGTGAACCAATCGAAACTTCTGAACTCCATGGGTGACCGTCGAGAGCCGAAAACTTTGGAAAAACGATCTGGATAAACAACAACCTAGGTTCCATACAAGCCGGAAGCCGCCACGGGAAACCACCGCAACCTGCCACATCTAAAGCCTGCAAAACAGAGAAAAAAGAAGGAGAAAGGGGAGAAGAAACGAGAGCAGGGAGGGAGAAGAGGAGGAAGAAAATAAACGGAAGAATGGGAAGGGTCGCCCACCCCTCTCACCGCCACAACGAGGCCGAAGCCCAGGGGAGGGGGGGAAGGGGAGAAGAAGAATATGAGGCGACAAAGGTTTGGGTCTAAACTTTAGAGAGAGAAGGAGATTCCTTGATCCTTGATGGTTCCAGTTGATGTCAATTTCTGATGTATTAAACTAGCTTTTTGGACTTCCCACTCATGGAAAGTCTAACCTTTTAGGACTTTCTAGGAGAATGTTTTGTTGGGGACATGTTTTTGTACACTTTTGAGGTGTGGGAGCATACAATATAGTCTCCTCTCCTCTCTCCTGCCCCCATTTTCTTCTTCATTTTCTATTTTTTTTTTTTAGTTTTGGGGAGCTCTTCCCTCTCTCCTCCATTGGAGAGAGTTGAGCTCTCTCTCTAGAATACTCATGTAAGTTTTCATTTCCTGTTAATTTGTTGTGTATTAAACTTGTTCCTCGTACTTAGATTGATCGTTATATAAATCAAGTTTATTTTCATTTTCGTCATGTTTTCCTTAATCACGTTTTTCTTCTTGTTGTGTACTTTAAGCATGTTTGAGTAGTAGATTAGGCTTGGTCATGAGGTGAATATCACCCCATGACTTCGGTGTTTCAATGGCTTCTCACATTTATATGCTTATTGTAGGTTTGTGAACGGATAAATCACTCTATTTTCAGTCTAAACTTAGGGGGTGTTCCACTAACAAAAAACTGTTTTTTTCAAACACCGAGACAGGTCATTCTTTCACAATACATCACATAAAAAATCGTGAAAAACCAGTTTGTTCAAAAAATCAACTTAGTGGAACACCCCCTTAGAGTTGTTAACCTCTTTGATTGGGTGTAGACAAATCACTTGACACACACAATGCTTTGAGCTATGTCACTTTAGGTGTTTGACAAAATGTCTAAGAGAGTTTCTTTCCATTTACAAACCTCATTTTTGTGGTAAAGATTGGTTTTCATTAAGTTCAATTTTATTTACCATGATAAGCCCTCAATATTGTAGATAACCGGGGTTTATCTCGCTCATTTATTCCACACACACACGCAATTTCGCGCTTTATTTGGTTGATATGCGTGTAGTAGTGTTTTTGTTAAGTTACAGGTTAAACATGGAAAATGAGCGCGTTTTGTGCGCATTGAGATCCGTGCCACGTTACCGAGACACGTGCCCCATGGCACACCAACACCGGGCCTCAAGAGCGAAGGAACGACGATTCCGCTAAAGGCCCGGGGATTCGGAAGGTCACAATTCAAGTCGGTGCTTTGAAGCCGCGCTTCATGCTCACAAAAACTCCCGGTGGGGTCCGGGAGTGAACAATCACTCACGGGACCAAGGATCATCTTCCCCGAGGGTCACACGATCCATTTGAGTTCCTTGGAAGAAATCCGGAAGCACGCAATTCAAGCGGAGTGATCAAAGGAGTGAAATTCAAAACAAGGAGAAGTTGGATTGATCCAAACTTGAAGTGGATTGATCTAAGTGTTCATTAATCACCAGCAGAGCCTTTTGGATCGATCCAAAGAGGGGTTGGATCGATCCAACTTCATCAATTCTTCACCAGAGACTTTTGGATCGATCCAGAAGTATGTTGGATCGATCCAATTCAACAAGCTCACATCAGACCTCTTTGGATCGATCCAAACTTGGGATGGATCAATCCAGACTTGGAAAATTCTGCACCAGCAACATTTGGATCGATCCAAAGGTAGGATGGATCGATCCAAACTCCCCCGAAAAGCAATTTCATGGCACTTTTAGCACTTTCCTTTTATGGAATGTTTTGTTATTTGTGAGTGCTTTATGTAACTTTATTGGAGAGAGGATTTGGAGGATATATACACTCTCCTCTCTCCTTCCTCATTATCATCTTCCTTAGCTAGTTTTTGCTCCTCTTCCTTAGCTAGTTTTTGCTCCTCCATTGGACGTTTCTCAAGGTTTCTCTCTCTAGATTTCCCGTGTAACCGTTAATCTCCCGTAAGTATCTCGTTTATTAATCTTGCTACTCTTGTTTAGCTCTTCTAATATATGTAGTTTATTTTCAACCATTCCAAGTATTTAGTTTTCATGTTTCTTCCAACTTGTTCTTAGTAAATCCTTATTTTTAGTTGTTGTTTGCTATTTTCTCAAGGTTTAAAGTGTTAGGAAAATATAGGATCTTCATTAAAAATCAGTTTATAAAGTCATAAGTCATGTTCTTTATTTTCTTTGCAAAATTAGTCATGTTTTCCTTAGCAATGACCGAGTAGTCGTTTTAGGCTCGGTTATGGGGTGAGTAGCACCCCGTGACTTATGTTGATTTGCTCTCCTTGCCATATTGCAAACATCGCTTGTTAATCAAAGAGTAAGGATTAATTTTATGTATCAAAATTGGAATTTGTTAATCTCTTTGATCACACGTAGCCAAGGGCTCGTCCACTTGGCACGTGTGATGCTTAGGGCGATGTCAATCCAAATGTTTGTCTAAATGGCACAAGAATCCTACTCTTTGTGAAACACCATTTCTAATCAAACGAGTTTAAAAACCAAATCTTCCATTCGGGGTCGTTTAACGACGTCCCCGAGCCGGTTATCTTAGAGGAGAACGAATCGGCCTAAGGCATGGGTGTTGTGAACCCCTTGACTTAGCTTTGTTTTAATTAGTCTTTTTAATCTCGCGTCATTCTCGAAGTCGAGAGAATTCCACCAAACAAACTCCAAAAGTCAAGTTTGCCGCTTTAAGGCTAAAAACCTCACTCGCAAGTCAACATCACGCAAGGTACATTCGGTCCCTGTGGATTCGACCCGGTCTTACCGGTTATTATGCTATGCGATACCTAGCCCTACGCTTGGGGAGACATCATCTACGATACAATCCAAGGTCGCAAGCATACCAAAACTAGGAGTTATTAACCTTTTTGATGTTGTGTAGGCAAAGGCTTGACTAATTGCCACACATGATGCTTAGAGCTATGTCACTCCAAGTGTTTGTAAAAATGCCTCAAATAACTTATCCCATTGTTAAACCCATTTTCTAGAATCAAAATGATCTTTATTGTTAAATCTTCCGAGTGAGAGCAAGTGACTTTGTCTCTCACTTGAGTTATAGTTGAGAGCCATTGAATATCCTTAGTCATGGGTCATATGAACTTCCAGACCTTGCCGCCTTTAATTTATAGTCCATATCTTTATTTTCAATCGCATTAGAGGTAGAGAGAGAATTCCATCAATCAAACCACAAAAATCAATTTGTCGCTTTAAGGCTAAAACCCTCACTCGCAAGTCAGCCATCACACAAGGTGAATTCGGTCTTTTTGGATTCGACCCGGTCTTACCGGTTATCTTGCTACGTGATACCTAGCCCTATGATTGGGGCGACGCCTTCTACGATACAATCTAAGGTGGCAAGCATATAGACTTCAATAGTTTGTCAGAATTGGGAAATCACCAATTAACCCAACAATCTGTTTACATATAAAATTAACAAATCCAATAATTAAATGACACGTAATTATGGATGCCAAATATTGGCAAATATCTGTCAATGAAAATACACTGGATTATTGAATTGAAGTTGAGTAAATACGATGTCGTATTGTTTTTTTCAATTTAAAGAGCAGTATTGACAGTTACATAGTATTCGAAGCTATGATTTTAACTGCTAAATGTATAAAGTCCACGTGTAAACTTGTGATGCAAAGCAATTAGCAGTTAGAACACGTGGATTACATCTTGAGAGGCAGTTATCTCCTTAAAATATAATCATTTGGATTAGTTCAAGCAACGTTGCAGATTCAATGAGAAGTTTGCAGAAGAAGATTAACAATAATTCAAATTCAGACGTGGAGGAGGGAAGAAACTGCCATTCAAATTATGAAAGATGGAGTTCGAAGCAAGCCAAATTCAAATTCATTGAACGGGAAGTTCAACTAACAAGCAGCGTCTATAAATAGAAGAAATTGAAGAGTGAAAAGCCCCTGGACAAATCTTCAACAAACAACAATCAAACAAAATGATGCTTGGTTTGTTCATTGGCAAGTAGGATTTCGAACTCAGTTCGAAGTAGATTAGGAAGTAGATTAGTGAGTAGTTTAGGATTAATTTCGATTGTTCTTGTAACAATACTCTGTTCAAAGTTCTCATCACGTTGTATTTTGAAGTTGAAGGCAATTCGAAGTAAGTTTACCTTTGATTTATCAATCGAAACATCTTGTTTCTTTATTGTTCTTTAATTTCCTAAGTATATTGGTTTACATTTTCTTCACTTCTAAAGAAAATTCTCTTAATTGAGGTAATTGAACCATTAAAAACACAATCGCCTGTTTAGATTTGGTTTTTCCAAAGTTAATCTGAGGGAGGAGATTGAAGCTCTCTCTAGCACGCTCGCACTCAATTATTTTTTGTTGCAAAGAAGTAAAAGAACCAAACACAATCATGTGCGTCTTTAATTAACTCATCGTAAATATGGGAATGTTAGCCTTACCATAATAAAATAAAATAAAAATGCCTAAAAGTGAATGCAACAGGCTACAGATAAATACAAACCAATTTGCGTACAAATTTCAAATCAATCAATGTATGTTACAATACCTTGTACTTTTTAGCCCCCTTAAATGTATTACAAGAACTTCCTAAAATCCTGGTAAAGGACTTGATCAGACCATGGAAATAAAGCAACTAGAAGGCCCAACTGAGTGAAATAGTAACATTACTGATGCTGCTTAAGTGTGAACGAATTCACTAATAAGTAAATTACATGAGTGCAATGCTGATGCTGCTTAAGTGTGAACGAATTCACTAATAAGTAAATTACATGAGTGCAATGCTTGACCTTATAAGTTGCCAAAACTGGGACGTGGAGGCTGACTGTGCTTAGAAAACACAAATTAAACACTTCTTAAGTGTGATCACCCAATTATCAGAGAGAACAATGTGATCGATCTTTGCTCAATCTACTCGATCGCATGGTCTTTCAAAGCATTTTGTTTTGTTAGCTGATATTGGGGTGGGTGTCTTACCCCAATTGTAGAAACAGTTCAAACCAACACACTCATCATGAGTGCTAAAATTATCACAAGCACCAGTGCTTAATTTCAACCCCGGTGTTACTAGTAAAATTTCTCATTTCTGGCTGAGGTATGTGGAGGACTGTAAGAAAAAAGACTGGTTTTGTTGAGGCACGCCTGGTAGTAAGAGATAGATCCATCTTAATTTTATTGAAGTAGTACGTACGGAAAAGAAGGTATAGAAAGAGCTTGTTCCGGGAAGTTAGTTGGGGTTGAAGTGACAGAGCTGTTTTAACTAGTTCAATCGGTATACATCCAACCATGCTTGTTAGAAGTTAAACAGCCAGAATCAATTGGAAATAAAAGTGATTAGGGAGCCAAATAGAAGCCGCGGCAACATATGGATTAGTTACCTTGAAAAAACACATATGGATTAATTAAACCTAATGGAGGTGTTTATATATAGCTAGCCATGCATGTTTGAGCTGTGTGAGATAAATGATCGATGTAGCGTGCATATATGTCTGTGATTGGAATGTATGAAGTGTGAGAAAGGAATTTCCAATAATCAAATAAAAGAGGGAGAGATATCCACGACGAAGTGTTTTTGTGTAAAAGATTTCTCTAAAAGTGAATAAAAATATATATATATATATATATTTTTTCTGTTATCTCCCACCCATTCGGAGAGAGCTCATTCATTCATTCATTCAATCAATCTGTGTCCGAGAGAGCTTTGCTCCGATCCACGCGGTTTTTGAGGTAACTCAAAAACTAACTCCCAGATTAGTAGCGGAAAAAGAGCTTTCATATGACAAAAACAACAAGCTAGCTAGTTAACAAACTCCCATATTTAGCACTGCATCTCTTCTCTATAAAAAGGTGATTTGCTTTCTCCATTTTTTGTCAACAACATCCCTGAGTCCCAGGCCAGGCAGAATAAAACCAGCTTCCTGTTTAGAGCGGATTCTATCCTCCTCTTCAAATAACAAAAGAATAAAAGGGAAGAAAAAGGAAGAGGAAGGAAGGAGAAGGAGAAGAAGAAGATGAGTACTACAGAATCCTGTTTTGTCAAGATCACCATCTTGGTGATGTTGTTTTCTAGTATGCTGTCCTGGTTGTCGCCGGTGGAAGCTCTATCGCCACCCGTGCCAAAGCCTAAGGTCAATGTCACGGAAATCTTCGGGGGCAAGCCTCAGTTCAGCACCTTTCTAAGCCTCCTCAATCAGACAGGGCTTGCAAAAGATATCGCTTCGAGAGAGACCATCACCATCCTGGCCGTGGATAACGGAGCCATTGGAGGATTAGCCTCTGCGCCCCTCTCCATGATCAAGGACACCCTTAGCACCCACGTAATTCTCGATTACTACGACCTGATAAAGCTCACTACGTTATCCCCCAAGAAGAACACCACCGTCACCACCATGTACCAAGCCACCGGCGTTGCCGAATACATGCAAGGTTACCTCAACATTATCGCCCTCCCAAACGTTGGCACTCGACCGCAAGATAAAATCAGGATTGGGTCTGCTGTCAGAGGCGCTCCCGTTAACGTCCAGGTACTTGGTGACATCGAAGTTGCTGCTCATAAGTTCGACTATGTGGTGCTTCAAGTTTCTGGAGTCATATTTACTCCTGGGATTCATGGATCGATTCCACCACCAACTTCCGCGCCCAAGAGATCCCCAGTCGCACCACCTCCACACAACAAGAACACCACCACCCCTGCCCCAAGCCCCGATGGTGATGAGGATGACTACGAGACTGCGCCCGAGGCTGCTCCTCCTACTGCTGAAGCACCCGCACCAAGCTCCCCTTCGCCGTCTGGCTCCGCCGCTGATGCACCCACCGCTGATGATGACAATGCAGCAGCAAGTCCTCCAAAAAAGTCTTCAGCAATGCACATCTCTTCTTCTTCAGCCTACTGCTTCACCGCCCTTGTCGCGGTTCTTGTATCGTCGTTATTTGCTTCTGCTGGTTTGTAATTAAACAAAAAGACCTGGAAGGAAGGAATACACAAAAACACATACTATATATATATACTATATGTGAGACAGAATGCTATATCTCATTCCCATTGGGGAAAATGTAATTAATTTCGTTTGTTGGGGAAAAAAAGAAATGGAAAGTTTAAGGCCAGAGGAGTATTAATTACGCTATTTTGACCATATATGTATTTATGTACGGGTTTTGTTATGTCCAGCAATGGCTACCATTTGTTAAATACCGAATACTAACTTACAGCTGAAATACCTGCATGGCTGCATACTACATATTTAGTGACTGCTGCTCAATCAATTTGTTATGAAATACCTGCCCCCTACATCTTTGGAATGTCTATAAACCAAATGCCGAATTTTTGTCATAATTTGTCATTAGTAGAATTTTTTTTTAATTTTTTTTTAGCCAAGTCTTTTATATTTCATGTTTGTCTCAACCAAATGAATCATAAAGCAAAATGCCGATATCAGTGTTTATAAATGGCATGGCCAGTCACAGGCCAACTATCTCTACCTATTATTATCTATATTGGCGCACGCATACACACAGATGTATTTACATATCTAGAAAGATAAGTGCGATCTCTAGATTTTGACGTTTCATCATAAAGTGAATTAAACTGGATAGATTGTGACAACTCATCTATGGCTTTACATCTCATGCATATTGGTTGGAGATCAAAGTCCGAACTAACATATATAGTTATAAGTAAACCCCACAGGCTATTCCTGTAACTTGAGTTTAAATTTAGAGGCTATGTGGTTAGGCCAAAAAGTGGACACTCCTCTCATATGTAGAGGAATTTACACGTAGATAGAACTCACCCTATATGAGAGAGTTTGATAAATAACCGTTGTATAAAAAAATTGTAAATGTGCTAGTATCATGGTACGATTATGAGACTGGAAATCCAGATCTATGAGAAAAACTTGGGTGCAAATAGGGTACCATGTTGTGTTTTACGTGATACTCGCCGTGTCCCATCACAGCAGTTTAAAATTATTTTGAACGGTCCAGATTTTAAATACACTCTTAGGTAAGAGTGTATTTAAAATCTGGACCGTCCAAAATTGTTTTGGATGGCCGAGATGTGCGCTGGGTACCGCCACATTTTTATCCTCATTTTTATTGGTTGAGGTGGTGTGGATTCCACCAAAAAGCAATCTCATCAGTCATCATTGCCAAAAAGTGTATTGTAGGACACCATCTCAACTAACACTAGTGAGGGTAATGTTCATGTTCATCATTTTTTAACGATGGTGAAAAAAAATTGGACTCTTGTAATTTTCAATTCCTTTTGACATTAATGTTTTTATGTGACAACATATGAGGGGCCCATACATGGTAAGTAAAATAAGATTGATATAATTTTAGGTTTTCCCAAATTGGGAGTGCACCATACATGGTAAGCCAACCTTTAGTTCTGTCCCTATCTATACCATACCTGTTATGCTATCTACTATGTGATTATATGTGGGGGTTTTGTGATGAGATTTACTCCTTAAGCTCCTACTTAGAAGATGAAATACCTCTTCATCGACCTGTTGAGTCTACAAGGCAAGGGACCATTGGCGATTTCGATGGCGAAAGTCAAGTGAGTTTCCGCTCAAGAGCAAACTGTGGGCTACAAGGCACAAGCTCTCGTCCAGGCGTTCTCACAGAATCATAATGGAACCAACCATTATTTGTTTGCACTTCTCTCCGTATTGGATAATGTATGTATACATTTGCTTGTGTGCTTTCTTCCAATATTTATAGGCAACTTTGGCCGCCTACCCACGGTTACCAGTCCTCCAAGTGTCATGTTTACCATCTTTTCCAAAAAAAATCTCTGGGTGCGGGTCTGACATGCCGATGCGGTTATGTACTTGCTCCACTTGTATTACAGCGAACGAAACATTTGATTTGACAATCATTTTGCGGGCTCATAGGCCTTGATTGAAGCCGCCGACCTTCTACTGAAAGAAATCTTGCTTCTTCTCGGAGTGGTCCGAACCAAACTCCTAATGACGACTTTTTAACCTTACTGATGGCCCGCTAACTAAATCCTCCTCGAATGTATGTATGACTACGTTCGAGGAGCACGTTGACTGAGCTTGAGGCCGGAATTGAGAGCCTTCAATTTGGTTGTCAAGAGTTCTTGGTTGGCCCCAGCCGGCCAAGCAAGTCTCAGATCAGCAACTTCCTTGATTGATTGCTTTGAATGATATTGTCGTCATCTCCACCATGCTGATTTAATTTTCATTATCTACATCCTCTACAGCATTCAACCGATCAATACTTTTTACAATTCTGCAGTGCTACATACCCGTAAAGTGTACCCAGAAATTTAAAAATCAATGGCTCATCACTGATTTCAAGTTCCGGACAATTTTCTAGGTAAACTTCATAGGTACTTAGCATTTCGCTTTAACATTATTAGACCAATTCAAAAATCCAGTTTTCTTGTTCATCTTCATGCATTGTATTACTTGGCTTGCTAACATATTTGCTTAAGTAGAGAAAAGAATTGAGCATATACAAGTGATTCAATCTGTTCACCCCTAGGTTGCTTAACAGAAATGATAGCACAAACAAAACAGAAGTACGCGCAATTTACGACTAGAACCTTGATTTAAAATCCTGTAAGCATTCTTCCCACTAAAAGTAATTCAGTGCCGTGGACCTACTGGAGAAACTGATCGATTGCCTACTTAAAAGAAAACACAATCAGTTCACGTATAATCTGAGATTTATGTTTCTTCTCTAAACCATTTTTTCGGCCCAAGCCTGCTCGCCCTGCATCTAACCCTCAAACCATCCTTTTCTAAGGCCTCCCAGAAAAACAAAAATGAACATAATACGCAAGTAAATAAAATAAAAACAAGGGGAAAAAGAATATCTCTAAGTTTTCAAAATCTCGGGCTTTGACCGGACCATATACACTGTACACGAGCACGCCACCGGAGTTTCCTTTTCTTGGATGGAAACCATGGTCCAGTAATCAAGCTCTTTTTTTTTTTTTTTGTGGCGTCCAGTCATCAAGCTCTGCTGAGAACTTGTTCAAGTCGTATTCTTCGTCATTTAACAAAAAAATCTCTCCAAGTGCAGCTAGGTTTCAGCCATTTAGCTTGGTCAAATAGTCGCTTAGATTGTATTCATCAGTATACTGTGATTGATCCCAAAGCTCCTCTAATCCACCGAGGATGGCTTTTAATCCCTTGCCAGTACCGGCAAATTTGGAGTCTCCATCATAGTTTCCATCCGAACCCTTCTGAGCAGCTCCCTGGAAACACAATTTATATAATCCCACCAAAAGCAAGGAGGGAAAAGCAATTACAGACTTTTCGGGAAAATATCATATTGGAGTTTGTTTAGTAAAATGTAGTTTGCTTTAATCAGGGAAAAAAGTCATATATGACATAAAGGCCTAAAAATAAACACCTAGAAACAATCCTTGGCACTGATAAAATATTTTAATGCAACTTTATTTTTTAATCTGACATTCGTCAATTTTACTTTTTTTGAGCCAGACTGCTAGGCAACACGGTTCAAAATATTCCATACCTTTTTGGTCTCTGCCGTTGTGAACAGATCAAGCAATTGGCCAGTGTTCATTGTTTTCAGACTAGCATTTTCTGCGTTGATGACAGCATTAGCTACCATTAGTTTGAACTCCTGAAGGTTCATCTTTCTTTCCTCCATTGTTCCTCTCATGATGAGACGGTGTACATTCACCACTTTCCGCTGACCTAGCCGGTGGGCTCTGTCCATTGCCTGCAAATGTATAAATACATGACACAATGGATCTCTAGCAATAAACACGAGTTTTAGATTTCTCACAAACCCTTCTTGATGGAAAAGCCGAAATTTTTATACCCTCAAGGTTGTAAAAATGCCTGCTCATTTTTACCTGCTTGTGTCCACATTGCCACTAACACTTGAGAGAGACTACAACATATTCTGCCACATGATTAAGCAGCAATAGAAAGATAAAAAACAGAAGGGAACTAGGGTCCAGTAGTATCTCTTAGATTTCAACTGGGCATCACCAATTTTAAGAGGCAAGCTTTAAAAGAGTCTGGAGTGAGGTAAGTTCATGGTATGCACATACCAGAAAGCTACTTGCAAAATGGATTGGGATCAGGTGAGGAGATACACAACCAAGGCAGAGCATAATAGTTTTACAAGGCCTTCCCATGACAGTTCTCCAATTAAACGGTTAGGGCATGTTAATAGGTCGAGGCATGTTAATCAGGCTCCTTAAATAACACAAAAGTGGTAGGCTGTAGCCTATGGAACATGAGTACTTGTAAAACCATCTCATACATGTACCCGTAATGCACCAAGCTTCAACATGCATATTGTGTACGCAAAACACGTAGAGAACTTCTCCTCTCTTTTTAAGTTTTTCCAGTGCGGCAGAAGTAGGCCATCCTTATTTATTTTACACATAGATGAACCAACTTGACAAGACCCCTTCACTGAGCATTCTTCTAAAAATAAGATTTTGGTCTACAACTTAAGTTCTAGTTTGTAACTTAAGTTTGGTCGTAAACTGTAGTTTGTATGTTGGATTTTTAATGATGCATGTCATTTCAGTTTTCCTTAACTATTATATGAAACCATTACCTGCAATATATCCGTCCAACTTATACAAGTACTTTATTAAAGCTGTACCCCACCCATACCCGTACCATATTTTTCTAAGCCCGTATCCATCCTGTACAGTGCTTCATAGGTCATACCAAAACTGGTGAAGAGGATACAAATAATGCACCACCAGCATGAGCAGGGGCATGTTTCAGTTACGGTACCTATTGCTTGGTGATCTATAGAAAAGAGCTCATGAATTCAATTGACAATGACATCTAGTATTCGCAGGACATTTTCTTATGACAATCACTATAACATTGCTTCAAACTTGCTAAAAAATAGTCTAAAAGCCCCATGTCAATAGGTAAGCCATGGCAGACGAATGATGATTTTCAGTAAATAAATAGATAGATATGCACGTGGAAATTGAACCACTGAACTAGCAAAAAAAGAAACATATCTCGAAAGAAATTAAACTCAAAAATATTGATTTCCATGATTATCTATAAAAGACAAATCCTTCATGGCAAAACAGAAGCTACATATTTTATATACCTGAAGATCCCGCATAGGATTCCAGTCATTCTCCACGAAAATAACAGTGTCAGCAGATGTTAAGTTCAAACCAAGTCCACCAACTACACGAAGAGATAACACCAATGAGCAAAAGCCAAAGAACAAATCTTGTGTTCTGTAGCCAGTAAGTCTTACCATGAGTGGTGAGCAGTAATGCATCAATAGTGGGGTCTGAATTGAAAGCCTTTACAATGTCAAAGCGCTTTTCAGGGTCAACTGATCCGTCCAGCCGCAAATATGTGACACTGCTAAACAGCATTCACAAAAATCGTAGATCAATGAAACATGTCAAAAACGGGAGATGTTCTTTACCAGCAAGGGGACATTTTTCTTCTCTAATAGAAAAAGAAAAGAGTGAGTTTGATGCAACCAAATCAAAGCAGATATTGATTAGAGAGAAACCTCCCCAAAAAGGGATACCAAAAGTCTGGCTCTCAACAATTCTATTCCAAAAGTGATAAAAACTCCCTACTAAAAACCCTAGCCACTTATTTATGCCTAAGACATATCTCAACCCCCTACATACAAGTAGATGTTCATAAAATGACTCCTACTACTAAACTAGACTGCATCAAGACTCTTCTAAAGTGAAGTTTTCCCTTATGTTAAGCAGCAGATAGACACACCTAATGATTGCATTTCCTAGCTTACAATCACTCGAAGAGCATACCCACCTTCGAATGCAAGCTCTCTTTTGTGCACACCAATGTCGTCCTTGCTTATAAGCGAATGTGCCACCCGCTCGGAATGCCTCTTGTTATCCAACCAAGAAGATATTTACCACAAACGCTCCTAAAAGACACCTAGAGTAATCCTTCGTAGATAATCGAAGTTGAGCACCACAAAAGGACGAAAACTTTCTAAAATGAAGCCTTCACTCTGGCTCCTTCACTTGTCTTTGAAGTTTCTTCCTCTCCCTTACAGAAGTTTGAAAGTCGGACTTGTTAGGAAGAGCCTTCCCGGGGACCAAGTCAATACCATGTTGGACACATCGCACAGGACGCAACTCGGGAGGTAATTCTGGGGTCCTGGGGACACACATCAACACATTCCTTCGAAATCTATGTCCTGCTGTGGCCCGTGGGAACATCTTGCACATCCATATTGACCACAGGAATCACCATCACAATACACCCGCCCTCACTGTTTTCCTCGAGGAACTTCTCGGAAGCAAGTAAAGTAATTAGAGTTGGTTTTGGAGCCACCTGCTCTTTCATGGGTAACAAGGTCATTTTTGTTTTTCCTTGAGAATCGTATAGGTACTTTTCTTTCCATCATCGAGATTGTGCCTATCATATTGCCACAGAAGCCCGAGAAGGATATGACAAGTATCCAAAGGTACCACATCACACCAAACCTCATCAAAATGCTTTTGCCTAAATAGAAAGAGAAAGCACCGCTTGGTCACCTTGATTTCATTATGCTTCTTAAACAAACAAAGGATGTGAAGATGGGGATGCTCCTCGACTTTGAGTTGCAACTAAAATAAAGTTTGTCGTGTTGAGAATCAAAATGGTCCTTTCTCAAATCGTGAATCACTCTGCTTTCAGTCATGATTTCTATATTATATGGAAACGTATATTTATTGACTTGGGTAACAAAAATACGTATGAGAAATGAAAGTTTTAGACCTAACTAAAAGCTTGTTTTAAATGATGATTTGATAATAATGAGGTGCAATAGGTCAGATGCTTTTATTTTCAACTTGCAAGAGATGAGATTCGTGAATCCTATTTATAGTCCTTTTTGTGAAAAAAAGAGTTAAAAGTACAAAACAAACCCTCAGAAGGTCTTTAGGGTGGTTGTGTGCCATTTTTTCTTTGTCGTTTTGGATTCTTTTAGAATAAATCTCCCCTTTCTTATTACATATACCACTTAACGAGATAAATATAGTCGTGAGACTAAAGATGGAGAAACATAGACATCTAACGACCCTAAAGACCCTGTAAAAATAAAAATAAAAAACTAATTTGGGCCCTTTCCCAACAACAAAAAAGGCAAAAAAAAAAAAGTCAAAACTGGATTTCACATATAGAAAGTTAATCGAAACCGATTCACCACTTCACTTTTGGTTTGCAGCCATTTCAGATACATGCAACCAATTTGAAATCGATGACCCATTGAATCATATCTAATCGTAAGATATGAATCCTGAAACGTACGATTCTAACAACTAGGACATATATATATATGTATATAGCGTAGTGGTAATGCCAAAATTGTTTTTGTTAGTGCAAAAAATTCAAGCGAATAAAAAACTTGTACCATGTAAAGGGTACAAGACTCTTATGCACTACAGTTTCGGCATTATCATTTCCCTATATGTGTGTGTGTGTCTGTACATAATAATAGATTTGGATAAATATATATTCCCCTTCCTATCCACACCCTAAAGTTACGGACTCCATCCGGACTGCATAGTTCCGGACCCTAAAGTTACGGACTCCATCCGGACCTCATAGTTCGCATATATATATACACCAATGTTCCCATGCACTACTCTTACCATCCACACTTTTCATTTCCCGATCATATTTTGATGATCGGAACCGTCCAATGTGTTTAAAACGTGTTTTTAAGGGTCCCCATGAGAAGAAATCATCAAAAAAAATACCGGGAAGGGCTTCATCCGGGCAGTTTTCGATAAAACTTTATTTAATCAAAAACTGCTCGGATGAAGCCCTTCCCGGTATTTTTTTTCGATGATTTCTCGTGGGGACCCTTAAAAACACGTTTTAAACGCATTGGACGGATCCGATCATCAAAATTTGATCGGGAAATGCCTCGTCCGGACAATCCCGGACCGTAGCTATCCCGGATGAGAACCGGACTCATATACACCAACGTTCCCATCCACTACTCTTACCATCCACACTTTTCATTTCCCGATCATATTTTATGATTATAGCCTAAGACACATCACAACCCCCTACATATACTGACTTAGACTGCATCAGAGTTACTTCTCGACCCTTATCAGTTGTTGCTCAGTAAACCCTGAGGATATCAATAAGGAAAATTGGAATAGTGATTAGGCTGCTGGAAATTTTGGAGCTTCGATTAGAGGTTTCTTGTCCCACAAACCAGCACATTTTTCATTGCTTTTTTTGTCAGAAACAAAAGTAATATTATAAATTTCAGACCAAACACCAATTGACCATGCCAGCCACATTCAAGAACAAGTTGACCATGCCAGCCACATTCAAGAACAAGTAGAATCTGAATCCTCTTCTTTTTGTATGGATATTGGAGAGAATTAGTGAAAGAAATTGCGGACACAAATTAGGACATGATCTTGCAACATCACAAATCTGAAACCGTTGCCAACCACTTATTATACGTAGAATCAGAAACCTCCCTATCACCTAAAGGTACATTTCAAACGAGTAGTTTCCTATCATGCTTTTCGTATCAAGGCAAACTCATGGAAATTCATTTTCAATGTCTGGACAAAATTACTCAACTAGATCGCCGCAATCATTTGTTCAAAACAGAAGCGATTCAACTCCGAGAAACAAAATAACAAATCTACCATCATGTAAGGATTTCATCAATCTCCTTAGACACTACATATAACACCTACCACACACTCCAATCCTGCTAGTAGACTACAATGTAGACAACTTTCTACAGGATTCAACCCCGCTCATTCTGTGAAATGAGGCTGCACCATAAAGGTAACAACTTCAGATAGTGGCGCTCCTTCCCTTGATTATTCAAGTACGTAGCGTGCCAGCTGACCAGCTAACCATGAGCCTTAACCACATGGTTCAAAAGTTAAAACTTAGGTCAATAGTAGCTGGTGGGCATTACCATATATACCACTGGTTATCTCCACAATTAGTTAGTCGATGTGAGACTCCATACGAGGGATTTCGCAATTTCCCCGCGTAAGATCGCAACATCCTCATTGCATTCCATCGTCCAACAACTTCCACCCACCAAGTGATACGAGACAAGTACAAGCTTAAGAATGTCAAGCTCCGCCCTTGTCGGGCCCACCCAAGCACGTCTTCTCACGGGAGTTGGGACCTGCCTCACACTTCCGCTTGATGTAGGCTCCAATACCACCTGTAATGCCTCGCTCCACCCCAAGCTGACCTGCTAACCCTTAACCTTAATCTCGAGGTTCAAAAGATTTAACTCAGGTTATAGTAGCTGGTGGGCATTACCATATGGAACTCCATACGAGGGATTTCACATTAACTCCATTAGCTTCACAGCCTTTTTGAAGTTAGACCCCAATACCAAAACCAATATATGTGCGCGCGCGCGCGCGTATAGGTCTACACCTCAGCCTAAGTTCCTCTCATCCTCTGCGCCTCTCTCCCATCTTTCTCGTTTTAGTTATAAGTTCTGATTTTGGTTTTGGTTTTACCAATACCCGAATTGAACCAAACCGTTGCCATGCCTACACGGGACACAAAATTTCTAAAAATAAGGGGATACGGACATAGGGGACACAGCAAAAATACATAAAATAAATAAGTAACACTACGTTTTGTATGAGTGGAGATATAGCTATACGTATATCATAAAGCATCAATACATATAAATAGAGGTGTCAAACGGGCCATGCCGGCAATTTCGTGCCAACCGTGCTTCGTGTCGTGTCGTGCCGGCACATCTCCGAGTTTCGTCGAAATTATTTGTATAATCTAGCCAAGTTTCGTCGCCAAAAAAAAATTGTATATCTAATAACTATAGATATATTGACTTATTAAAAAGTATATAACATATAATTCCAAATTTTTTGTATAATCTAGCCAAGTTTCGGCGTATTGAGATTCGCAAAATATTTGTAATGACATATTAAAAAGTGTATAACATATAGGAGTAATTAGAAAATCCATCATTAAAAATTAATTTTTTTTGGTAGATTAAAAATTAGTATTTGTTGTGTCATGCCCTAGACAGTGCCGTGCTGCTTCTAGCCCACTTCCATGACATGCCCTTGCCATGCCCGTCTAGACCGTGCCACCCCCGACCCAATTCTGTGCCATGCCCATCTAAAACCGTGCTCGTGCCGTGCCACAATTAAACGTGTCGTTCTGTAACGTGCCAGTGCCAGCACGGCCCGTTTGAACCTCTACATATAAACAAGCATCATATTACACCTTTAACCCAAACTATCTGAATTACACAAATTTACCCCCCAAAAAATGCATAATTAACCCTAGCCTTGTCCCTATACATGTCCCTACCATGTACTTCTAAAATAAATAATCAAATTTAATGGACACACCACGTGGAGTGTCCCATAATTTTTTTCCGTGTCCCCGTAGTGGGCATAGGGACATGTCGGCCTCTAGGAGTGTTGGTTCTTCATAGATACCTATAGCTACATATGTCAATCCCAAGATTTTTATTACAATGTGAATACGAGAATCAATAAAAATCAAATCACAGAAATCTCAAAATATTAGCTGCATCACTACTTAAGCAATTTCTTTTATCCAAATATCACTTTGAAAAAACATCTGCATTTACAATAAAGCAGCCGAAGACTCACCTCTTCATATGGGCGTGAAAGAGGTCCCTTTCAATTATGTCAAGGAAAGCCTGCATGCAATGTCACAGTTACACAACCAATCACAGGAAAGAGAACAAATTTGCTCAAAAAGAAGATTTTCAAAGATAAAAGAACGATTACTTTATTCTGGGCAAATATCAACACTCTGTGCTGACCAACGTTTGCGGAGCCTTCAGAACTTGAGGCCACGACACCTATTCCACACTCTTCAAGAATCTCCTGAAGAGCAACTAATTTTGGAGAGTGGTGGAGTTTATGAAGCTCTGAAATTATGTCAGCATTTGCAGGGAAAAGTTCTGACAAAAGGCAAGACAGTGAATCTGGAACCTTTTCACCAAGGACAAGCAATGGATGACTACAAATCTTCATCACGTACGGAAGTGCCTGAAAGATAATAAACAAGGGACATGCATCAGCCACTACAGGTCAGATGAACTACAGAGAAAAGTTCTCTGCCTACCTGAAAAATATGAGTTGAACCAGATGAAGCACTTCCTTCTCCTGTATCCATCTCCTTTAGGTTCGCCATGCTCGAAATGTCTTGTCTCAAGGAACCAAAAAAATAATCATAAAGTTTAATCTGAACAGGAGTCAAGTCACAATATCTGTCCTGAATAATTTTCTCGGGCAGATCAGACAAGACCTCCTCTTTTGTTCGTCGGAGTAGAAAAGGCATGACCTAATGAAAGAACATTTTTCAGCCAGAAGTGGAAGCATGCATTGGATACTTTGAAGTTATCTCCGCTTTTAAGGAATAAGAAAAAGGTAAAAGAAAAGAGACCTGCTTATGTAACGCTTCCATGGCAAGTGCCCCAGCTTCAGCATCCTTAGCTGAACACTTGGCATCCCTTGCTGCCAGCAGCGGTTTTCCATAAGTGGATTGGAACTGCAAAATTGCTCAATGAATTGTCTTTAGGCTCATAACATGGCAGGAAAATAAATTCAAACAAAAGGAATGAGGAGATGGACCCTGCAGACACCTCTTTACACAGTAACTCTCCTTTTCCATAATACTGTTTCTGTTTATAAGGGAATCATAATCCCACATAATTGTTCATCAACATATATGTTTATATTGCTAAATACACATGTATCTATCCAACATGTAAATCCATCCATTACCCATTTCTTATGTATTTATGCTCTCGCAAATAGGCTTCCAGAAACGTATCATATAACTCAATCTGGAAAATAAATCCTGCACATTATATAACTTTTAATGGTGGAAAATCACACAATTTTTTGTTGTATATAATACAACTTTGCATGTTAGTGGTGTGACCATATGTATTTTGTGTTTCCTTCATAATAGGGGTAGTTTAGCTTTTACTTCTTTGTTAGGACTTGAATCTCTTGTATTACATTCTCACGTTATTACACAATAGATTATTACTTTTTCTTCTCTATGGCTTTCCTGGTATAAGAGCAGGATGTGGCTTGCATCCGTGGTTGCCGAAGCCAGTCGCTGATGTTGCTGGAAAACTGAGATTCTTCTCGTTGATTAGTCTGTTACTCTTCCCTTCCCATCCTCTTCGACATATTTTCCCTCACAGTTGTGATTTGGTCTTCTCATCTGCTCAGTCCTATTCTATTCATCTCAGTCCTGATTCAGCCCTACCAGATCATATGAGATTAGATAACGGACTCAGCTCCACATCAGAATATATTAGAACAGGTGCCCGACTCAGTTTCCTCACCCAGTCAACTCGATTATTGATTTGGGTAAAGGATTCATCTTTCTTTCTTCTTATCCAATTTGGTTTTCTAGTTATTGGAATGATGGCCAGTGGAAATTGAGATTCTCATCATTTATTGGACCTATGTTATGAGGAATTTTATTCTGTGTAACGTGGAATTATGTTACCAGAGATAGAAAAATGCCTACGGATTGCAAGGCTGAAAAACATGCTGAGTTACTTTAACACTTGGAAAGTTAATAATGCTTTTATCACTTAGACAAATAATTCTGTGGATGAGTCGATTGGCATTGTGCTAAGTTCACCACAGCGAAGGAAATTTGAGACTACCTTTCTAGATTAGATTGAAAGAGATTCGAGCAACTTCGAAGGAGAACAAAGTATAAAAAAAATAATTTCAGCTATGACTAGTTGGTGGGATCAGGTGACATTCACAGAACCAAAAAGCTTGGTTTATCAGGGCTCAAGTGATTCACCGAAGTGACGAGACCTTGAAAGCTGCTTTTTAAAGTGTCGGTAGTGGGACGTTCTGTCAATAGGGGAAGGTTATTTGTGATGACAACTGTGAACTGGAGATATCAGAAGTGACTAGTGAAAATGCTGACATGAGTAACAAGAAATCCTGTGAAAAACACAATCGCCTGCCAGTGGAAGGTTTTCTGCATTCAGTCAATTACGCAGACTGGAACATCTAGACAACTTGGATCTTTATTTTCGTACAAGATAAGATGGTTATTACGTTTCCATGGCTCTCGGGGATGATTTTGAGGGAATTTGTAGTACTATTCTTCATTTAACTCAGCTCCCTGCGGTTGACACGGTTGTGAATGAGTTACTGGCCGAGGAATTCATCTTACACCTGTACCAGGGAAGGGTCACTTCCTTTACCTAGTCAGAGAGTATTACCAGCACCTACCAGTGATCAAACAACATACAAAGCAACCCAACTCTTCGTACTGTTAAGTTGTTGTCCCAAAATCAAGGTGGTCATTGGAAGACACAATGTCCCAAACTCGAGGGTCGTCAAAGCTATCGACAACCACCACCTTGGAAGACAAATGGGGACAAGCAAACTTCTTTTTTATTTTTTGTTAAGTTAGGGGTTTATTTGTTTGTTTTATTTCTTCCTAGGGGTATTATTGTACATGTACCTTTGTCCATATTTATACAGTGAAGTGAGAAGGGGGAGCCCCAAACACCTCATTTTTCACGCTGGTTTTCTTCCTCCACAACTTCACATGGTATCAGAGCATTGTTCCTGATGGATCTGGCCTTGTAGAGGAGGAACAGCTGTGACTTTGTCTGGTAATCGACCTCCATAGTCAATGCTTGAGGGACCAGACCATAACGATGTTACCCACGATGCACTACGTTGATCGAACTCTGTAGATAATCGCTGGGTATTGCACTCAACTGTTGGGTTATCTCCGGCGACCACTGTACGACCTCCGGCGACCACTGTATGACCTCCGGTAAGTCTTTTTAGGTCTCGGTTAGCTCTATTTTGCTCCGGCGACCACTGTACGTTGTCCGACGAGAACCCCCGACCTCCGGCGACCAGTGTACAACCTCCGGTGAGTCCTTTTAGGTCACGGTTACCTTTGTTTTGCTCTGTATTGCTTGGAAATCCTTCGGTTGTTTCAAAAAATGGACTGGGTGTCTTCGTACTGACTGGACTTGATCATTTGAGGTCACATTATACTTTTCCAGTGGATTTTTTGCTGATTACGGGAGGTCTCCAGTTGTTTCACTATTTCCTTGGGATTTTCTAGCAGTCTGGTATCTTTTTCTTCATTTGAGATATGACTGAGGCACCCAAAGACACTCCTAGCAGTAAGGATGAGGTGGGTCATTATGTGACTCAACATAATGCTTCATTGAATATTTGCCCTATTAAGTTGGATGGTTCCAACTATTTGCTTTGGTCTCGGAGTTTTACTTTGGCCATCACTGCCAATGGTATGTTGAAATTCATCACGGGGCCTGTTCCATCACCAGCAGCTACTAGTCCAGATTTTGTGACATGGACTACTCAAAATGCTCAAGTCCTTACATGGTTATTCAACTCCATGATACCCACCATCAGCCATACCTACTTGTTCCTTGACACTCCACATAAGGTGTGGACTTCTATGGCCCAAACGGAACCTACTCTCGAAAGGGTAATGATGCTCAAGTGTTTGATTTGAGAAGGAGACTTCAGGGGTTGGACCAAAACCATAGGTCCTTAGCCGAGTACTATGCAGATTTGAATGGAGTGTGGCAGGAACTTGATTTCTATAAGAGTTTTCACCCTACTTGTACTGTTAATGCCACTGCGTATCAACAAATGGTTGAGAAAGACCGTCTTTATGATTTCTTGGCGGGTCTTGATGTGGAGTATGATCCTATTCGAGTGCAGGTATTAAGCCGTGTTCCTTTTCCCTCTTTAGGAGAGGCATATGCCTGTGTTCAGGAGGAGGAGATTCGACGGGGTGCTATGGTACCTATTTCCATTCCAGATTGCTCGGCTTTGGTTGTCATTCCTACTCCACAGGATGGTAAGGCTCAGGTTGGGGATAAGAGCAGTTCTGTTGATCGTGATTTGCTTCAGTGTGACTATTGTCACAAGACTCGACATACCCAGGAGTTTTGTTGGAAGCTCCATGGGCGTCCCTCTTGAGGACGGGGTGGTAATCGAGGTGGTAGTCGAGGTGGTGGTCAAAGTTCTCATGCACATGTCTCGGAGTCTATTGTGGAGACCTTGTCGGATTCCAGTGGAGGTCGGTCACATCCTTCAGCCTCGGATAGTTCTCATGGTGGTGCCCTTTCTCAGGGGGAGTTACAGACTCTACAGACTCTTAGGCGTCTTATTACAAGGCTTGACTCTCCATCTACTACAGCTTCTACTTCCACTACTTCTTCCCACTTTGCTCACACGGGTATTCAGGCTAGTGCCTTTACTAGTTCATCCTCACTTCCTTGGATAATAGATTTTGGTGCTACTGATCATATGACAGGGTGTTCATCCTTCTTTGACTCCTATTCTCCATGTTCTGGTAAGGATAAGGTCAGAGTAGCAGATGGATCCCTATCTTCGATTTCAGGGAAAGGTTCTATAAATTATTCTCCAACCATGTCACTTTCTTCAGTACTTCATGTCCCAAGTTTTTCCACCAATCTTCTCTCTGTTAGCAGTCTTACTCATTCTTTAAACTGCTCAGTGACATTTTTTCCTACTCATTTTGTCTTTCAGGAACTGGATATGGGGAGAATGATTGGCAGTGGTAAAGCTTATGGAGGACTATACTTTTTGGAGTCTGCACCTAATCCAGTCAGTCCACCTATGTCACGTGGCCAAGCTCTTGAAGCATATGTGGGCTCAACTCTTCCTTTACAGCATCAGTGGCACAGTAGATTAGGCCACCCATCTTTTGGGATTTTGGAAAAACTTTTTCCTAGTTTAGTTAAGCACTGTACTAGGAGTAAGTTTTTCTGTGAAGCGTGTGAACTTGCAAAACACAAACGCTCATTTGATGCTCCTGTTAATCAAAGAAGTGATTATCCTTTTATGGTTATTCATTCTAATGTTTGGGGTCCCTCCCCCGTTACCTCTCTTTTAGGCTATCGTTGATTTGTTACCTTTATTGATTGTCATTCTCGTGTCACTTGGGTGTACTTACTTAAGGCAAAAAATGAAGTTTTTTCGTGCTTTCAATCTTTTCACAAAATGGTGCGTACTCAATTTGATGCTAACATTAAAGTGCTCTGTAGTGACAATGGGACTGAGTATATTGATGGGAATTTTCGGGCATATCTGAATGACTCTGTGATGCAGGCCGAGACCTACAAGGGTAGGGATAATCCCGGGATGCCACTCAACCGGGGGTAGCGGATGCCACTCGACACTACTAATCGCGGATGTCACTCGACGCGACCAAGCCACACGCTTGATTGTAGGAGGAATCACTCACTCCAAGCAAGACGCACTTGCAAATAATTTTATAAACTCAAACTCTCTCCTTTTCATTCCATTAGATCACCTATTTATAGGCATTACAAGAGATTAAACTTCCAAGACTTGTAAAGCCACACAATTTCCAACTAGACCTTTAAAATACCTAGACACGATTAAAACAAATACACAACTTACTAGATAGTCAAGACTCAACTTTCAAACTATAAATACTAAGACCAAAAACTAAAAGATATTGACTAGAATTTTGACAAACACTTTGACTAGAAACTGAATTGACACCCTGAAACTAATTAAAATAATCCTTATTTTCCACAGAGGCGTCCAGATAGCTGCCACGTAAGCATTAGCACAATGCTCCTGCATCACTTTGGCATTCTTTTTCAGACTTCTTGTGTTGGTACTCCACAACATAATGGAGTTGTTGAACGCAAGAATCGTCATCTTGCTGAGGTAGCCCGCTCACTCTTGTTTACCATGAATGTCCCAAAACATTTTTGGAGTGAAGCTATTCTTACTGCAGCTTTTCTTATCAATCGCATGCCATCCAGTGTTCTTCAGTTCCAAACTCCTCTTAAGTTTCTCCCTGGCTGTTCTCGGGTCTCATCTCTTCCACCCAAGGTTTTTAGTTGTGTGTGTTTTGTCCATGCTCCAAAGCACCCTGGTGGTAAACTTGATCCCAAAGCCCTTAAGTGCATCTTTCTTGGCTATTCCCCTACTCATAAGGGTTATAAATGTTATGACCCACACTCTCGCAAAACATATGTTTCCATGGATGTCCTCTAGTGTGTAGAAAATTTATGGTTTCCAACTTTTTGGGAAACAGAATCCTTTTATCCTCTGTCCACTTCATCTCTTCAGGGAGAGAATGATAGACAGAAAGAGATGTTGACATATTATACTCCTGAGTCGTGGTCTTACCTACCTTGTCATAGTGAGGGGGAGAAAGAACCTTTATCTACAGAAAGAGTGGAGCATGATGTTCGGGAAAGACTGGATAGGCCAAATTTGCAGACCTTTTCTCTAAGGAAAAAAGGCAAGCCTACATGTGCGGTACCACTTTGCCAATCTTCATCGCCTACTCCAGTTCCTGACTCTTCAGCTGACTCATCTGGTAATGATCATTTCCCTACTGTTGTTGATGATCTTGATGCTCTTATTGCTCATAGAAAAGGTGTTAGAACTTGTAATGATCATATTTGTCTCTTCTCTTTCTTCTATATCTATCCCACAGGATTGGAAAGAAGCTATCATAATACCTGAGTGGAAAGAAGCTATGGTAGAGGAGATGACAGCCTTGAAAAAGAATGGCACCTGGGAATTAGTGACTCTTCCAAATGAAAAGAAACCAGTGGGATGTAATTGGGTGTTCACTGTAAAGCACAAGGCAGATGGAATGGTTGAGATATAAGGTCAGGCTTGTTGCTAAAGGTTATACTCAAACCTATGGTATTGACTATGAGGAGACATTTGCTCATGTGGCCAAGATGAACTCTGTTCAGACCCTACTCTCTTGTGCTGCTAGAATGCATTTCTCCATGGTGACCTAGAGGAGGAAGTGTACATGGACATACCACCAGGTTTTTCCTCTTTTGCAACAGAAGGAAAGGAGTGTAGGTTGAGAAAGGCCCTCCATGGATTGAAGCAATCTCCCAGAGCATGGTTTGACAGGTTTCTCAAAGCCATGTTGAGATTTGGATACAAGCAGAGTCATGCTAACCATACTATGTTCGTCAAGAGGAGTAATGGTAAGATTGCTATACTTATCGTTTATGTGGATGAGATTGTTAGCCTTAAGGCTCTTCTTGGTCAAGAGCTTGAGATTAAGGATTTGGGGTCTATGAAGTACTTCCTTGGAATGGAGGTGGCCAGATCTGACAAAGGGATTTTTATCTCTCAAAGGAAGTACATCCTTGATCTCTTAGAAGAAACTGGTATGTTGGGATGTAAGCCAGCCGACCCTCCCATTGAAGCCAATCATCATCTTGGTAGCAATGCGGGAGAGCATACAGATAAGGAGAGATATCAGAGACTCGTGGTTCGCCTTATCTACTTATCTCACACCAGACCAGATATTTCCTATGTTGTGGGAGTTGTCAACCAGTTTATGCATGAACCTTGTACTGTGCATCTTGATGCAGTTTATCACATCTTGAGGTATCTCAAATCTTCCCCAGGTTAAGGAATTTTGTTCTCCAATCATGGTCACTTGAAATTGGAAGCCTTCACCGATGCAGACTGGGCAAGTTCAATTGATGATAGAAGATCTACCTCTGGTTATTGCACCTTTCTTGGAGGAAATTTGATTACTTGGAGGAGTAAGAAGCAGTCGGTGGTTGCTAGATCCAGTGCAGAGGCTGAATACAGAGCAATGGCTCATGGTGTTTGCGAACTTTTATGGCTCCAAACCATTTTACGTGATTTGGGATTCCCTGATGCTGGTCCTATGAAGCTCTATTGTGATAATAAGGTTGCCATAAACATTGCCCATAATCCTGTCCAACATGATCGAACAAAGCATATTGACAGACACTTCATCAAAGAGAAGTTGAGCAACGGTTTAATTTGCATGCCTTTTGTGAGATCAGAAGACCAGTTAGCTTGATGTATTTACTAAGGGTCTTAGTAGTAGAAGTTTTCACCCCATTGTGTTCAAGTTGGGCTTGAAAGATATCTTTGCACCAACTTGAGGGGGAGTGTTAAGTTAGGGGTTTATTTGTTTGTTTTATTTCTTCCTAGGGGTATTATTGTACATGTACCTTTGTCCATATATATACAGTGAAATGAGAAGGGGGAGCCCCAAACACCTCACATTTTTTATTTTTGGGTACTTCAGAAATTAAATAAAACAATATGGACAAGCAAACTGGGGAACAACAATCAAGGAAGAAGCATTTATGTTCTCTACTGGACCAGCTCCATATCTCCACAGGTTCTGCAACTGCTGAACCCTGCTCTGACTTTTATTCCCTTTTACCTCTGTGATTTTGTTTGGGCTGTTTTTGCAACTGCTGCATTTATCCTCCTTCCCTAACACTTGGTGTCCCATCGGCTTTGAGTAGATTTTAAGAACATATAATGAAGTACTCTTTTGGGGTTGCACCATGGTTTAATTAAGTTGTTTGATTATTATTGCGATATCTTTGCTCATTACATGGCTGCGAATGGTTTATTGATGGTCTGTTACCTATTTAGTAACGCTACGTATGCTGAATTTGAAGCTGAGAGAGAAAGAGGGAGGGAGGGAGACGGTGCAATGGCCTTCTAGATATTTGTGTTTAAGCATTTGCAGCTTACTCATGAACTCGAGGGGTGGATATGTTTAAGATTATAGTCTATGAAGCACCGACACCTCTAGCGGTCCCTGTATCGCAGTATCGGGACACGGCAAGAAACGTGTCCGGACACCCCACGTGGAGGGGGACACGGCTTAATTGAATTTTTGGAGGGGGGCACGGTTAGGGACTCGGCGGGGGTCAATTTGAAGTTTTTAAAAAATTTATGGGGTAAATTTATAATTAATCAAAACTTTGGATAAAAAAGTGTAATTTAGCCATCTCTCTCTCTCTCTCTCTCTCTCTCTCTCTCTCTCTCTCTCTCTCTCTCTCTCTCGTGTGTGTTTTATGTACATATGTTTTTTTATAAGTAGCTTTGGATATGTTATGATAACTTGGCACTCCAAGCGTGTAGGTGCACTATTCCGCAGAGGGGTTTGTCTCCATTCTATGTTATAAATTTTATAGTGTTAGAACATGTGCCTGAATATTTTTGCATGAATATTTTGGGCTGCATGATCGGATATTGTCTGATTTTTTGGATATACAAAAACCTTAAAGTTAATACTTATGGATGTCTTGTTTTGTTTGCATTTTCTAAATAAAATAAAAAAAACTAATATATATATATATATATATATATATATATATACACACACACACACATATTATATAAATAAATAATTATACAAATGGCGTGTCCCCCGCCATGTCCGTATCCAAAAATTTTTTAGAATTCTCGTGTCCGTGTTCATGCGTCCTAGATCATAGTAGAGAGGGAATAAGTGATTTCATATGAAGTACAAGGGTCTAAGTGAAAATTCCCCTAAAATAAACAAACATTATATCCCAGATTTCTACATAGTACATAAATGATTTAAACCACAGTTTGTGCAAAAATCTACATATGACTCCAAAAATGCCAAATTACGAGAGAAAAAACTGATTCGTTTTCCCATATCTATTTATGACGAGACAAAGATGACAAATATCCGTCACGAAAATACAATAACCAATATGCAAGGATCAATTGGCAGACAATGTGGTGCAGATAAACCTATTTCTCAACAACGAATGATACCTGTTGAAAAGCATTGTCTCAGTTACTTGGATATGTTTTAAGTTTGGAAAACCATTACACAGGGCAGATGATTCAATGCACACTTACAGTTCCAATTCATATCACCATGATGCCAGTCAACAGTCACTAGTGGAGGTGAAATTTCATATTATTTACATTTGGGGCCAACTTTCCTGCCTTGTGGTCAGCTACTTGTTTTATTTACAAGCTTCACTTTTTTATATTGACATATCTCCTAGCGACATGCAGTCTACATATATAAGATATAAAATTATCCCACAAAAAGCGAATGAAATAAGACCAGCAACCAACTTGAACTACATTCAACAGCAATTTGATGCCAGGAAAGCTAGGGAAGTTTTAACTCAGCTGGAAAATACATGCCTGTCTCTCAGTTCCAAGAAATCCTGGCATTAGAAAGTCAAACAGGGACCACAGATCCAAGACATTATTCTGCAAGAAGATGAAAATCATTCATCAGACAACCTTGAAACACATTTGTAATGCTCTGTGTCCAGATTTTAATAGGAAAAACCTGAATCGGAGTTCCACTCAAAATGAGGCGGTGTTGGGCCTTCAACTGTTTCACAGCACAGGTGATTTTAGACTTATGGTTCTTGATGATATGACCCTCATCTAAAACACAATAGTTCCAGAAAAGCTGTTCAAGGAAATCAGCGTCTTTGCGGACTACATCATAAGAAGTAATAATAACATTCTTTCCATCAAATTGACTTCGAAGTAAAAGACGATCTTGAGGAGAACCAACATATCGAAGCGTTGTTATTACAGAGGCATCGATGAACTTCTCTATCTCATAGACCCAATGACCAACTAGTGTTGATGGACAAATAATAAGTGATGAGGGAGGATCCCTTCCATCATTTGCGGCACGGTGCTCTACTATGTCTGATGCCAGAATTGCTGAAGCTTGAAGGGTTTTACCAAGGCCCATATCATCGCATAAAATTCCATGGAGGTTAAAACGTTTCAAAAAAGCCAACCAATTTATACCTTCCTGTTGGTACCTGGAAGTAACAGACAAGAAAATTCAACTTTCAATCTACCCCAATGCATGAAGACTAAACTGAAATGCAGTTTTCCATTTTTAACGAAGTATTAACTTGAAGAGAATGAAAATTTACTGCATCAGTATACTTGAGACTAACAACTGCCACATATTATTATTACAAATAAAGAAAATGAAAGGAGCAAGTGAGATAATTGTAAGTGAATAGTCCCACATTGCTTGGGTATAGAAACTAAAAAGGGAGATCACTTTATATGGGGTGGTGTTTATCCCGATCTCCTCCTCCTGGACCTCTGGTAGTGCCAAGCCACCTGTTGATGGCCAGAAGGCGCTCCGACGGCTAAGTAAGTCTCAACTAGAGGAGAAGAAAGCACTAAGGTTTTAGTGCGTACCTCTCTACGGGTTACAACTGTACCATAGAGGGAAAGACTCGCCTTAGCCTCCGAGTCAACTCAAGCTGAGCTCATGCCCCTCCCTTGACATCATGAATAACCGCCACGCTGTTTGACGTCATGCATGACGATTGCCATGCACCACATAGGCAGGTGCCACATGGTCAAGCCATGCCACCTGGCTCCAACGTAGCACTGCATCATTTTGTATCCAGTCCACCATGTTGTATCCCAACACTTCGCTTGACCCGCATTAGTCTGGGCAGAATGGCCATTGGGCTCATTTGCTCGATCATCAGGCCTCTTCGCCAGATCAGCCCGTTTTGCCAGGACTGGGTATGGGCCGTCAGTCCAGGGCATGACGTTGGCAAGTGATGGATGATCGGGGGAATGGCATTGGCAGCTGTCACATGCTTTCAGAGACATGTCTTAGTCTCACCTCATTGTCGGCCACCAGTACCCGTAAGTGATTGGCGTGCCAAGGATCTCCTGCCAGAGTGGGATCCCCAGCTGCTGGGTTTCAAGCAAAATACCATCCCCTTCAGAAGGATGGATGCAATGCAAGTACGGCCCGGAGAATGACCTTCAGTAACGATATAACCCAGAATTATGCGGGCCTTGTGCACGATTCGGTCTTATTTGAGATAAGTGAGGATGGGGTCCTTCCAGCTCAGTCCTTAATCGATAGTTAGAATCTCGATTTGATTTGTTTCTGTGCTTGGTCTATCTACGGTGCCAAAAGAGATGTAGCGCAAGTCACAAGAGTCTGTTTCTGATGCAAATCTAGTCAAGGCGTTGGCATGTGCCATTGTGCATTCCACTCCCACCCAACCTGTTCCATCTGAATCCCTTTAATCATAGTGACCAATTCCTTTGTTGTGCCAGCGTAGTCTATGTAGCATTGACACTTCACCAGAGGTATCGTATCAGTGTCAGACACATGTTGGACACCGACACGTCTCCGACACTTAATCTTAAAGTGTCCTGGTTTTTTTCCCAAAATTTGGGGTCCGACACTTCACTGACACTTTATGGACACTTCGGAGGCCAAAACACAATTACCAAAACATTTTAAATGTGGTAAAACTATAATAAATTAAACTTTTAAAATAAATACAAGTGCAATTATAAATATCTTTGGACACAACCTCATTCCTCAAACAGATCGATACATACAGAGAGAAGGTTCAGGGCTCATACCTCATACCTGAGAAAGAGAGATAGAAGGGCGAGAATATATACTCTATGTATCTCTCTCTAACTAGATTTAGGGTTTAATATTAAGTATCAAGGACAAACGAAGATGTGGGATATTGTTGTATCAAAAAAACAATGTAATGAAAATGGGAATGATGGATATTTGGGCTATTTGGTTATGGTAGTACTAAACTTTATTTACTTTTTTTTATTTTGTGTGTGTATATGTGTCCCTCGACATCTTGTGTCCCCTATTTTTTGAAAATTTGCGTGTCAGCATGTCGTGTCGGTGTGGGTATCGTGTCCCGTGTCCGTGTCGGTGCTATGGGCTCCGTAATCCCATGTTAGTTGGTTGACAATAAACCAGTTCCTCAGCCCCTATCTGTTCGACCAGTCTTAGTCCAGCCAGTAGCACCTCATATTCCGCTTCGTTGTTCCACGCCTGCAACCCTATTCTCAAAGCACGTTTGTGGCTTGCCCGACATGGGGAGACAAGCACCCCATTTTGGCGCCGGATCCCCTACTATTGGAGGCTCCATCAACATCAGCTTCCTTTGAACAGTGGCGATGACAGTCGATTGTGGGCCTTCTTTTGTTTGCCCCTTGGACGTGAACTCAAAGTAAAGTCTGCTAAGACTTAGGCTAATGGTTGCATGGGGGGTGATACCGGTTGTAAAAATTGGCCCGCTATGAGATTCGGTTGCAGAGATCAGCTTTGTGAGCAAGGAATATGGGGGGAAACTCAGCCAAGACAACTATCATATGACCCCGGTAATATGGTGCTAGCTTCCGTGAGACCAAAACGAGGGCCAAAGCCAGCTTTTCTAGGGTAAATACTTTGTCCCAACGTCTAGCAACATCTTGCTTGAATAGAAAACAGCAAGATGATGTTCCCAGCCCTCTTGTCTGAACAACACCGAACTAACCGCGTGAGAGGAGACGGCCAGATAGACGAACAGGCTTCTTGTTCCTTAGAAGAGACTAAGAGAGGTGTTGTTGAGGGTACTCCTTTAGATGTTGGAGTGCTCGGACGCACTCGGTCCACTTGAAATTCCTTTTACTGTCTTCCAAGAGCTGAAGAACAAATGGCACTTGTCGAAAGACAAACTGATGGTAAGAAGATGAGAGAAAGAGATTAAACTGCTGAGGGAATCCCCAATGGAGTCGCCAATTGTGGGGTAGTGTCTATCTGGACCTCTGGAACGGATCTGGAGCGGAGCAGCAGTTCCCTCACCTAGATCTGCAGGACAGAACCATTTTCGTTAGCGCCTACCCAGCCGGCGATGGCCAGAAGGCACTCCGACGGCTAAGTCTCAAATGGAGGAGAGGAAAATACCAAGCCCTGAGTGAATAGTCACGCCATAACTCTCTAGTGTTTAGAACTGTGTTTTATTTAGGGAAAGACTTGCCTTAGCTCCAAGTCAGCTCATGCTGAACTCGTGCCTCACGTGATGACATGAATAATCACTTGACGTCATCCATGACGATTGCCAAGCGCCACATAGGCAGTGGACCAATGCCACCTGGCGCTCACATAGCCCTGCGTCATTTCGTATCCAGTCCACCATGCCCTGACCCAACACTTCGCCTGGCCACAGTAGTACGGGCCAAACAGACCATCACCATTTGGGCTCAGCTGCTGGATTGTGAGGCCTCTTCATCGAGTTGGCCCATTTGCACGGACTAGGTATGGGTTGTTGGTCCGGCTCGCTCCACTTATAACGGTCGTCAGTCCAGCTCGCTCCACTTATAACATGAGGACCTCTCCACCCATTACCAATTGATTACGGTTGGATATAAAATTTCTACATGGTATCAGAGCGGGCACATTCCACCCAAAATTAAAATTGAAATAGCCCACATTCCATGAAGACATACTCACAAAAGGGCTGCATGAAGACAGACCTTAGTTGCAGGATCCTTCTAAAATTGGTGCGCTCCCTAGACGGGAGCTCGAATCAGCGCTCCTTCGACGGGAGCTCGCTCCCATCTAGACGAGAACCCACTCCTAAATAGGATGGGAGCTTCCACACTAATCTTAAGGATGAAATTCTCACCTCTCTTTTGAAATATATGCAAGGAAGAAGAAAAAAGAGATTTAGGGCTCTCTCTTTCTCATATTGTATTCTACTACTTATCTACGTGTTTAGTCTATATATTTGGCATTAAAAAAATCTGTTGGGATGTCATTTCTCACTCATATTTATATATATATATATATATAGAGTCCCGATCTAGTCCGGGAGTCCCGGATCCGGGACTCCACCTTCCCGATATTTTTTTGACGATCCGAGCCGTCCAATGTGTTCAAAAGGTGTTTTCCAAGGTCCACGCGGGAAATCTTCAAAAAAAAACACCGGGAAGGGCTTGATCCAAGCGGTTTTTCGCAAAACTGTAAATGTACAATTTTTGCGAAAAACTGCTTGGATCAAGCCCTTCCCGGTATTTTTTTTCGAAGATTTCCCGCGTGGGCCTTGGAAAACACCTTTTGAACACATTGGACGGCTCGGATCATGCCAAAACATCTTCTAAATGCTTCAAAACGCTTCAATCCGGGATTTCCGGGATCCTTGACAGGATAATTCGTGTATATATATATAATATTTATATACACGCTCCCTTTGCAACTATAAAACATATGTACAATACATATAAATATATATTCATTAAATATTACCTCGCCCCTTCTACATACCGTCGCTCCCAACCTAGGGAGCTTCTACATACCGCTGCTCCCCCACCCCCGCTTCGTGCAAATAAGAGACAGACCCATACGTAAGAGACGGTGTTAGAGAATAGTAACATTGGGTATGGTACGAGAGATCAGCTTATAACATAAGGGACCTCTCTACTCGTCTTGGGTTGGCTATAAAATTTCTATAATAATAGATAATTAATGATAATTCATTAAAAAAAAAAAGGCATTTAAGAACAGTACAAACTTTTGCTAACAATTTGCAAAATACAAGCACAGACACACGAGCACTTATATGAGGATAAAATTCTGTGTATCCTATCTAACATAACTTCTCTGGTTCAAAGGTCAAACAAGTCTAAGAATATACCTTTATTTCATCAAAATGTTAACTTGCACACAAACGTGTTTTTAACCAACAGAAATCATAATAAGTTGCATTTTGATAGTAAGAGAAATTTAAAACACAAACAGGGCAGAGAATAAGAATAGAAGGATCAACAAAAGCACTGTAAGCATAACTACAACATTAAGTCAGAGCATATTTGCCAGGTACAATTACTAAGAAGTACAAATAAGGACAATTGGATAAGAATAGCGCAGAAATAAGAAGTGCCATATCTGAAATTTCAAATGGTTTACACATGCGACGTTGTGTGATGATAGTTAGGGTTAAGTTTCAGATTGAATCATATTGTAGACAGATTTTTGGTTTTTTATTAAAATACTACTAGACAGTCTGCTATCAATAAAACTGGGTTTATAATCTAAAACAATGAAACCATTCCGTAAGATGATTTAGTGTAGACATGGATTCTTAAGTGAATGTAAAAACACAAACCACGACTTCCTAAACTTGAAGGAAAATACAAAAATTACCTTCTTAGAGTCACTTTTAACTCAGTTGACAGTTTGTAATCATCAATATGGGAGTTGTCAACTAGTTGCTCCAGAAACTGTGCATCTTCCTTACTTTTAGATAAACCTTTACTCAGTTCTGCGGGTGGAGATAAGCCCCTTGCTAATGGAAGAAGAGGTACGAGGGCGGCAAAACTATGTGTCACACTTTGTCTGACTAAATGATCAGAATCACTCATACACCTCAAAAGTGGAACCACTAATAAAGGAGCATAAGGGACCAGCTCCACACCCAAGCCCTGAACAAGCAGACTGACAAGCATGCCAGCTCCTTGTCTTGTATATATAGAGGACATATCACCTAACATAGGAATGACATTTTCAATCACAGCAGCCATCACATTGATTGTCATTGACTTGGCCATTGACGTGATACATCTAGAAGCAGCCAGCCTAACAGCAACATGGGAATGGCTAATACACTTGAAAATGCAAGGGAGAACCGTGAGCAGTTTTGGCCTCAATGTCTCATGCAGCATAGGTGCAATAGAACGTATGACCTGCAAATAAAAAATTTAGAAGACAGGAAACAAGGAAACATCAAGGAATAATTAAGCAAGCATCAGAGAGGCAGAGCATCAGGGCCCTTCGTTGATTATTCATTTCAAGTTACAGATCACGGTCATCACATACATGTCCTACTTTTGAAGCAAATTGTCACAAACGTAACAGACAAGTGCATAGATTGTTGAATTTGTGTGTACATGCACAGGACTTTAAATTTGATCAAATTCATTGTAAATTTGAGAGTAGTAGTTACCACTGGGGGAAGATTAATAAACTAAACACTACATAAGCTCATTTGCCTGCTTTATGGCTCAGCTATCTTCTGACTTAGATATAGATCAATCAGCATTCATGGGACACAGGAGAGTATGAGAGTAATCTTTTCTTTGGGCCATGCTCCAACATGATTCAGTGAGGAAAGTATAGTCGAAACTAAAAGAAAGAAGGAATAAGCAAGCAGTGCACGACTTTTTCGATTTGCTTTATCCAAGGGAAACATAATTGCATTTAAAGCTGAGTAGTGATGGAAACCTGGGGTATTCACTTAATTATGAAAATAGTAAATACAAAATTTCAGACCATAGTTGTTATGAAGAGTAGCCATTATCGCTGAACATGTCTACAACAGAGACTCTGAAGCAAACATCATGTGCTGGATCACAACTCAGAAGTCAAAACGAGTCTTCAATGTCCATTGATGACCGACAAGTAAGATCTCTCTGAACTATACTCAATTTAAGTTGTTACAGTTTCAACCATTAGTAGCTAATTATGTATTTATTACATATAGTAAACAAAATGGCACGAATACATTCAAATTCAAGCAGTTAAAGGGTTATCAAATAAAGTAATACACTAAATTCACATGGTCCACGTATCACTGCTTCAATAAACTCAAAGAGAAGCTCAAAGAAAATAATGCATCAAGGAAGACTTATAGAAGCCCATGAAAAATTATAAGCTAGTCATAGTCACAGTCATGTTCTAAGGGAAAAACAAAGAGATGAAAAGGGAAAAAAAAATCACTGAGACAGCATCATCTTTGCCACAACCCAAAATATAACTCCAAATATAAATCTTTCATTATTAAGGCAATTTAAATATCAACTAGCCTATGGTTGCACAAAATGACTGGGATACCAATTTCGAAAGCCATCAGTTCAAAAAACCAAGAAATGAATATCAAATTTTTTACTTTGCAGGTTTAGTAAATTGCACACATGGTCCAAAAATCATCTATTGACCTTCAAAACAGAAGCATCCATACAACCAAATATTCTCCAAAATCATGATTTTTCAAAACGATGCTAATTAAAGATACCAAGAGAACCCTGGGAATACATTACAAAAGCTACTAGCAACCTTCCGAAAGATACAAATGATGAAACATAACATCCCAATATAAAATTTTGATATTTAGTGTGAATAGATGTAGCTACAAGTGATGAAAGACAACAGATTTTCTTTGGTTCTCAACGGAAGAAAGACCAATCTGAAAGTGAAAAGATGGTAAGAACCTGGATATTGTTTATCAAGGTCTGAGGATCCTTAACGGGTTCAATGACTAGAGGGATATGCTTTGCATCTGACGAGGCCAGCCCCACAGGACTACCAGGTTTAAGGACTTCAGTAAGACAATCCCACAGCTTTGGAATCTTCTCAAACAATGATGCACCAAACTTCTCGCACATATGCTTTAGGGCAAGTTCAGAACCTCGTCTGCTAATATAACCCTCCACCCTTGACCGGTCCTCACCAGAAGCTAGCGTATGAAACTTTGACTTCTGCTTACTGGTACCAGTGCCAAAGGAAATGAGATCTTGATCTTCAATAAAATCTACAGAACTCAAGGCTGCAGCTTGTGGCGTTTCACAAGGATCCATGCACGCCAAACTACAAATATTCTTAACTAGCTTGTCATTCGGACTAGGCTTTCGCGTAATACAGTATGAAATAAGCTCTGCAAGGGCCTCAGCTGCCTTTTTTTGCAGGAGTTCCTCCTTTAAAAAAAATGCAAGTTTAGATGGTTCATATGATTCTGTGATGTTGAGGAGGAGGTATAGTCTTAAAAAGCTACCTGCTCCTTTTTAATGGAAGCCATAATAGGCAGTATTATTGGATTAAGCTTTGCAGGAAGCTCTGACATCCAAATAACCGCATCAGCAACTAAAGACGAAACCGTAACATGCAAATTGCTCTGCAAATTTAGCAACAAATTGTCAATATGAAATACTAGATAAATTATAGAACTCAAAAAAAATGAATCCCACTAATCAACAACAAAATCAAAGAATAGTGTTAAACAATAAACAACAGTCAGGCACAAGCCGCATAACTTGCATTCCACGAAAAGAATGTAATTTATGAAGGGAAAGAAAGGAAAGGAAAAATGGAGAGATGTAAAGAGATGATAGACACAATTATGCAAGTATCACCTGGTTCACAGGAGCCGATAACTGAATGCAAAAAAAAATATTTAAACAAAACAAGTTCCTTTTGGCATGTACCATACCTGAACACATTTCAAATAGCCTGCAGTCGTTAAAAGCCTTTGTCTCAGCGATTCTATTTCATCAACAGTGTCCCGTCCGGCAGATTCTACACCAATAGTATCATTTAGCAATGGAAAACTTGATGCAAAACTCAGTGCATCATCGGCACTCAAGCTTTCTGGATCCATTTTATTAGTTGACCTCTTATTATTCAGCATGGCAGATGACTCAACAGCACGAAGCAGTTGACCAGCTTCATTGCGCATTTTGCTATACGTTCTTGAAAGTTCAGCATAAGGAAGAAGTGAATCTTTTGTAGGGAATGCTGGATCAGAGCATCCTAACAAATCCAGCAAACAGTTCTTAAAATTGTTGGACAATTCAGGGATGAAACCATTGACTCCATAAAGATCCCTGCTTTTGATCTCTTTGAACCAAGAAATAAGAACCATGGCAGCCACCTGATAAAAGCAGTTAATACAACGTGTGATTGGAGAGGAGACGGAAGAATGAAAGAAGAAAAAGGTCAAAGGGGAGGAACCATTGAACATAAATTGCAAGCAATAAGTAACTAGCACCTGCCGCTGAACTGCAGATAGAGACGTAAGGGCTTTCCACAATGAATCAACTACATATTGCATAGAACCCTCCTGCAACTTAGAAGCTAAAATTCCCAACGCTGATGCAGTAACCACTCGTGTACGTGTCACTGACATTTCCACATCAGCACCGACAATTATCTTGCTAGGATTGATGGAAGTATCTCCAATTCTCTCCTTTGGAATACTAGCCTCTGAAGAATCTGAGGCTGCATTTACGCAAGAATCACTCTCAAGCTTCAAGGCTCTCATCTTAGCTGCTGCTTTGAAATGACTTTTACGAGGAAGAGCTGTAGGCCAAAACATTTTGGTTGCATCCAGGGGGGAACCATATGGAGTAGTTGCCAGCTCTATCCATAAAGAAAAATACAACTTTGCAGCAGTTTCTAAGTCTTCCACTGAACACTAATATCAATTGCAGGAACAAGAAAGAAAACAAAATCAGCCAACCATATAAAGCGTTCTGAGTCTATATCCATTTATGCATAAAATAAGTATAAGATATATATATATATAGTATATATATATACATAGAGAGAGGAAGAACTGAGTTTCCATTGAATTCACTCTATTGCATTTCAACCTGCAGAAGCAGACTCCAAACCCTCTCAGAACAATGCAATATTTCCTCATTTGATTCCAGAAGCAAGTTCTGGAAAACAATCCGAAGTGTATCGCCCAAAATAAAAGAAGACCAAAGGGAGGTAGAAGGGCACTCAGACATGATGCTTTTGTATCCAGCTTCAAGTAGCCGTTCCTGCATGTAAGACCCTCAGTTACATAAGAATGAGATCCTGCATTTATGAAGCTTCAAGGATGTGGATGAGAAAGAATGACAAACAAAAAAAAAAATCAGAGAGACAACATGGCGGTGATAATTATTGCGAAAACAACCGTCATAACCGGCCATGCTAGCTACACGTGAAATTAGGTTGAAAAAAGAATGATAGGCAAGCTCAGTTTGCTCAATAATGAAGCAAATTAATCCTTTTCCACATAAAGCAAACAGATACATAAAAAGAACAGTAGGATGTTCAAGCTACCCTCAACAAGATTTGATCTATCTGTTCACCAGTGTAAGCAAATGACTAAATGGATTAAATCAATTGAGACCCAAAGCCTTAAAGGCAAACCCATAAAAGAACATCTTACCAAAGTGCGAATAGCTGAATAGCGAACTGATGTTATACTATGCCTCATAAATGGCCACAAACGTGGTACCAATGTTGATAACTCGTAAGGATTTTCACATCCGGCTGTTCCTTCAACAGGGTCATCAAGACCAACCATTTCATTTAGATCAAATCCCTGTTTTCCTTTTGATGTCACTGTTCCAGACATCTTAGGAATCATCTCTTCCTGAGAATAGATTTCTGCCAACAAGTTCATTACACTGCAATAGAAATAAATGAACAATTCAATTTAGCCGATCCAATATAAGTGAACCGTTATAGCTTCAAACAAAATTGAAAACTTCGAATTCTAGATGTCCCGCCAATTATTTTTCGTTCAACTTTAAAAGACAAAGAAGGGCAACGGCTTGACTCTTTGAGGATATTCCAGATGTTGCTTAAGAGATTACAGAGGTGGTTGTGGAGCTCGGAAGGATTTAAGAGATGATTCAGAGAATAATAGAAGATGCTGACGCCAAGGAACTTTGGTAGTGAATATTTGAAGACCGGTCTCTCAAGGCGATCCGGGTGTCATGCTCAGCAGAGTATTATTAAAGGTGATGCTTGTGCAGGTGTTGAATATACTAATCTAGGAAGCATGGATATAGACAAGACAGAACAACACAATACGGGTTCGGTGATATGCTTAAATCTCGAAGCCTACGTATCGGTACCACAAGGACATGTAAAAATAGAATATAGTCTTGCCCTATACTATTAAAATTGTGAACACAGCCGTAAATTCGTACTCCCTCCGTCCCATTTTTTTTTGGTCCATCTTCCATTTTGGTCCGTCCCAAAATAATTGACCACTTTCCATTTTAGAAAGTCTAATTTTATTAGTTTTCCAACACTACCCTTGTAAAGTATTTGAAGATACATTTCAAAAAGTAGAATCAAAGGGTATTTGTTGGAACAGGTGTTTGAAATTTGAAATCAAGTGTAATGATTGCATGTCCCCTTAAATAGTTGGATTCCCAAAGGGGGACCAAAATTCTAGGACGGAGGGAGTAATAAACATAGAAACCGGTTAGACTTTATTTACATCAGAAAGGTAACCCATGCAAGAGCTAAATTTTTTTTCAAAGAAAGCATTGATTTTGATTGAAACTGTGTGATACACTAAGATTACGTCAAATCGATAAATATGAGTAGGAGACTAAATTAGAGTCACGTTTTTATTCATCTCTAACCAGTGAGTTAAAGCATTGGAAAAGTACTATTGCATTTGCCCTACAAACAAATACTCCAATCCAATCCAAGAAAGGTTGTAATCTCAATTTTGATACTGATTTGGATACGTATCTTACAGTATCCAAGAAGTATCCCTGCAAACAATATTTTCCAAAATGTGGATTTGTTTAGTTAGTTTCAGTTACGTAACAGCAAGTATCCGAGGAGTATCGAAATCCGAGGAATACAACGCACTTTTAGAATCCGCCACTATCCGAGGAGTATCAGTACCCCATTCTAATATGATAATGTCAATACACAACATGGTACGACTCCCTCCTAGAAGTATTCGTGCTTCATAGGTACTAATAGTAAGGCCAACCTTGTTGAGGTGTTTGATGTTCATGTTAAGGCGGAGTCTTCCCACAATTCAAGGATTGTTTCAAAGAGTGGGATGCAATCACTGGCGAGTTTTAGCCGATATGGAAGATGATGGTAGGGCTACAGAGTGTGGTGAAGAGGATGAGAGCACGGGAGGTTCTCTTCCCGAATTTTTGTCCACCTCTTGCTGACCCAAGGATGGGAATCTTTTGCACAACAAAATAACAGAAGGTTGGATAAGTCCAACAAGTAGAGGGGCAATGGAGTAATGCAGTATAGTGGAAAAGTGGGGCACGGGCCGCACAATGATTTCATACTTTGATGGTGATGCCGCTTTGGATTAACTATAATGGATAGAAGGGGGGAAAGCATTTTCAGCAACAATTCCAGCAAAAGAATCTCTAAGAACGTTTATTGTTTTCATACAAGAGTCTAGGACGTGTAGGGTCCAATATCCTTCCAGACATAAGTTCCATTTTTATCCAAAAGAAGGGTTGGAAAATGGAAACCGACATCAAACGAGGAGAAAACATCTTATGAAAACTTGCAAATTGAAAGGTTTTTGGTTAGCTGTTTTTTGATAGATCTCGTAATTTTCCTTGTTATTGCATTTCTTTCCTTTATCTGGTGCTGTATGCGCCCCTCTACACTTTCTATCACGCAATTTATTTTGCTTCAGCTTAAAAAAGCCACAAAAGAAGCCTATTGACGGATCCAAGCTATCTGAGTTTTCGGGTTGTGAAGGATTAGCTTGAAGGCGTGACCACTTTCTGAGTTTACAGTTCTCGAGTCCAATAGACTTGTGGAGTTGCTCCAGGTTCTTAATTTGTTCTTCGCCACAACGGTATGGTTGATCTTTTGAAGAGACTCCTAGAAGAAGGGTGGTAACATCAAAGTAAGGGTGTGATGAAGTAAAGGAGAATATAAAAGGCCTTGAGGGCCAATGATTCTGGAGGGAATGTGAAGGTATGAGATGATTTCAAGGGTGAGAAATGGTTACCTTATTATAAGCAGCATACTATAGGCATTAAGGGAATGATTTTAAATCTTATCAGAATGCGGTGAGCAGGGATGCCCTTCTAAGAGTATTGGTCTATGGATCAAAATGTAGTATGGACACTAAAGTTTAGTGAGAGGGTTGAAGGACTGGGAAATAGGAATCTTGAGCACAAGGAGATTGCCAGGGTTTGAAACTGCCAGGGTTTCTGTAGGGTGATCACCTGAGAAATAGTTATCTTCCATGGAGAGTCCACCAAACGGTATGTTCAAGGTCAGATTCAGTGATTCACCTCCTACAAGCTTCTTGAGCACAAGGAGACCAGCGCTGTGGCAAGGAATGTGGAGGCCTACCGCCCCTCCTATAAGTATTTTGCTTCCATGGACAATAAGACAGATAATTCTCACCACTAACAGTTTGAAGATCTCCTGGCAGGGGAGTTTGTGCATCATCTTTGACTGCATTGTACAATGATCTTGATGATTTGGAAATGGAATTCCCAATTTGTTTTGTTCTTGGGATGATGTTGGAATTGAAGGACTTTTTGGCCTGTTCGCAATGAGAACGTAAAGGAAGGGCAATAAAAAGGCTAGGGAGGAAGCTCTTTCCGTGCATCAAATTTGCAAAAAGAGGAACCTTACATATTTGAGAGTGCCATTTGTATTTTGAGGGAACTGTACTGGCATCAATATCCTTTTGGCTTAGAGAAGACAACCGGTTGTCTTTGAGTTCTTTTGTGGATCTCTTGGGAGAGTAGTTCATCCATCTAGATGCATGTGGAGTTTTCTTTTGTTGTTTTCTAGTACCTTTGTACAATCTATGCTGTCTCACCCCTCAAGTCACTTTTCCTCTTACAGCTAACACACGCAAACTATCACACACACACACGCAAACTCTCACACACACACACATTTGCTATTTCTCAGATACCATTTCCGGGGTCGGTACTATCATTCTAGCAGTTTAAAGGGTTTCCAATGATTTTACTAGCAGATACTTGAGAGCCCTCTGCTAAATGAAAATTTCTATTACTTCTATAGTTTCTTTCCTTTTGGTAGACTTAACCATATCCAGCCACACTTCATATTCACTTAAGCTGGTGGGCAAGTATCTGTACAAGTATATACTGGCATTGTTTTCCTACTTAAGTTCATGATAGCTATTGTTAAGTTCTAGGTGTAAATATGTAATTAGATTGTATCTGTCTACTCTTTCAATTAAGTTAGTAGTTTAGGAACATAGTGTAATTTATCTCTTTTACTCTTGTATAAGTACTACGTAATGAGAACAAAGCCCTAAGTTTTTACCTCTCAATCAAATTGTCTGAGTTTACATGGTATCAGAGCACAAGATTTGAGAGCTACTCTGTCAGGTGTGAGTTTTCTCCACAGTCGTTACCCATAAACCCATACCCATACACCGATAAACCATAAAACCTCACAGTCGACTGTTGAAGCCTCTGTTCACGTTATCCGACGATTGTTACCTTCCAATAACCACTGTACATCCTCCGGCGGGGCTCGCCGACCACTGTACGACCTTCACCGATCTCCTGCGACCCAGGAAACTTCCGACAAACTCCTTTTCTGACTCGAAATTAACTTGGTGTCTCCGTTAAGGCCCCACAAGACTCGATTAGGACTCAATCTGGACTCGACAGGACTCATTTTTTGTCTACAACACTCGATTGGATCTCAACGTTGACTGGGTGGACTCGACAGGATTCGTTTAGGGTTCTGCAACAATCGTTTTGGTCTCAATATTGACTGGGTTGACTCGTTGACTGTATAACACTCGTTTTAGTCTCTAATCGACACTTGAAATCAACTGGGTAAGGTTGAAAACACTTGTTTTTTGTTGCTGTTGAGTTATTTCCAGCCCTATTCATTGTTTTTCGTTCAATTTCGACATGTCTTCTGATTCAAAAATTATTGAGGCTGAAACTTCTGGTGCTAAGGATGGCCAATTCGAAAGAAAGTTGGAGAATATTCCTTTGGATATTTGTCCCATCAAGTTGGATGGTACAAATTATTTGCTTTGGTCTCGCACCTTCACTTTGGCTATTGAAGCCAAGGAGATGTCAGAATTCACAGAGGGTCCTGTTACTCAACCTACAGAGGTCGTTGAACTTAAGAAATTTAAGTCTCAAAGATCTTTGGTGATGACCTGGTTGTTTAACTCTATGAGAGCTGAAATTCGCAGCTCTTTTCTACTCCTTGATACTCCACACAAGATTTGGACTATTGCAGCCCAAACCTATTCTCAGCAGGGTAATGATGCACAGTGTTTTGAGTTGAGGAAGCGACTCCGTACTTTAGATCAACACCATCGGTCTGTAGCTGAGTATTATGCGGAGTTGAGTGGAGTGTGCTAGGAATTTGATTTTTATCAGGGATTTCAGGCTGTTTGTACTGAGGATGCTACTAATTGGATGAAGAGGTTGGAGAAAGAGCGTGTTTATGACTTTCTTGTTGGCCTTGACATGGAGTATGATCCGATTAGAGTGCAGGTGCTGGGTCGTATTCCGTTTCCGTCTCTGGGTGAAGCTTATGCTATTGTTCAACAGGAGGAGAGTAGGAGGGGAACTATGGTGCATACTCCTATTTCTGATCGCTCTGCCTTGGTTGCCAGTCCTCAAGGTCAGTTTGTTTCGAGCAGCGGGTTTGCTCCTATTTCACAGAGTGGTAAGTCAAAGTCTGGTGCTAGCAGTGTGATCGTGAGTCACTTCAGTGTGATTATTGCCACAACATCGGCCATACTAGAGGTTTTTGCTGGAAGTTACATGGCGGACCCCCTCATGGGCGAGGGAGTGGACGCGGTGGTCGTGGTCGTGGTACAGTACGTTCTCAGGCCCAGGCCCATGTCTCAGAATTTGCGATTACTACCTCGCCTGACTCTGGATTTAGTATTGGGGCTCAGGTGACTTCATATCATGCTGGTGGTTTTTCTCAGGGGGAGATGCAAGCTCTCAGGCGCCTTATGGCTCGGGCTGATTCTTCTTCTACTACAGCTTCCTCCTCCTCAGCGGCTCCCACTTCATCTTATTTTGCTCACACAGGTATCCCATCCAATGCATTTACTGCCTCTTCTGCTATTCCTTGGATTATAGATTTTGGTGCCTCATATCATATGACAGGTTGTTCCTCTGTGTTTGATTCTTACTCTACTTGTTCTGGTAAGGATAAAGTCAGAATAGCAATCAGGTCATTCTCTACTATTTCAGGGAAAGGTTCCGTTCACTATTCTCCCTCTATTTCTCTTTCTTCAGTTCTACATATTCCAAATTTTGCCACTAATCTTCTGTCTGATAGTAGTCTCACTCGTTCTGCAAACTGTTCGGTGACATTTTTTTCCTACTCATTGTGTTTTTCAGGAACTGGGTACGGGGAAGGTGATTGGCATTGGTAAAGCACATGGTGGCCTCTATTTTTTGGAATCTGAACCTCGTCAACATCATCCATCTCTATCATGTGGTCTAGCTTCGCAAGCAGATATGAGTTCAGCTCTCTCTATGTTACATCAGTGGCATCCTAGATTGGGTCATCCATCTTTTAGAATTTTAGAGAAACTTTTTCCTAATTTAAGTAAACATTGTTCTCGGAGTCAGTTTTTTTGTGAAGCTTGTGAGTTTGGGAAACATAAACGCTCTTTTTATGCACCTATTAATAAAAGAAGTGATTCTCCGTTTATGGTTATCCATTCTGATGTTTGGGGTCCTTCCCTTGTTACTGCTCTTAAAGGTTATCGGTGGTTTGTCACTTTTATTGATTGTTATTCTCGTGTTACTTGGGTGTATTTACTTAAGTCAAAAAGTGAAGTATTTTCTTGTTTTAAATCTTTTCATGCGATGGTTCGCACTCAGTTTGATATGAGTGTTAAAATTCTTCGTAGTGACAATAGCACTGAGTACATACATAGGAGTTTTCGGGCTTTTCTGGATGAACATTGTATTCTTTTTCAGACGACTTGTGTTGACACTCCACAGCAAAATGGAGTTGTTGAACGCAAAAATCGTCATCTTGCTGAGGTAGCTCGCTCTCTTCTGTTCACCATGAATGTTCCCAAATATTTATGGGGAGAAGCAATTTTGACTGCAACTTATCTTATCAACCGCATGCCATCCAGTGTTCTTAACTTTAAAACTCCTATTGAGTGTCTTCCTAGCAGTTTTCGGTTCACCAATCTATCCCCAAGAGCTTTTGGTTGTGTGTTTTTTGTTCATGCACCTCACCCCTCTAGTGGCAAGTTAGGTCCTAAAGCCCACAAATGTGTTTTCATTGGGTACTCTCCTACCCAAAAGAGCTATAAATGTTATGATCCTCAATCTAGGAAGTTTTTTGTTTCTATGGATGTCTCATTTTGGGAAACAGAGTTTTTTTTTCCTCCCTCCACTCCATCTCTTCAAGGGGAGTATAGGCAGGAGGAAGAGATGTCTTATGGTGAGGGGGAGCAACTAATTTATAATCATGGTAAGGGGGAGAAAGAAAAGTCTAGAGAGGAACAAATATCTGCCGAAAGAGCAACTCATGACACAGGTGGTGGTGATGAGGAATATATACACCAGCTGCAAAGGCGTAACCTCAAGACCTACAACAGAAAACATGGAAAGTCCTCATGTGTGATACCACATTGTCAACCACAATCTCCTGCTCCAGTTCCAGATTCCTCAACTGACTCATCTGGTAATGACTCTTCTCTCATTGAACCTCCTCTTGATAATTCTGATGATCTTCCTATTGTTCTTCGGAAAGGTGTTAAATCATGTACTCAACATCTCATCTCCCAATTTGTCTCTTATGATCATTTCTCCTTCGTACCATGCCTTTGTTTTGTCTCTTTCTTCTATTTCTATTCCACAGAATTGGCCGGATGCATTCATGATACCTAAGTGGAAAGGAGCTATGGTAGAGGAGATGACATCTTTGAAAAAGAATGGCACTTGGGAGCTAGTATCACTTCCGGAAGGGAAGAAACCAGTGGGATGTAAATGAATTTTCACTCTTAAGCAAAATGCTGATGGTACAGTTGAGCGATACAAGGCGAGACTTGTTGCCAAGGGTTTCACTTAAACCTATGGTATTGACTACGAGGAGACATTTGCACCAGTAGCAAAGATGAATTCTGTGCGTGCTCTACTCTCGTGTGCTGCCAATTTGAATTGGCCTCTCCAACAGTTTGATGTGAAGAATGCATTCCTCCATGGTTGAGTTAGAGGAGGAGGTGTATATGGCTATCCCACCTGGTCTTTCTTCATCTCAAACTAAGGGAAAGGTGTGTAGATTGAAAAAGGCTCTTTATGGGTTGAAGCAGTCACCTAGAGCTTGGTTTGGCAGATTTTCGAAGGCTATGTTGAGATTTGGATACAAACAAAGCCATGCAGATCATACTATGTTCATCAAGAAAGGTGCTAGTAAGATTGCTGTCCTTATTGTTTATGTTGATGATATAATAATGACAGGCAATGATGTGGATGAGATCCTTAATCTCAAGTCTAGTCTGGCTCAAGAGTTTAAGATTAAGGATTTAGGATCACTGAGATACTTTCTTGGAATGGAGGTGGCAAGGTCTGATAGAGGAATTTTTATCTCCCAACGGAAGTATATACTTGATTTATTGGAATAAATAGGTATGTTGGGTTGTACACCTGCAGATTCTCCTATTGAGGCAAACCATCAGCTTAGTGGAGACTTAGGGGAGCGCACTAATAAGGAGAGACATCAGCGACTGGTAGGTCGACTAATATACTTAGCCCACACGCAACCGGATGTCACTTATGCAGTGGGCGTTGTCAGTCAGTTTATGCATGATCCTCGTACCTCACACCTGGATGCAGTTTATCGTATTTTGAGGTATCTCAAATCAGCTCCAGGAAGAGGAATTATGTTCTCTAATCACGGTCACCTACGATTGGAGACATTTACTGATGTTGACTGGGCTGGTTCTGTGGATGATAGACACTCTACTTCTGGCTATTGCACTTTTCTTGGGGGAAATTCGATTACTTGGCGAAGTAAGAAGCACTCAGTGGTTGTCAGGTCAAGCGCAGAAGCAGAGTATAGAGCTATGGCTCATGGTGTTTGTGAGCTCTTGTGGCTCCAAACTTTATTACATGATTTGGGATTTTTTTATAATGGTCCTATGAAACTCTACTGCGACAACAAAGCTGTCATAAACATTGCTCACAATCATGTTCAACATGACAGAACGAAGCATATAGAGGTTAACAGGCACTTCATCAAGGAAAAGTTGAGCAAGGGGTTGATATGTATGTCTTTTGTGCGATCCGAAAATCAATTGGCTGATATCTTCACAAAAGGGTTTGGCAGCAAGAGTTTCCACCCCATTGTGTTCAAGTTGGGCTTGATTGATATCTTCGCACCACCTTGAGGGAGAGTGTTAAGTTGTGGGTGTAAATGTGTAATTAGATTGTATCTGTCTACTCATTCAATTAAGTTAGTAGTTTAGGATCATAGTGTAATTTCTCTCTTTTATAGTAATGAGAACAAAGCCCTAAGTTTTTACCTCTCAATCAAATTGTCTGAGTTTACAGCTATTAACAGAAATAATATCCCTACGACGATACGTTAACAGTTGACAAACTAACAGAGTACAGCAGCAAGGAATCTAATGTGCAAAAATACCTGCTAGTTGATGGACTTAAATCATCCAGGTCAAGCAAGATATCCCACAGTAGCATGACAACAGAGTGCAATGTCGAACCCTTTTGAGAAACGATAGCTGCAGCAGAAGGTAACAAGGCATCTGCAGCAACTGCTCTTACATCATCATCAGGATCTTCAAGTCCAGCTTTGCAAGCAGGGAGAACTTTTCCAAACAAATCATGAAGCATATCCTAGATTGAGCAAATGAATCCCAAATTCAACAAATCAAAAGGCAGATGATAGGAATGAAAGAAAAACACCATCAAACACAATGGAGAAACCGTGAAAAGCTTTTGGGAATGGCAACCACAGAAGGAGAAAACACACAAAAGTAGAATAAAATGAAAGGTACTTGTACAATAAATTTTCCGCACATAGGAATTTCACCCTTCTAGTTCCACCATTACTAACACTGCAATATCTTGTAAACTCTAAAGAACAATATATAAAAACCTAACATTAAGGAGAATGATACATATCTTTTTCCTTCTATGGATATGGTGCAATCTATGCTTGAAATAAGTTACCCATGCGGGAAGCATGGATGATTTTGGATTAGAAACACAAACAGAAGAGTTTTACCTGTCGCACAGCAACCAGATATTTGATACCCAAAAGACTCCCATGTCGAATTTCCCACTCTGGTCTACACTGAAAGAAGCAGAAGGAGTTAATAAACATCACAAAGGAAATAAAGCAAGAGTTTTAAAGTGATTACCTGCATTTGAAGCAAGATGTTCAACATTTCATGAACTAATGTAGGATGCATGTACTTTAGCAAAGCACCCAGTGCTTGTGCACAAGTTTCTCGTACAGGGGCAACAACCTGATCAGAGACATAGTCTCCAAAACTGCAAAAGAGAAAATGACAAAATGAATCATACAAGTACCTCCAAGAAGACTGCTCCGAACTATCACCACTATTTGAGAAGCATAACGCAGTGACTTAATGATGATGCAAAATTAGAAAGTAATATAATAATACTATGGACAGGCATCATGCTCTATCAAATTACCGAAAAGAGTCAAAAGAATAACCAGAAACCAAAGTTCAGGGCTGCAAACCAAAAGAATTACACATTCATACCGGTCTAGGGACAACAAACACAAGAAACGAATCGCAGAGTCTTGAATAAATGCCCAATTTTTAAGCCATGAATGCCTTGCAAGTTTAACCAAGTTCATCAGCTCACAATGCTCAGGAAGATTTTTCAGTATGTCCATGTTTCCCATAGAACATTTATGTTCACAAGAACCCTTTGCCTCCACCACGTCCAGATCTTTATGATCTTCAATGCAAGATTGAGTCTCTATCTTAATAGCAGTAAAATTGAGTTCTTCATTAGCCTGTGCAGAAAACAAATTTTCCCCAATACCTTCAACCTTTACACAGGCATCAGAAGAACCATTACTGCTCCCAGAGATCATTGTATCAATCAATGGAGAAAATGAACCTTCAGCTTTTGGCCTCTTCAGATTTGGTTCAGTCACATCTTCTGGCCCTCGCACATTCAAATCCATCTCCCTCTCTCTCTTCATTGCTGTCCCGCAACATTTATCTTTTGTTTCAGAATATAATGGACCATCAGAGCTTGGGTCAGGCATAACAACTCCCGCACAAGCACCCTGATGGGTTAGAACTTCTCTTAGAGCCATGCCACTACCATGGCGAATCTCCCACACTGAACATAAAAGCAAAGAAACATTCATTTAGTTAGGAAAACAATGAAAGTTCAAAGTTTCAGAGAAGAATATACATGCTTACCTGGGTCAAACATATCAATAATGAGTTGTTCAACAAAGTTATGGAAAGGCCAACTTCCTTCACCATCATGCTCAAAGCTGTCTTCATCAAGAATAGGATCCGAACACAACTGCATTAGAAGAGAGCTTCAAAATTTGGAACCAACATGCCATGTAGGAAGTACAATGTAAATGGAAAATTACCCCCATAGAAACTACTCTACAATTCTTCCTATACATCAAAACTACTCTACAGTTCCAAAACAAACTCCACACGAGAATCAAGAGGATACGGGTAGTTATCCCGTAGAAAATGCAAAGACGTGACAAGCTATCCTTTATAGCACAAGCCCAAGTCATTGAGGGGAAAAAAAAAAAAAAACAGTATATTCCGCATTCAGTAAAGACATAGCAACAAATTATCTTATGATAAGTTAAGCTATATAACAATCGTAACTTAATGTTTGGAACTGGCAAATTGCATATCATAACAATCAACAAATGGAAAAAAAACACAGCAGGAGTACACATATATATAGAAGATTCTGCAGAAGAACAATTACTTATGATGAGCAAAGATTTTCTCTACCATAATATTACTCATTTCAGCAACTTGTGATCTTTGAGAAGTACGAGCCCTCCCCTAGAATGTTCTTGTAGATTTTCTAAAATTCCAAACTACACTTGTACGCTTGACATAAAAAGAAGAGGCAAGAGGAGTCAAAGGCCAAGCCTCAACCAGCAAAGGGGGACAGCCATGCCAATATATGTTACCATATTTCCTAGGTATTATAAATATATTATCTGTTTATATTAGGTTATTGTTCATGTTTCCTAGTTAGTCTAGGTTTCCTTGTTATGGATGTTAGGTTTCTCAGTCACCAGGTTTGGTAACATATAGAAAGGCATGCTAAGGCTATGTGTTAATATATGACTGAAAGCTAGAATCAAATCCATAAGATCTAGGCCCTCTATGATTTCTGCTCCCCGGTGGCTGGCCTTAGACTTGTCGTCATCCGCCAGGAATTTGAACTATACTCGTTAAATACCTCATCATTTCCATTTTCCTAGGTCACCCAACCCTTCTTACCACGACCTTCTCTGCTTTACCGTCGTCCACCATGCACCTACCTCTAAGCCACCATCTACCTCACCAAGGTCTAACACCCGTGACCTATAGGAAGCGGCACCATCTCCACACTCAAATAGGTAGATTCTTACCAGTGCCTTGTAGCGAAAGCACTAAAAATCTATTAAGAGCTAAGTAGCTTACCTTCCTTTGTTTTTGTACATTACAGGTACCAAGCACTTTACCTTGGGATGTATAAAATAACATTTAAAGTGCTTACAATCACAACATATGGTGTAGTTTTGAAACTTGCGAAGAGAGAGAAAGAGACGTTTTCCATATATTCAACGTAACATATTACAAAGAAGAGAACAAGTATAAATAGAGCCCTAAAACTAAAAAGACTAAACTACCCTTAACTTAGAAAAAGATTACAAAAGCAACCCTAATATAAAAGATAAAATACAAAGTAAAACCCTATACTTTCACAAGTTTATCATTGAACCCAAGAGATTGAGACCCATGGGATTATGAAAATCCAACCATGACTGTTTAAACTGGCTCGCTCATCCGGGTTACGCCCTGGATCTCTCCCGTCCTGACTTTTAGGTTTCTACAAGACCCATGGGATAAGCCATAAAGAATCGTTGCCTATCCTGGATTGGGCTTGGTATTGATCTTGATCTTGGATCCAGTTTTTGTTATTGGCTTTGCTCGGCCTTGGTTCGCAGGCTCCTAGCTTCTCCTGGTTCTCAATCCTGGCCCCCGGTGACTTGAATTTCTTTTTCAAACTCAAGTGGCAGATTGAAAGCATAGTATCAGGATAATATTCACTTTGTTCACTTCACGTTTCCAAAAAAATTTCCAAAAAGATTCTTTCTCCATCTCTCATCTCTCCAATCATTAATCACATCTCTCTCTACTCATACCTCTCTTTTCAATCATTATTCTTATTTGTCTCTCTATCTCTCTCCAATTATTACACATCTCTCTAATTATTACTTTTTCCAAAAACCCATCCAAACACTATCTCAAAAATATTTCTCAAAATATTCTTCTCAAAACTCTCAACCAAACAAAGTGATTATGTTAGGAGCAGTTAGTCTTACTAGGAAAGGAAACATACAGAGATATAAGCCTATAATGACACTGTCCACACCCACTCAGTAGATAGAACCTTCATGCGTCTTACTCTTAGTAGCACGAAGCGGGTGCGCGAACGGGAGCGGGAGCGGGAGCGGGGGCGGGGGAGCGGATGATCATAGAAGTGTGGGAGCGCCGTTGGGAGCGCCGATGTATATTTTTTATATTTTTTTTTATATATTATAGTTAACTTAAATTATAGTAAATTTTTTTTTTCACCAGTTAACTTAGTTTCTCCCAACTACTACCAAAATCCATCTATTGTGTTTCTTCTTCTTTTTTCATTTGTTTCTCTGTTTTTCAGTTTAAGAAAAAGGGTGGAAAAAAACCTACTATCAAACACCATTAAAAAAAGTTGGGCTGCTTTTTTCATGGTTCCCTATGTAACTTTACAGATGAAAAGTCTTTTTTCATGGTTCCCGATGTAACTTTAAAAAAAAGAGGAGGGAAAAATTAGGTGGAAAATGAAGTCTCTTTTTTCCAACTTTACAGATGTACAAAAGAGAAGCTAAAAAAGAGGTAAGTACGCCTATTTCCATCTGGCCCTACACGTGTAGGATGAGATGCAACATCTCATTTGGTACAGCAGCTACAGCCTATCATAAAACATCACACACGGATACATCACTCTGTCTTTCTCTTCTCTTTCACGAGAATCACAACCCAGCACCATAGTAAATCAGAGATGAAGCCGACGACTGCAATCGGAACAAAAAACAGTCCAATCGGAGACATGAACGGCGACCGAGACGTTTATTGAAGGGAGCCGATGCCTGTGATTGGATGGAATCGACGACGGCGACAGCAAGGAACGACGACGGCGACCGGAAATGAACCGTAAGCTCCCATCTTCCTTTGGAGCGCGATCCCGTCTCATGGGAACGCGCTCCCATCGCGTTTCCGAGTAAGAAACGCCGAATCGCGTTTCTCGGGGAGGAGCGCCTTCAACATAGGCGTTTCCTGCAACTAAGGTCTTACTCCTAACATACCCTACATCAAACTCTGATCTCATATTGCATTTCCAGAAAGCTTTTTCTTGGTAAAAATAATGTCAGTTCTGAATACAATCTTCACTAACTGCTTGATGGGGAACCAGAGTTTTGAAACTGTATAATAGATGAGTGCATCCAAGATGTCCAGGAGGCATAGCCAGAGTGTCCAATTGTGCTCTAATAACGAACGAAGAAATGGCTCCTTCAGATAGAAGTCCAATCTCATAGAATTGAATGCAAGAAGAAAAAAATCAACCTAAGCAAGGAAAACAATATATGGAAGTCTATGATGAAAGATAAGCGTAGAGGTAAGAAATGCATTGCAATAAAATGGTTGCTATCGACACTGTAATTACACATTTGTAACAGGTAAGTGAACCTATCAACACAATATCTTGACCAAATTAAAATCTTAACATGATCTAAACCTATCAAATCCTGCATTTACTGATTTTGAAAAATACGAGCTTTGGATAAGCAGTTCATGATAAAGGATGGATCATATTGGATTCCGTTTTGTTTGTGGCCATGTTGTGCACCCCATCTAGGTTCAGTGCCAAGTGATATATTCGATGGATACACTAACACAAACTTCAACTTCAGTTCCAATTTTCGTACGATGCATCTTCGTACGCATATACATAAGGAATTGCAGTTGATGAAACAGAGCTGACAAATAAAGAACTGGCTAGTTAGACCTCCAAGTGCCTGCCAGGCATAAAAGCCTCAGTAGATGTGACTAATCATTGCTCACAATACCAGTTCAATCATTTATGCAACATGATACAATATAACTAGCGAGAAAATAAAACAAAACAGAATACCCGGGCAACACAATTTAAATATTCATTACCTTATTAGAGCTTGATGAATCTAGAGAAATGCCCTTTGGGGATGCCAAATCCTGTGAGTATGTTACTTCAATATCTCCATCCTTCGACCTTGTCTGGTCTTTTGAACTTACTTTCGCTTTTCTTTTCAAAAGATTCAATTCTCTTGCACTCGGTCTTCGAGATTTGTAATTTGGTATCATGTTTGAAACTAGGTGATGTACATTGTGTAAAGAATGTTGTGTATAGAATTGTTGTGGTACTCCATTCGAATGGGAGTTAATGTTGTGGACTGTAAGGTCTTCATCTCTTATCATGTCATTGACATCCATGAACTGCTCACACAAATCCAAACCTGCACAAGTTGTCTTAAGTAGAAGTACATGCAAATAACTTCACAGCTAAGGCATTATATATCACGACTTGTGCAAAAAATAGTCAAACATCAGGGGAAATGATACTGGCACTCTGCTTTTAGACTCTTACAAGAGGAACTCGTTAATTACGTGAAAAGGGAAGTGCAAGAAGTTTAAAGTAAAGTGTAAAGAATGTTCCCAACTTTATGGAGAATGAAGAAGACAAAAGAAGATATTCCAATTGCAAGTTACAGGATATATGCAAGTGAAAACTAATCTAGTGAAGAGAAAGTGGGAATTGGTAATCTTATACTTTCAGCACACCAAAATCGGGTAACTGACAAGGACACAGCGGTGGTTGTCGTAGTTCAAAGGGCGTTGGGTGTTAACTCCAATAGAACAACATAGGTTGTGTTTGGTTAGATAGTTTAGTTTAGTTTTGATGATGTTAGCAGGTGTAATGAGTGGAGAGAGATAGAGAGAGAAATGAGGGAAATGATGATGTCATCAAAACTAAAACTAAACTGGGAAACGAACAAGGCCATAATGTTTATTGCATAATGAAAAGATTACAGATAATACTAATTAGGTTAAATAGAAAAACCCTCCTTATCTGTATGACTAAACTACACTTAAAAACAATACTCCCTCCGTTCCAAATTGCTTGTCACTTATACTATTTTGGGATGTTCCAAATTGTTAGTCCTCTTTGAAAAGTCAAAACAAAATTTATTCAATCTTCCAAAATAGCCCCTTTACAAACAACAATCATTTCATTCAAAAGTTGAAATATAAGGGCATTGTTTTTAATTAATGAATCTGTGTTTAATGTGAATGCATTTATTTAATACAGTTATTGCATGTCTGCTTAAAAAGTTGGAATTCCCAAAAGTGACCAGCAATTTGGAATGGAGGGAGTATTAAATAACAAAAGCCCCATTCACCGATGAAGGCTGAGATACTTATAAAGTGTATATACAACATGGGAAATGATTGACATTTAATTCGAATGGACAACAATGCTAAATCAAATGCCACCAATGAGATTCAGGCAAAAACAGATCTTCAATATGCAGGAAACAGGCGATGAATTTTAATAACAAGTTAAAAATGATTTTAAAATAATTCGACCAGGCTTTTTTCACATAATAATTCTGTTTCAGTTATTAAATAAATGGTTATGTTCACAAATTGATGTGCTTTCTCGTTTATAGGACAGAAAGGACACTTGAGACGTCAGATTGATGGGCATTTGAGCGGGCACACAAAAAACTCATCCTCCAACTTCCAAGTCAAGTTATCATATCTGTCTATTGTAAGCAATTAATGATCATGTGATCGAGTTTGAAGTGCATGTGCACACAATTTCGAAGATTAATTTTCCTCCAATGGCCAAATTGTGAATGCCGTGATCAAATGGGTAACGCGATGGGCACAAGCAAAGCACGTTCCAAACCACTAGTTCTTAAAAAAAAAAACTAGGCTCGCACAATGGCTTTTACTTTTGAAATATATTTAAGCTGCACATGCACCCAAATTAACGAAAATGCTGACAGATATTGATGAAGGAATATGCCTCTTATTAACTCAAAACTCAAGAAACGTCAACCTGAATAAACTCACCCAATCGGCGTCGAAGACTTTGTTTTTGGCGAGCCAATCGCTCCTTTGGGTTCTTCATGCTATCACTTGTAATATCGTACTCCTAAAAACAAACTAAAGGTGAAAATTCAAAGGCACTCAAATTTATTTGGTGTGCAGAGAAAGGCAATTGAGCCATCAACACAGGTTACCCAAAATGTAACACAAAATCACCCGTGAAATAAGAAAAAACATACCATTAACAATTGGATTGACATGATATTATCGTATGACCACTGATGTTAGGTCTCAGCTTATATTTTATTGGCAAGTCAGACTTACAAGTTACAATTTAGTAATTACATGTGTATTTTTCATATAACTAACTATCTTATAAAATGCCAAACTTAATAATGGAGATAAATGGCTAAACAAATATACTACAAGTGTGTAGCTCCACTGAATCGCCAATAGCAAGAAAATGCCTTCAACTTTGAAGCTGGTGTCAAAGCCTAGCAACAGTTCTCCATTAATGTCACCACTGAACACTGCATTTTCACCTGCTCTTTGAGCACCCGAAGAGAGCAGGGAACAGCTAGAGTTTGTTTGCTATCTCTCAAGGTAGCTATCTATTATTCCACGCAAGCAAAGTAACTCAGGTTAAAGACCAGCAAAATGAAACACAATCATGCATGTCACGGTTCATAACAACTCTCTCTTGACACTTGCCAGAAAACTCTTTTTTTCCTTATCGGCAAACTCCCTTCTCAAACTGGACGAACGATTCAATTTTGTCGTGGACATCTACAGAACTAACCTTTATATCACACAGGACTACATTCTTTGCAGCTGGTCAACAACTTTATATTTCAGTTCAATATCTGCTCAATCCTTGCAATGTCACTCCAAAGTTGTAGTTCCCAACAACATGCCCAAAGAAAGTAAAGCATCACACACGAAAGCCAAAAAAACTACTTTTTATTAAGAAAAAAATCAAAAGAGCATGTTGGTTGTATGCATCAACTAGGAACCTATAACAAGGTTTCAGAACGTCACAGGCTGTGAGCATACTCGTTGCAGTACAGAAGTGAAGTCTCAACAAAATCTTAAAAATTGCTTTAGATTGGGTTTAAATAAAAAAAATCCCCATAATCACGAAAATCAAATACTCAAAACTCCTTCGCTACCATACTATTTAAAACAACATAATTCTTTTGCAGTGCACGGCATATGTTCATCTCCGTAAGAGCTATATTATGAACTCTGGTGAAGTTATGTGTCTGAGTCACGGAGTCATCTCACTTGGAGGTCTAAGGACATGGATAAGCATATGTTTCTTTTAATCACCAAAATGAAATGGTGCGTACACGGTGCCATAGAACATTTCATGCACCATATGAGGGCTTCAGTCATAAATATGCTTGTCTGACACATCGCAGAGCCTTACAATGGGCGATTATCGTCACATAGAAGAGTCCATGAAACATAGCCTAAAGCAGTGGCAAATCCAAAAATATATTTTATGGTAAGAGTAGTAAGTTCTTTAATGCCAACAAAAGTTAAAGATTTTGTTTGAGGACTACATTTCTTAACCACCCAATGACACATATTCAGACTAATTAATTCAATAGACGCCAAATGAAATAAGTCACTACTGTGCATTCCAGTATCAGGAAGTAAATGAGATATGGTGCATATATGTGGTCATTGACGAGGAAGGCTTTTAGTTGAAATAGGACCTAAGTAGCATAAACATGGACACAGAAACGGAAACGGACACGGCAATTCTAAAAAAATGGACACGGACACGGCAGGGGACACGGCAATTTTTAAAAAATGGACACGGACACGGAGGGGGACACAGCAATATATTTATATAAATAGGGGCCGGTTCCTGGGACACATAAAAAAACACAAAAAAAGACACTCCATCTCAATCCTTGAAACCAAGGGCTGAGATTAGAACTTAAAAGTGTACCCTTCCTCTCCCTCTTCCCCATCTCACCTAATCCCTCCCTCTCCCCTTCCCATCTCATGTTCGTTCCCCCACCACCACTCCAGCCATGAATATCCTGCGACCTCTTTTACAATGTCCGTTCAACGCCTAAATTACTACCCAAACAATATCTTCAACCCACTTTGATTCCAAATTCAGGACCCATTTACGGTTGACCGCAAATTCCTCTTCGTAAATTGGGGTGTTGTTCTTATCGTTGTGAAGGGTTTTGAAATCATAGCTCTTGCGGGTAAATTCAATACCCATTATAATTGACTGCAAATTTCTTTTAGAAAATTGGGGAGTCGTTGCTTTTATCAATTATGAAGGGTTTTGAATCGATAGCAAAAACCCAAATGCTGTCTCTTTAAGGGCAAATTCAATCCCATTAATTTTGACTATAAATCTGTTTTCAAGAACTGGGTTGTGGTTGATATCAATTATGAAGGGTTCTGAAATGGCTACCAAAAACCAACATGCCGTCTCTGAAAGTTAAATTCAACACCCATTGACTGCAAATTTGTTTTCAAAGAATTGGTTTTCGTTATTGTTGTTGTTATCAATTATGAAGGGTTTCAAAGTTCAAACCAACAACCTAAATTTCATCTGGCGTAAATCCAATCCCCATAGCACTTGACTGCAAATTCCTTTTCGAAAGTTGATCAGGAGTTGTTTTTTTTTTTCCTTTTGTTTTTTGATAACGAGGGATAAGACAGAGAAGTCGGATGGGAAGGGGAGAGGCCAGAGGGAGAGGGAGGGATTAGGTGAGATGGGAAAGAGGGAGAGAAAGGTACACTTTTAAGATTTATATGAAAAACTGCTCGGATCAAGCCCTTCCCGGTCTTTTTTTTTGCTGATTTCTCGCGTGAACCCTTAAAAAAACCTTCTAAACACATTGGACGGTTTGGATCATGAAAATTTGATCGGGAAATGAAGGTTTGGACGTAAGGTGTGGATATAAGGGTGTGGACTGGATCCTTGTCGTGTGAGTGTGTGTGTGTGTGTATATATATATATATATATATATATATATAGAGAGAGAGAGAGAGAGAGTAACTATCCAGTCCGGGACTCCTAAAGTCCGGGATTGTCCGGACCAAGTCTTTCCCGATCAAATTTTGATGATCCGAACCATCCAATGTGTTTAAAACGTGTTTTTAAGGGTCCCCGCGAAAAATCATAAAAAAAATGACCGGAAAGGGCTTCATCTGCATAGTTTTCGATAAAAACTCTCGGGGCTAAGGGCACTGACTTCGAGCAATCCTATCAAAAACTACTCAGATGAAGCTCTTTCCGGTCATTTGATTTGATGATTTCTCGCGAGAACCCTTAAAAACACGTTTTAAACACATTGGACGGTCCGGATCATCAAAATTTGATCAGGAAATGAAAGGCCCCCGCCGTGTCCCCCAAAAAAGTATAAAAAAAATTATGGGGGCGTGTCCTGCCGTGTCCCCATGTCCAACACAGCGATTCATCATTCAATGTCTTGTGAATATTAATATCCCCAGTTATGTAATGACGTGATTTTTTTTAGAAAACCCACCAAACTCACCAGAAAATACATGCAGCTGTCTGTGTCTGTGTGTGTGTGACGTGATTTTTTTAAGAAAACCCACCAAACTCACCAGAAAATACATGCAGCTGTCCGTGTGTGTGTGTGTGTGGGGGGGGGGGGGGGGGGGGGGGGGGCAGAACAAAATAAAAAAAGAACGATGGGGAGCAGAGCATAATGAGAAAAGAAACATGAGACTAGGAGAGGGGCTGAAACCTGCAAAGCAACTAAAAACCCACCAAGCTCACCAAGTGAAATTGGTATGCTTGACACATTAATGGAGAGGCTTTTGTAGAAAACAAAGCTCCATTATTTGAAAAGAAGTGTTAATTCCAGTGCATAGAGTATATTTCAAGGTGAAATAATGATCCATTTGAGTCTTTCCCTCTTGATTTGCACTGCAAATAAGTGATTATGTGCTTATTCTGTCGGTAACGGCGGCAAAGGTCCATTACCACCGTTACATAACACCAATACGCAAGCAATTTTCATTCACTGGAATATCAGCCATAACGGGACTCACTTCCTCTCCCTCCCTCCCTCCAAGGGTATAATGTATGTGTGTGAACAGATGAAACCAGGCTGTCTCTCTCTAATATCTCAGCTACATCGATCCGTTACTCCGTAACACCGATACATAAGCGGTTTGCATTCACACCGGAATATTGGCCCTAACGGAACTCAGTTCCTACAAATACTGTTACATTTCGCTCTCCAAGGGTATAATGTATGCGTGTGAACAGATGAAACCAAGTTGTCTCTCTCTAAAATCCTAGCTACCCTCTCTATAGACCTCACTAAATCTCCAACCAGAAGCGTCTAACCCTGAAGCCAAAAGGCCAAGGATCTTATTTGTAGGCAAAGGAGGGTTGTTTTGATTGGCCCAGACATGTAAGGTTGTTCTTCATTCTTCAGTTCATAGTAGGGCTTTCAAAAACCTACTGCCTCTGACGCACCAACCTCCCTCACACCCAGAAAGGGAATAGTTTTTGTGAATATATATATGAGGGCCGATCCAGTCAGGGATCCCGAATCCGGGATTCGTAGTTCCAGATCAAATTTTCACGATCCGAACCGTCCAATGTGTTCAAAAGGTGTTTTCCAAGGTCCACGCGGGAAATCTTCAAAAAAAAATTCCGGGAAGGGCTTGATCCAAGCATTTTTTCATAAAACTGTACATATACAATTTTTGCGAAAAACTGCTTGGATCAAGCCCTTCCCGGTATTTTTTTTTGAAGATTTCACGTGTCGACCTTGGAAAACACCTTTTGAACACATTGGACGGTTCGGATTATGCAAAAACAATTTTTAAAACCTCGAAAACACCATTTTTTCTTCAATCCGGGATCCTTGACAGGATAGTTGGCGTATATATATATGTGACGGCCAGCGCCCTCTTGTTATTTTATATTATTTTAAGGGTAGTTTAGACCTTATGTTAATTAGGGCTTCATTATGTTTATTAGGGTTTAGTGGGGCATTTTCTATTTAAGCCCTTTCTCATTCATTGTAATAGTATCTCTTTCTAATGGAATAACATAGTACGTAGCTTTTTTGTCTCTCACCTTTTGCAAAGTTATCAGTTTTCTAGTTATATCGTACTCAATCATTTCCGTGACAGCTAAACTTACAACCTTGTTGAGTTTCAGCAAAACATACATAGAAGAAAACAATGCTACTTAATTGCAACAAGTATTCTTAAACCATCAAGAAGTCTAACAGAGAGCTTAAAAAGAAAGTTTTCCAAATCAGATAGAATACCTGTCCCCCAGAGGCCAATAGAGCACCAAACTCCAAAACCTTGTTAAGATCAAAGCTGTTACAGTTTAAAAAGGATTAGTGAATGGAAGACCATCCATCTTGCTTGTGCTTCTGAGCGTATAAAATATGGGTAGCAACATCAAATGAAAGGCTCACAGAGCACATCGAAAGAATAGGGACTCATTCTACCAAAGGTGAGTAAAAAAGTAGATGCAAGAGCCAGAGATAACCTTCTGGACGAAATGCCTGCCAAGAGTTTAGGTTCACATCTAGGGCATGCCACCACATCAGCGGCAACACCGGGAATCCCAGCCTGAGACATTTTCATCTCAACACAACTACATAGCTCAACCAAAGATGTATGCTTAACATTCGCTGCAATAGCACCAATGGCATGAGCTGCTGCAACCCTAGTATCCCAGTTTTTACTACGGAGATACGGGGAAACCTGAATTCAGAACACTAGCATTAAGAGAGAGGGAGAGAAAAGAATAAGAATCAAAAGGAGGAAATTAAAGTGAAAAATATAAATCTCCTGTGTGAGACATGTGCCCAAAAAGAAAAACGCAGGTAATGGTTAGCACGGGAAGCAACTATGCAACATGAAAATTACAACACAAACATCCAATTATAGAAACGATAACAAATAAGGAATACATGACTAAAGCAAATAAAAAACTAGGATTTCATATGAAAATCTTAACCAAATCACAGTACAAAGTGAGGTGGTCAAAACACATCATTATAAACCTTTTCATCAGTTACCATGACTCCAAATTGTTGTTCAATAATGTTGCATGAGCTCAAGTGGGGGTTTCAGAATTAAGATCTGGGCGCACATCTAGGGTACGCGTACTCGGCAAGACAAAACGGGGTTTTAGGTAGCTTCGAGTGGTAAAAGACGCTGTACCAATTTTACGTCAAATGCACGCCAAAGTGTACCTAAAATGACAGTTAAAATGCAACAAAATAATGGGAAGTATCAGAAGCATATTCCACACCCTACATAAGCGTCCAATGTCCGACAACGGTACTTGATTTACTTTGAAGAGTCTATGTAGAAAATGTTGAGGTTACTGAACTAAGAGAGAGGAAGCAGAACACAAGTGCACCATGAAGCATCAGCCCGGCCCTTGAAAATCTATACCACGCAGTAAACACCATATTTCCCCTCATACTCACATCCAGTTTATCAAGCTTGGCAGCAAAGAAGCAATAGAATCGTGACACAAATATAACCATTCATAAAAACCACCTCAATTGGAGCATAACAGAACAGTCATGTCAAGGACAAATACATACTCCAGCATATCTCCCAATAACAGCAAAGAGGAAGAGCAAATATTACTTAGACAAACGAAGTGTAAAAAATTTGCCGGAGACGCCATTAGATTCAGAGGACTCAATAACCAATTTTAGAAGATAAAATATGGATACCTCTCCAATAAGGTTTAACGTAAAGGTCTGCAATCTCTCACGGTTGTTGGGAACACGGGCGGGGGGGAGTTGCACATATCTCTAGCCATGGGCGGAGGAAAGTAGATACAAGTGGGGTCAATTGACCCCACTCACTTTGATTTCTAAGCACATTTGATAGTTTGCAGCTAAATTTTGCTATTTTGGCCCCACAAAAATTCTCTAAATTGCCTCAACATGCTTCGGGTACATTGAAATCCCATGCATTTTCTTCTTTTTCCGAAGTTGCTAGCATTACAAATGAGACTATCGAGCATCTTTTTTAAATATAATAAGTCGTTGGGACCAATTATAAATCAAAACTACATTTATGAGGGTATGTCTACCTTCTAATTAGCTTCTTATTTTGGGAAGTTTTTTTTTTTTGGGACTAGTAACTTGCATGTGGACATAATTTTTTACCCACTACCCGAAAATTCAGGCTCCTCTCCTGTCTCTAGCTCAAGACCTTATTATTGGTAACGCCTATAATGCACCAAAAAAGTGTAAACCAAATCAAAGAACCACCTGAAACCCTGGACAGAATATCCTGATGAAATTCCAGCAATGCTCATGGTTTCTGGATAGAAAAATTATGGTAGAACATATCACTAACCAATGGCAGCTTTAGTTCTCACAATCAAAATGCTCAACCCAAGAACGACACTTCCTAGAAGATGCGCCTGATATTAATTTCCGTGTGATCTAAGAACCATGGACATTTCCAACCCTGTTGTACAATCTTCAAACATGACAACAACTTGTCTAAGCGTGTCCATTAATTTGTTTTTTCCAAAAAAAAAAAAAACTTTGACACTTAGGGGTTCAAACCGACAAAACAATAACCAACGTCGTCATTTTAGGGCCAAAATTACATTTCCGATGCAACATGGTAACTATAGAAAATGCCAGGCAACAGAGAAAAGACCATAACGCGCAAGAAAAAGCATTCAAGGCTATAAGAGATGAATCACTTGAAAATTCATACCTTACTCAACAGAGAATTCAGTTCCTGTGGGTGTGATTTCGCAATATCCCCTATCTGCCGAGCAGCTGTGAATCTTGTTACTTGGGTTGAACCAGCTTAGATTTGGTTAAACCAACAACCAGAACATGCGCTTACATAGTAATGAATGAACTAGCTACTGTATAGAAATTGTGCATTTATGCCATTTTAGTAGAAGGATACTGTCCAACAGAGTTAGCAAACGATGAAGAAGAGACGATTGCTGAGCCATGAGACCTAATCCAGATATTCCGTCGCAGCGGCAGCCTCTCTCATTCGAACATGTCAGTACCAATAGCCATATATACTTGCGCAATCACCATCTGACACCAAGCAGCATTTGCTTTCACTTCGAGTGACTGCATGTCACTGATGTAGAAAACAGAGCACCGATTGAAATTCTACGTCAAGAATTTCACAATGTGGATAAATGCCCCCAATCCAACGACTGCCCACCCAAAAATAAAAAGAAAAAGGAAAAAAAAACCAATAAAGGGAAATAATTAAAACTCATTATGTGGCTCACATGCAACGCAAACGAATTTAAGATAGCAAGGTCAATCGACCCTCCTTTACGACAAAATTCAAGTAAAAAAATTTCAAATAGGAACAAATTTGGGTCCGAAACCTGAAATTGCTTTCTCAGATCACGAATACAGTATGTATCAATACACGTATATGTTGTATCGAATCTAGAGAAAGACCTGGTGTGTGGATGATTCTCCCCAACGAATAAAGACGAGCACTTGAACTCTATTTCCAAATCGAAATTCTGATCAAGAAGCCCTAGTGCAGGGGGTGCTCTATATATAACGGCAATATGAGCAGCCCGGTTCATGTACAACGTAAAACCGGCCGACGCTGGCGGTTCAGACGTGTGTCACCATTTTTTCATTGGGAATTCCAATTTAGCCCTTTTCCATCGATTAAAATGAAAAAAATATACTGGTTTCTAAGGCTATGTTTGATAAAATTGAAAACTGAAAGCTGAAAGCTGAAAATTAAGTACTGAAAACTGAATGCGTAATTTTTTAAGCTGAAAAGCTGTTTGATAAAACAAATTAAGCACTGAATTAAATTTTTTTTTTTTTTGGGTTTTAATTGTCTCTTAATTTTATTAATGGTCATCATGTATTTGTGGTAGTGGTGGAGTGGTGATTAGAAGGTGGTGAGGGTGGTGGCGAGGTGGCAGTGGCAGTGGAGTAATGGTGGTGGTGGAATGATGGTGAGTTGTGGTGGCAGTAGAGTAATAGTGGTGCAATGTTGGTGGTATAGTGGTGGTAGTGTGATGGTTATGGCGTGGTAGTGGTTGTGGTGGGCAGGGTGGAATGCTAGTGGTGGTGGTGAAGTGATGGCGGTGGAATGGCAATAGTAGTGGTGGTATATGGGTAACGGTGATAGTGGTGGTGGCGGTGTGGCAGTGATGGTGGTGGTAGTTGTGGTGGTAGCAGCATTGCGACAGTGCAATGGTGGTGGTGGTGGTGGTTGTGATGGAAGCCACCGGTGCAATGGTGGTGGTTGTGGTGTGGTGGTGTGGCAGTGGTGGTGGTAGCGGCATGGCGGCAGTGCAATGATGGTGGTGGTAGCCACCGGTGCAACAGTGGTGGTTGTGGTGTGGTGGTGGTGGTGCTTGTGGTGGTGGTGGCGGTGTGGCAGTGGTGGTGGTGGCGGTGTGGTGGTAGCAGCATGGCGGCAGTGCAATGGTGGTGGTGGTGGTGGTGGTTGTGGTGGTGGTGATAGCCACCGGTGCAATGGTGGTGGTTGTGGTGTGGTGGTGGTGGTGGCAGTGTGGCAATGGTGGTGGTGGTAGTTGTGGTGGTAGCGACATGGCGGCAGTGGTGGTGTAATGGTGGTGGTTGTGGTGGTAGCGGCATGGCGGTGGCGGCAGTGCAATGGTGGTGGTTGTGGTGGTGGCGGCGGCGTGGCAGTGGTGGTGGTGGTTGTGATGGTGGTGGTGTAATGGTGGTGGTGGTGACAGCGGCGGCGGAGGTGTGATGGTTGATTGTAAGCACATAGGAATTCAGCCAGAATTAAGTAGCTCAAAGCTACTTAATTTTTATCAATTTTTTAGCCTACATTTTAAGTGGTCCTTAATCTGTTAAGTAACATAAAATGTGGTTATCAAACCTACTTAATGACTTATTACTTAATTGATTCAGTTTTAAGTGCTGAATCTGTGTTATCAAACAAGGCCTAATTAAATCACTTATTTGGAGTTATTATTTGATGAGAACGAAAATAATAAAAACGTGAGGGAATCCAATACGAAGAAATATATATATATATATATATATATATATATATGACAACGGAGAGCGATTTTTGTCCCAGTCATTATATTATATTTTATCCTTTTATCTGCCAACTCACTCCCTCTCTCTACCATTTTCCTCCACTCATCCATTACAGCCAAAATTTCAAACCACGTTCTTTCTCTCTTTCCTTTTCGAAATTCAAACCACATTCTCTCTCACTGCCTCATTTCTTTCTCCCTCTCTAAAATTCGAAGGACCGTAAAGAATGGGCATGAACACAAATACGGGCACGTGCAGTGCGTCGATTACTTAAGCCGTGCCTGAACATGGGCATCCACTAGTACATACATAAACGAGGCCTTAGGACATCTTCAATCCACCTCCAAAATGGAAGATGGATGTGACATATTGAGGGGAGATTGTGTAATATATCCTCTCTTTTCTTTTACTTTTTGCACTTTATTGGAGAATATTGGAGGATCCATCGTACTTTTTCCTCCACAATGGAGGAAGAGCAAATATGGTCCTCCATATTTGAAGGCCATTGGAGGCTCTTCCTCCATTTTGGAGGAAAAAGTACGATGGGTCCCGCCAATATTCTCCAATAAAGTGCAAAAAAGTGAAAGAAAATAGAGGATATATTACACAATCTCACATCAATATGTCACGTCCATCCTCCATTTTGGACGTTTAGAGGTGGATTGAAGATGCTAAAGAGCATTCCAACATCTTCAATTTTCCATTCTGTATTCCCTTCATCCCAAATTGCTCGTCCCTTTTGGGAAATTCAACTTTTAAATAAGACAAAATTATCCTTCAAAACTGTGAAGTTTGTTAAGTGGTTTTAAATTATTTATATCTTTTAGTACGGATCTAAAAAAATATGCAATATGGATCTTTTTTTATAGATCTCAATTAGTTGTTTTATAGCATACAAAGTTTTAAAAATCACGAAAAATTTCGTATGCTAAAAGATATAAACGATTTGACACAAATTTTCAAAAACTGTGAAATATGAAAATAGTACTTTAATGGTAAAACTGGAAGTTTGACATATTTCATAGTTGTTTTTATAAACAGAACCAACATTTTAGGACATCCCGAAATAGAAAGAAGGACCAGTAATTTGGGACAGAGGGAGTATAATTTTATACCCTCCAACCCATCTTCATTTGGGTCTCCAAAATAGAGACAATTTCTATTCTCTATATTTGGAGATCCTCCCACTAAATGGAGATCTATATCCATTTCTCCCCTTTTTCTTGAAATCGTCATTTTAATCCTTAGATTTCTATATCAAGTTACAATACCATGATGTCTCATTTACTTTTTGTTATATTTTTAGCAGTTACATATAACTTTACCATCAGATATCCATTTTTTGTAAAATTGACAAACGGCATCATTTACAAGGTATTAATAATGGAACATGCTCCTGTGTCCCCGAGGATACGGTATCCCCTTCATCTTAGCCCTCCACGTGTTCCATATTAAAATTTTAAAAAAAACAAAAAACTGGGTGGGAGCCGGTTGCCCGTCCAAAAGCGTAGAAGCTTAACCAGCCCTAGTTAAGCCTTCTTCCTCCCCGTTTCTCCCTCCCTCCTCTCCCTCCCTCCTGAAAACTAGGGTTTCATCTATCTACAGTCGGGAAAAACGGACGAAGCCTAAAAATTTGACGATAGTTGAGCCCACGGCAGCAATTTACGACGACGAGAGTTAAGTCCACTGCAGCAATTTACGACGACGCAACTTGAACCTAAATCTAGAACGAGGACGAGCCACAGAAGTAAACACATGTACTGGATGCAGGAATTGCTATTAGTTTTGAGGTGCGAAGAAGTTATCGATTAGAAGTTCAAAAGGAGGAAGTGCGTCAGCATGGAGGTAGTATAGTAATGTTCTCAATTTTTCACATTAATTATGTTCTACTAAATTTCTATTTTAATTAGACATTTAGAAATAGACAATTTATTTGAGAGTGAGGCTGGGTTGCGTTTACATCTCCAACTCCGTTTCTACTATGCTACATTCCATTGTTGTTGCCTTTAATTTGCCAAAAAACATGTACTGGGCTACAGTGGCGGCTCGGAAATGTTTTCTTAGGGTCGTCTTAATGTGACATTATAGGGAACTAAACAAGCTTACCATTAAAGATAAGTTCCATATCCCAATCGTCGATGAACTGTTGGATGACATTTTCAAATTATATGGTATGACTGGTGAGAGACCTAAAGCGCAGAGTGGTGGTTCAACACAACTTATCACTCAGCGACTCATTTGACCCCTTATGAAGCTGTCTATGGTCAACCACTGTTATGATATCAGAGCATTTGGTATCAGAGGATTTGGTATCGTTGGCCTATTCCTGAAAATGTCAAACAACTAAGAGGGTTCCTTGTCCTAACTGGCTATTATAGGAGGTTTGTGAAAGGTTATGGGAAGGTTTCAACACCACTAAATCAGTTGTTGAGGAAGGATTCGTTCCACTGGACTAATGAGGCTACTTGGATTGACTATACTGAGTTTCACTACATTAGCAGCTTTCATTTATGTTATTCTTGTATTCTGTTAATTCGAATTACGTGGTTCCAATTACATTCTTCTTCGAATTAGGTTGCTCATATTGGAACCCTAGTTTTTTCAAGCTTTAGAGTTTCTAAATTGGGGATCTCTATGAGAGAGAGAGAGAGTGTGTGTGTGTGTGTGTGTGAGAGAGAGAGAGAGAGACCTTCGGTGGGTCTGGTTCGAATAGAGTGAACCTGCTGCTGGACGTCTGTTTCAGAGCCCCCGATCTGAACTTTCCAACAATTTTAGGGGAAAGTTGGCGTTGGTAATAGTCGTCCGTTTCAGAGCGTTCAGTGGTAGTGGTGTTTACCGGAGGTGGAGAGGGAGGCTTGTGGTGGTCGCCAGACCTGGTTGTGGTGGTAAGCTCGCCCCTCTCTCTCTCTCTGTGGTCCGAAGAAAGGGAATCCGATTTTTTTTCGAATTTTTCCAAAAAAATTGGGGCCATTTCCCGGGAAATTTGGGAGGGGTTGTTCTCCTTTTGGAGGGATTACCTTCCTATTTGTTCAAATTTAGGAAATTATCCTGTGTAACGTTTCGCACAGGACGAATAGAATAAAGTGTTAAAAGTGGCCCCCGAGGCCCGTGTGACATTTTTTTCGACGATCGGAACTTTCAATATTTCAAATATGTTGGATTAGATCTCAACTTGCAATAATGAAGTCTATATCATATCAATTATAGGCTGATCAGGCAAAAAATTAACTTACTTACATTGATTTGCGCATCCTGATAAAGGGCTTCCGTAAAACCGATATGCCCAAAAATTGGTCACAATCATTAAAACATCAAGCGAAACAATGCAGACGGTCTCGATCGTTGTTATTATGTTGTGATTGTATGACTACAGTGCATTAGACTAATGCACAACACCTTAGTCCATATACAGTGACATTGAGCGTTTAGAGTTTAAAGGGAGTCATCGAGAAAAGATTTCCAATGATCGATCCAACCGTTCAGATTGCACATCCTATCGATTATATAATTGCCGCAAAAATAGGTGACAATCGGATGTCGAAAACTACTTCATCGGAAACACATTCGGTGCTTCCACGGGCTTTAAAAGGTGAGAATGCGCTGCTCAGGAAATTTTTAGCAAATCAAAACCGCCCATCTCGTACAAAAGACAGATTTATTCATTCCACTAAAAATTCACGTGAATTGGTTATGGTTACGTACTTGATCGCACTGCAACAATGCAGATTTTCATTTAAATAAAGAGTTTTTTGATCGGTAACTGTACTTCTAAAGCCAGATGAGAGCCCAAATTTTACGACATTAACTACGTCAATAATACCAACCCAATCAACGTCCTCGATTATTAAAATTATCCATTTAACGAGCTCTGTTACACTCTACTAATCGAAACAATGTATAACATCTAATTGTTGCTTAAATGTTAACCATGGTAAAAATAAAAAATAAAAGGATTTTCAGTTTGGTATAACTGTTATACCCTTTTAAGCTTAATTTGGTATAATGGTTATACCAAAAAAAAGGGGACACCGTAAGTGGTATAACAGTTATACCATAATGCGTCATATTTATACCATTTTTTACGGTGTCCCCCTAATATGGTATAACTGTTATACAGTTTGGGGCATAAATGGTATAACAGTTATACCCATGATTTTTGACCTGCAAAAATGACCTGCAGTTAAGCCTATGTGGCACGTTCTGGATCGTCCGATCAGGGGATACGGTATCCCGGGGACACCAGAGTCATTCCCATTAATAATTATCTTTAAAAATGAGCCTAACATTGAATATGTCTAGTTACATTTTGAAATACATATCGTATGCAAATTCTATTCGTTCGACCCTCTTGTTTTGTGGAGATTCTCCAAAATTGCTCTTTGAGTAAAATTATTTTGGGATCCTCCAAAAATGGAGGAGTGAGAGATGGATGGAGATCCTTCAAGGTGAAATCTTTTAACTGGAAAACTTTGCCAGAGCCGGCCCATACTTTTTTGGAGACTTAAAACGAAAACCAAAATGATACCTTTTTTAAAATCTTAATAATTAAACAAAATGTAAGTAAGTAAATTACACTTCCAAAAAGAAATATTAGTATTCATCAGTAAGAAATAACCCTAAAACAATAAACAAACATTCCAATATTTCAAATTCGTCTCTTAAATATCACTAATCCTAAAATAAATAAAAAAACACCTGAACCTTACACGATTTTAGCAGCAAAAATACTAATTAAGTAATCATGTCAAAACAATCCATCTTATCCACCATCTCATGTACAATAGATAGAATAGAGAGTCCATTCAACCTTTCTAGGGGTACTAAAATACTAAGGCCTTTAAAATTCGTATTTTTAGGGGGAATAATGTTATTTTGTTGTTTTTTTTGTGTGCAAGGGTGTCTGCTATTGATCCATAGTTGCTTGATCAAGTTTGTTAGTAGCTGAACTGCTTGAGTCAACTTACTAATACTGATCGTCCTTTGCCCCCTGGGATTACTGCTAAAGGGGCTAAGTCAGTAACGAGGTATTTGTCCCATGGCTAGACCGGTGGTAACCAGTCAGTCGATATCTGCTAAAGCGAAGTGCTTTCCATCAACAAATATAAACGAGTAAACTAGGCAGCGACTGTAGCTGTGAGTTAGAGCCCATATTCTCATATGCAGTGATGGAGATGGAGTGCTTGGGATCAGCAGAATTCTAAAACTACAGAACCAACTGGTTTCACAGTAGGAGAACAACATGAGGAGCAACGACCCCAAGATTTTGGAGGCTTTAGCTCAGGTCCGACTTTGCACTTTGCACAGCGACAATGAAGTTTTCTTAAGTGCAATGAGTTTGTGGCTTCAACTCATATGGATATTGTATAAATACATCCAACGTAGTACAACAATAAACTTTAAAAGTTTCACTTGTCATTGTATAGATCCACACATTTTTACCTTGCAATAGCTCTCACTCAGTCAATTCAAAGAAGTACATTTTTTCACCTTGCAATAGCTCTCACTGAGTCAATTCGAAAAATAGTTCGTTAAAACCAACAAGAAAGTAATAAAGCTAAAGATGCCAAACATGGACTAATTGGACAACAAAATACAATTTTCTTCTGTTACTCATATATACGTATTGTAATGAGAAATAGGTTTGTCTTTTTCACACTTGAATACATTGATAGTATTTAATAAAACACATGTGAATTAAGGGGAAAATGAGATTTTGATAAAGTAAATTGCTACATTCAACAACTCTTGTTAGTTAATAGACAGCCATCTGACGGAAAGGTTCGTCCCTTTTTTTCTAGTTCCAGCCGACTAGGCTTTGGCGGGGTTTTTTTTTTTTCCTTTCCTCTCTCTCTCTCTCTCTCTCTCTCTCTCTCTCTCTCTCTCTCTCTCTCTCTCTCTCTCTCTCTCTCTCTCTCTCTCTCCGCTTCCTTCTTCCTCATCTCTTTTCTTTTTCTCCTCTATTTTTTGCAGGTTTTCGGAGGCTGGTGTGGACATCGGGGGAAAATCTATTTTGAAAATGATCTTGGAGTCGCCACCCAGGTTTAAGGACCACACCCGAGAAACCGTTTTGAAAAATGACTCTTTCTGCCCTTGTTTTGAAAAGAAAAAAAAAATTAACCGGCCCATTGTTACCATGGTTTCTCGATTTCGAAAGTTAGGTTACGAGAGGGGAAGGTTTTTAAATCACCCCTCTCGTCCGATATGAAAATCGTTCTCTACTAGATGTTTAAAGGATTAGAAATCATTGATTTCAAAAACTTTATCCATGAAAGGGGGAGGGGAGCAAGTAAACATGAATTAAAAGCCATGACATGGCGGTGGATGCTTGTGATGCGTGTACAATATGCTAGATGATAAGAGTAAATAGCATAATAGACAGTAATAAACACATCAGAACAGTAGTGGAAGGCAAAACACAGTTTCAAAATGCTTTTACACGAAAAATAGTTTGGGCTTCTGTTGGCCTTTTGGGCGCTTAGAGGGTGGTTTGGGCACCCAAATGAGGAGGGCAGTTTGACCATTTTTGCTTTGGGCTCATGTCTTAGTCTCTCTGTTGACCTGTGTTTCATCTTTGGCTCTATCTAAAATGACTCATAAGCTTCTATTCTTCAAGTATTTACCCCAAAAACCATATTTAAGTGACAGATCTAGCTTGTAAGTTGTTACTTTGGACATATTTGAAAGTCAATGAGAGAGTTTAGGACTAATTTTTAACTTATAACAAAGCTTTGAAACACCATACACTCCCACAAACTGGTCTTGGATTGAAATAAAAAACAAAAGAGGCCTTGTCAAGTGAGCCCAAAGGGGACTCTTTGGGCGCTCAAAGTGATGCTTCGGGTTCTCAAAAAGGCTAGTTTGGGCGGCCTAGCTAACCTTCTTCTATCTTTTGGTTTGCTTGATCCCTTGCATGAGATAACTTAAAAAAACATAGCTTGATTGATATCAAGCCCAAAACATTCATTCCAAAGTATGATCAAACCTTCAAACACCTTTTAGGCTCCATTTTGAAAGGTGCAGAGGCCACAAAAACTGTTTTATAACCCCCGTAAAATATTTACTAACGAATTTGAACCAAAACTAGATCGTTTTGAAACAAAAAAAGGTGATATAAGAGAGAGGGTTTGGGCGCCAAAAGGGGTTGCTTTGGGTGCCTAAAAATGCTCTTTGGTGATGAGCTTTGAGCTCTTTTGATGCATGTTTATCCACTTCTAAACCCTCCACTAGTATCAGGAACCAGCAAGAGTTTGTTGGTTTCTCTCAAGAGGACCCTTTTAACACATTTTTAGTAGGGTTACTACCTTTGAAGTTCAACTTTGTGCTTGAATGATTCGTTCAAGGTGAAATAGAGGTATTGAGGAGCTTTGACACGGCTTTCTAAGTGGAATGTGATTGGATTCTCGTGTTTGATTGAAATCCTATCAATTGAACATGGGTTTTTGGGTTTGATCAAGGTTGTAAAATGGGTTTTGATTGTTTGAAGGCTTTGGAGTGGTTGTAGAAATTGAAAGTGTATGTTTCTGTAGAGATTTCAGCCGAGTAAGGGCTTACTTTCAGGATTGGTTGATCATCCCCAAAATGGAGGGCAATAAGGTTATTTATAGAGTGAAAGGGGTAGTTTAGGCTGCTTTGGGTGCTCAATAAGGTCATTTGGGCGCTATTGGTCACGGTTTTTGGTTTGCTTAGGCGGATTTTGATTGGGTTTGGTGGGTTTCCAAGCACTTACCCAAGCTTCAATGTGTACTTATCGGTCCAATTTCATCATCATGAATGTCGTGGATTTTCCTAGGTTCAAATTGGGGTGTTTACAACTGGCTTGGTGGTTGTTGATGACAGCATGCTTTGGTTGGCACGAGGTTGTGGGATCTTTTCCCGTGACTTTCATTCTCGTGGGGCTGTGCTACGGTGTCCAACCGCTTCGCGACGGCATGAGTCGCCGTTCTCTTGGTCTGTTGGCTTTTTGGAGCTTTTTCCCCGTGTTTCAGCCTCACCTTCTTCCTTTTGTTCTAATTGCCCCCGGACTTGGTGTTTTGTGCTCCCGCTAATTTCACTCCTGGGTGCTTTTGGTTTTTCCTAACGGCATTATGGTGCTCAGGTGGTTGGTGGTGGTGTTTCTCCCAATAGATTCGTCTCTTGGGTCAATCCGATGTGCTTAACGGCGACGTGGAGGTGTGGTTCTTGGAACGGTGGGCAATGGATGCCTGGGGCAGTTTTGAGGTTTTTTGGTTAGGCTTGGCCCATTAGGGATTTTAGGTCTCTTGTCTTAATGTTTTTTTTTTTGGGTTTTGACACCTGGGGTGTTGGGCTTCGGCCTTTTAAGTGGGCTTTGTCCCAATGGGTGTCCTCGGTTGGCTTCTTGTCAATCGTTGGTTGGGTCTCAGATTGGGCGACTGTGCCTGTTGCCTTTTCATTGCCCCTATTAGTCTCGTATCTTTTCCAAGATTAATGAAGTTTTTTACTCTTTTTTTTTTTAAAAAAAAAGGACATAACTAGTACTCTATATTGAATTTGACCAAAACTCGTCAATAAAATAAACTTGTGCTGCAAAAAGTAGTCGAAACAACATTTAGTAAGGTTAAGGAAATTTTATTCTAATATGAAGGAAAAGTGATATTTGTACTACCAAAATTTCAAGCCCGTTACGAACATATGAAAACTTTTAATGTGTCAATAAATAGTAATAGGTTAAAAACCATGTATCATAGGTCGTAAACACTGCTCCGCTATCCCCATCCAACCTAAAAATGTGCAACTTACGGAATGGAGAATTGTGAGAAACTCAACTACTAAGCAGACAACGATGAAGACATCATTGATGTACATTGAGCCCCCCCGGGGGCTTAATCCACATAATTGCGAGTGTGAGCTCGCATTTTGGTGCTTGGGTTTGCGTGTTGTATCTTTCATATTGAATTGGTTATATCTATTGTTCATATATAACTTTTGAAAATTTTAAAGGACAAAAAAACAAAGTATTAGTACTTGAGTATCCAAACCCGAAGGGCTTATATAAGCAGCGCTTCAATTTTGAAGTTGTTTGGTCATTTGGCCAATTTGGCCGATTTTACCCCTCGATTTGGGATTGTGCCTGTTGGTTTTCTTGTGGTTTAGATGCCATTCCGTGCCCTCTTTAGTCTTTTTGCTTTTGTTATTACCCGCTGGCTCGCAGCTCTACACGTCCTCACTCCGTACTCCATCTCTACGCGTCCTCCTTGTAACCACAGAAATCAACTTTCTCGTTCAGCCTTTGGGTTTTGCTGTATCCCCATTCCCCATACGTGCACAACTCTCTCTCTCTCTCTCCTCCACAGTCCCTTCCAAAAATCTCCGCAGATATACTAAAAAATGGCGACCACAGGCCTGTTCGATCTGCTCGACGATGATGATGACCGCCAAAGTCAGGTCGTCGCTGCATAGGAGGAGAAAATTGTGGCGGTGCGAAGAAATCGGCTTCGGCTGCACGTCCGTCCATCACCGCAGATGCTCAGCCGGGTAAGCTACCGTCCAATCCTCTCCCTCGGTTGTTTTTAAATCCCCATAGACAAGGTTCTGACATCTTTCCCCAAAATCTAAAACCCCTGTTTGTTCGTCGTTGTTCTTTGTAGATGAGGATTTGGATCAGTAGTTTGTGCACAGAATGTGGAAGAGAAGGGCGGCTAGGCAGGCGGCAACGGCGATGAAAGTCCACAATCGAGATCATGAACCGCCGTTTTCCTTTATATCTGCTTGTGGTTCTTGCCCACACACAGAGGGGCAGAAACCCTAGAAATGGTACTCCATTAATTAAGAGAAATAGATAGTCAGGCCTTCAAATTTTCCACTTTTGAACATAAAATTGTTTAAGCAAATCCATCAGTATTGTTGCTGGGTTTATGTCGCTTAATTACCAGGGAAATAAACTCATCAATTTGGTTCTTGCCCTATACTGTTGTAGCAATGTTCTGAATGGATTTTGTATGTTTCTTCCCTGTGTCCTGTTAACACTTGTTTGAAGCAGAATATTAACAACCAAAGTGGAATTCCAACTTCGAAATATTCAGTGAAGAGATCAAAGACGTACACGGTTTATGGTAATATGAAAAAAGACACATGGTTTGAAATGAGAGGACCTTCTAACGAATACTGGAGAGGCCTTAGCATGATTATATAAAATTATGATGATTTTTTCCTATTTTTATTTAACAAAATGGTTACCTATATACCATCAGGTCCATCGATCGCTGAACGTTTAGCTTAGACCACTGACCAACGTGCCTCTCAAATTTAGGTACAGGAGTCATTCTAGCTGGTTATGCACTTGCAATTAGCAAAATCTAGAATAAAAAATAGCCAGTCTATTAACTTAAAGAAGTAAGGCACTGTTTGGATAAGTCATAATAGCTGGCGCAAAGTTTTATAATACAGTTAAATAACTTACACATTCTAATCTGGACATTCTTCATATTTTTTGCATTTGTTGCAGTTCAAGAAAGCATGCATTAATGTGAACATTAACTTGGTAAGATCCATTATATACTGCCAATATTCGTTTTGTTTTATGCAAGATTGTATGGTTTTAGAAGGTCATTAGATTAACGAGCAATGCTTTGGATATTTGGATTCTGATGGGTTCTGAATGGAAAAATGCTTGCTAAATGAGTATGTGCAGGGTTGGAAAGATAAAAGGGCTTTAACTCTATGAAGATGGTCAACCACCAGTGCCTTTTTTGCCGAGGTTCCCATGGGAAAACTCCAACCTGTAAACGCTGTTGGGATGGTGTTCCCATGGAAAAACTGCAAGAATTGGTAATTGTTCCAACCCCGTAAACGTTGCTCCTCAATGTTCAGCCATCATACCATTAAAATTTTAGCTTTAAATTAAAACTATATATGGAAAAGAGAAACAACTATGCATGTTTGTTGTTTTGATTCTGTAGTTTAATTATGATTTCTTGATGTTACTTTACCAAAGTCACAAGCCTCATTTAAAGGGAATGCTATCATGTATGCCAGATGGACAGCTGTATTGAGGCTTCTGAATTTTCCATTAGACCACGCTTTGGAGAAGGTTGGTGCAAACTTTATTGCCCCTTCTCAAGTTTCAGTTTCACGAAAAAGCTACATTAGCTGATGTCACGTGTAACAGCTACTACGGTTCCTAATCTCCCCATCCCTATACTAAATGTTGGTGATTTACCTTCCAATTTTAAAATCTGTTTCTACCTTTTTGGGTGAGTAATGGGTTCATCCTTCGCATTTAGCAATGCCATTGTTATGTCATTGGATCATTGCATATATAGAGAACATTACCTTTGAGCATCTTTCATTTTGTTCAGCAGATACATTTTGCAGTTAAGCATTATTTGATACAAAGTAGATATGTTAGTACATTAGTTTACTCCACTGTCGTATGTTGTCGAAGGTTTTAATGATGGAAGGTTTTGGTGGTTGACTTTTACACATGAAAGTTTTGCTGCAAGCCATGGATTCCTAGATTCAGTTTATGTATCCAACTTAGTACTGTCTACCTTTTATGGTAAAGCCATGTTCTCGCCACAAACAAAACATAAACAGATGTGCAACATCTATATTCGATTTGCTCGTATTGTGCTTTTGCTTATATTAATTGTAGTTTGTCATGTTTAAACTTTTTTATACAAGCTTGTTACTTTGTGCAAATCTTTTCAGTTCCTTTGCCTGCCACCCCTTTCCTTCCTCTTTCTCCTCTTTCTTTGCATTAATTTAAGGTAAAGGTATGACCAACAAAATTACCAGTACATTATTTTCTGAATGAAAAAAAATGTCAAAGATTATTTTTCATTTTTATTTCTCGAACTCAATTTTTATACCCTTCGTTGAATTGGTGAGTATATTTAATTGTTAACAGAAGAACTTGAAGAAGGTGGCTGTGAACAACGACAAGCTTAATGTCCCTCATCCTGGTCAGTTGAAGAGCAGAAAGATCTATATCGGTACTGAGGATTTTTTTTTCCAGTTATACCTCTTCATAATTTGCCAGTTGCACTGATTCTTCTGTTAATGAAAGATTATCAGTTGATGTTTGCCAATATACCAATTATGTTAGTGCTTAAAAGTTAAAGCCTCGTAGTGCTTATTAGTTACTGATGGAAAGTGGGAAACCACAAGGGAGGTCTTTGTCGTGCCCATAAACCTCAATGAAAGCTGCAGCAGGTAATAGCTTGGTGATTGTGTTGTTAATAACATAACAATGCGATTTTCAAGCTTTGAGAGGTTTAGACACTCTATTTGTCTTATGGTCTGGTGTTTCCTGTCTGCGCGTAATAGGAAATCAGGAACAGTGGTTCATCCTTCTGTTTTCTGTTACTCTATATTTCCTGTGGGTGAAACCTAACATGGCTCATTTATTCTTTTCTCATGCAGCTTCGAGGCGACACTGAGGAACGTTTCTTGCTTAACCGCAGGAGATAGTATTATAGTGGCATACAATAACAAAAAGTATTATATACGCATCAATAAAACAAAGCCGAACTAATGCAATAAGTATCATTGAGACTCACTATGAGGTGGACTTTGCACCTCCCCTTGATTACAAGGAACCTGAAAAACTTGTGCCAAAAGTTCCTTCAGGCAAAGCACTGGCAGCAAGTATGAATTTGTATTGATATGGTTTTATTGTTATTGTTATGGGGTATACTAGAAACAAGTTTGTGAAGTCCGAAACTTTTACTGTTTTCTCTTATAAGCAAAATTTTGTATATCATGCTTCTAAGACTCTTTTCTTGGGTCATTTTGCATTTTTTTAACACCTGTTTGTTCAATCTCCTTCCAGCCAAATCTTTTTGCATTGCAACCTAAACACTACAGTTAGAAATTGTATAGTATGATGTTTATGATACAAAATTCATTCCTTTGCCAGTCAAAATGCGTAGTTTGATTCCATTATTATGGGTAAAGTACTGGACTTATCCCGTCCCTAGAACTTAATTAGGATAAATACAAATCAGTAAAACTGGAGGGTAATAACCTCAATTGGAGAATAAATGTTTGGGATCTAAAAGTAGATAGGCATAAAACTAACGACCACGCGAAAAACTGACGGGCATAAAAGTCGTGCGTAGCACGACTCCTTGTACCTAGTATTTTTTAATGAGTAACTTACATCCAAATGTGTATTCCACTTTTAATTGAACTCAAGAACGAGAATTGGATTGAACTCACTATTTCAACTGTTACTGCTACAACCTATAAATTAAAAAATACCAGATAACCAACTAACAACTAACTTGTACAATTTGCCTACGAATTATTGATACTTTCTACTTCCACATGTTACATAAGATAGGCTACAGGTTACAGGAAGGAGAAAACATATCTTTGTTTACTGTTTGGATAGTGCATTTTCATCGATTCTTTTAATATTTATAGATATATCCATGCACGCAATTGCCATTGAAAAAATGCTTCTGTGACTTTCCACTTGTCCACATCCCGCCTACTTTCAAATATTTAATTGTTGATTATCAAACTATGTCACTTGGTACGTGTTTTCGAACATGTTCCCATATTTGGTAATTGTTTACATTCTTCGTCGAACTCGGTTTTTAATGTTCCTTCCTTCTTTAGTTCTTTCTCTCTACATTGTGTAGCCTGAGTATAACACTTGTCCGCTTATTAATTAACCCATCATCCGTAATTAATGCTTTTTCAATGCGGTATTAATTATCAATTTTCCCTTATTTCCTAATGCAGTCATTCGAAGATTCATCTTATTGACCCATTAAGTGAGTCCATACCCCGTTGGTAATGCCACGTGACATTTGGTCAAGGTGTAAACATTAATCAAACAATATCGCTTGATATGCCTTTCAAACATGTTTCCACATCCCGTAACCATATATCCTATTGGCTAATAAAACCAACTTGCACGATTTTTCTCTATGCATGTAGCCCGAATCTAACACATAATCCTGTTTGGCCCACTCTTTTTTTGCATTCTCATTAATGGTTTTTCTACGCTTGGGTGTTTGGGTGGTGTGAACCAAAATGAGTTTTGAGAGAACTCATTTTTCACTTTAGAGAAGAGAAGTCAAAAAATGATTCTCACCTACTTTTCAATTTTCCCACTTGCAAAATGTATTCTGCACATTTCTCCGAAATAATCTTCCCAAATTTAAAACACATTTTGAACATAATCCAAAAAACAAAAAAGTTGAAAATGAAAAGCTAAAAAATAGGCTCCCAAACACCCCAACACCTAAGGCTATGTTTGGATGGCAGTATTCTCAAGGGGGAATGAGAATGTGATGCCTTCTGCCAATGATTCCAGCGTTTGGAACAGACAGGAATAGAAATGTGATGTCAGGCTTTTATGATTCCAACGTTTGGCAGGGACAAGAATAGGAATGTGATTCCTGATGACATAATCAATCAGGAATCACATTCCTAGACTGAGTGGGAATCTGATCCCTCCCTTACCCCATGGGAATTTCAGATTCCTGACTCATTCATTAAGAAAATGAAATGTTGACTTTAATAAATTTCCAAAATAATTGTATCCCGCGTAAGATTACTAAATTAATCCAAAATAATTGTATCCCGCCTCCTCTTGCCCCCACCACCAACCCCCTCCACCATCAGACCTTCACCACCAACCCTCTACATCTCCAGAACCCCCTTTCACCTTCGCCCCTTTCACCTCTGCCAGATCCCAGATCTTAGCCTCCACTATGGCGTTCAGCTATGGCGTCGGGATGATTTTGGGTTTCTCTGGCCCCCTCCGGCTAATAAAGCTCTCAAATGCCATGGGCGGTGGCTATGAAAGCTTGGTATTGTCCGGGGAAGCGGCGGATCGGTGAACTCGCTGCAACTCGGTGTGATTCGGTACACCCAATAGGGTGACTCAGTGGGGTAACTCGGCTACACCAGTCTTTGGGTTCCTGATTAGTTTGTATTTTGCTTTATTTCTGTTTAGTTAGTACTTCTGTCTAGTTAGTTTTTTCTCGATTACTACTGGGTTGTGTTGCTTCATGGATTGAGCTGGGAATCCGTTGGGATTCTTTACCGCTTGCTTGTGAACAGGATTCATAATCCACGTCCCTGGTGTCGGGTCTGCCTCGGCAGGTGTGTCTGAGAGTCGGCGACTTAGTGTCTCTTGCCGTACTCATGTTACTTGCTAGTGGTTTTGGTCTCTTTCCTGTCTTTCGTTGTAATCGATGCGGTATGGCGTTTTGAATGATATGCTGACATTTTCAAAAAAAAGGTATCAAATTCCAAGGAATTCGATTCTCAACAATCATATTCTTGTTCCTACCCAAGAAAATTCCCGGAAATTTGATTCCCGGTAATCATATTCCTATGCCTACTCAAGATTATGGTCATTCAAACACAACCTAAGATTATTTAAAGCTTCTTTACAATCGTAATATGAGTAGCTAATAACTGTTTTGTCTTATTTCCAAACGATATGGTCCAAGGATTCATCCCATTGACCTATTAATTTTGCCTATATTCAAATGGCATTATGTCACTGTGTGGCATGATTTAGGTGTAAAACAGTTTAGGTTTCGGGTGGGTTTGCCAATTGGTAAAATCAGATTTTAGCTCAGATTTTATCAAAATTATTCCTCAATTGATAAAAGCTAGCAAGTGATTTTATCCCCGATTTTACAAAAACCATTCCTCAAATGATAAAATGCACTGAGTGGAGATTTTATCACAACTCCAAAAATCTCAATAAAAATGAAAAATCTCATTTTATCAATTGGCAAACTAGGCCTCAATTGATTAACGGAGACAAGTGGCGGCGGCGACGATGTTACAAATAGTGGCGCAAATGATGGTTCTAGTGGCATCGCAGATGGTGGTTTTGGCGGAGCCAAGATAGATGGTGGTTCTAAGTTCTAACAGTTAAGCTGGTGGTGGAATTGATGATGGGCGCTACTTTCATTGTTTGACGGTAGTGGTTACGGGAGGAGAAGTAGAAAAAGAGGAGTCCAACCATTTTTTGATGGTTTAATTTTTTATTTTTGCCAAGGGTATTTGAGAAATAAAACAAGGTTGTTAGTTTTGTATGATATGTTGGGAAGTTTTTTATTTTTTGTCTTGGGATTGCATTTAGAAATTGGGTGGAGGAACAAAATTATGTTTTTGGGTTGTATTCACAGCATTTTTGAAGGTTATAAATAGTGAAATAAGAAAAGGGAAGAACCAATCAAGATATTTTATTATAGTACTTTTTCTCTCGATCGTAATGCCTAAACAACCGTAGAGAAGGTTTTAAAAAACAAAAAAACAAAAGTAATACTATAAAAGTAAAAAGTTAGTAAGATACTACTCCGTATAAAGATATCCAACAAAAGTTGTAAAAAAATAAGACATGCCAAGGTCTATGGACTTCATCTTCTCCAATGGTTCTTTAAATCTTCAAGATCTCGTGAAGTAACCTCATTAATCTTGAAGAGGGTATTGGAAATTTTGTAAAGGAATATTTACATTTGATTTTGCAAAAACTTGAAGAAGATTATTTGCCAGTTCGTTTTATTTTACGAGTTAGAAATGAGGGTAATAATTGGAGATATGTGTAATGAGTTGAGAGAGATGGAGAGAGAAATGAGAGTAATAATTAGAAAAATGAGTAATGATTGGAGAGAAAAATAGGATAATGATTAAAAAATAAAACTAAAACTAAACTAAATTGGCAAACGAACAAGTTGTTGGAAGATAGTGTTGCTACCACAAAACTCAAACTTTTAGGAGAGTTCATTTTGGTTATTGCATAAAAATGAATCCAATTTGAAAGTAGATAGCTATCACATTTCTCTCTTATCTCTCTCCAACACACACACTCAACATATTTAGATTTTTTCAATAAATGTTTTCTTAGATTGGAATACCAATAAAAAAACTTAAAAGACCACTTTAACATGTAAAAACTTATAATGTCCGTAGTGGATCCTCTAAATTTTTTGTTATTTAAATAATAAGGGTTCTTCTATTAGGCTGACAATAAAGCAACAAGAAAATAAAAAACACAAGTTTTAATATATTTTTCATACATTCGTATACATTTTTTTATATATTTTAATGCATTTTTTAAGCCTTAATGTCAGTCTATAGGCTGATTTTAGAATTTTTCACGTAGTAAAAGTAGGGAAAGTTGAGGAAGTTGTCAAAAACCTGAAGGGAGGTGAGTGTAATATTGCCTATCGATCACTATCGTGGATCAAGAAAGAATCCAAAATGGGTCGCTCCGGGAAGTGAGAGCTCTGTATTGGTTGCAGGTTCTCGCTGCAGAGCCTGGCACAAGTCCTTTTAACTTTATCTTCAGAAATAATTTCGTCCCTCTCTCCTCCCCCACTCTCTCTTTCTCTCTCTACGAGGTAAATTTGTTACAGTTCTGTTTGAAATGAATCCAGGAGCAGAGTAAATGATAGGGTACCAAATTACCAACCTACTGGAGTATAACTTTTCTGCCGTTAAAAAAGAAAGAAAGAAAACTTACCAACATATGGGTAAAAGGTCTCTTTCTCTCTCTCCTCTCTCTGTCTCTGTATTCGCGAGAGCAGTAAATGAGTAATGGTATGTACACTCTCTCATCAATTGTCCATTGGAGTCAGAAAAGGACCCCTTCCCTCTGCCATAGCGATGTGTGATTGAACAAGCCATATTTCTTCGTCACATTATTGTCATCCACACCCCACCCCAATTACCCAAAAAAATACTACTCCCCACCCCACTTTATGAAACCCATAAACCCAAATTCTCCCTCCCTCTCTCTCTCTTCTTCCAGTAGTACAGTGCTCACAGTCAAAGGCATTGCTTCATTGTGATAGCCTAATAATAGAGAAGAGTTTACGTTAGAGATTGGGTTCATGACTCAATGCTGGTGCTTGTGACTTTCGATTGTTTGCTCTTAGCTTAATCAGAAATGGCACTTTGTTTCCATTTCTTTCGTCCTCCTCTTCCACAGCCGCTTCTTTTCCTTCTTCTTCTCACCTGCTTGAGCTTCACCTTTGTGTTTTCAGACGATGGTCAGACACAATCTCTCTCTCTCTCTCTCACAATTTTTAAGCCCTTGCTACTCTGTTTGCCATTTTAATAGTATTACTCTTCTTTAATCTAAGTTAAAATATTATAACCATTTTTTAAATCTCACTCTTCTTTTGCCCCCTTCCCTTATTCTTTAGCCTTTTTTTTTTACACATGATCCCAGGATTATGTTACTATTATGTGTACCAAGGTTACAGTTCAATTGTTTATGGATTTAAGTTTGGCTTTTTTTGCGCCTCTCCCTCTCTCTCTCTCTCTCTCTCTCTCTCTCTCACTATATATGTGTGTGTGTATTTATCTGAGTGTGTAAGTTTAAATTATTCGGGTTGAGCAGTGTTAAAAATTTGGTGGTTTCTTTTTTTTGTAATGAAGGGGCAACTTTGTTGGAGATCAAAAAGTCATTCAGGGATGTGGACAATGTGCTGTTTGACTGGACGGATTTACCCTCTTCCGACTACTGTTCTTGGAGAGGCATAGCCTGCGACAATACTACCTTTAATGTCGTCTCACTGTAAGTCTTTTTTCTTCCGCCAATTTGTCTGTTTGGTTAACTATCTTGTTTTCTGTTAAATCTTTTTTGTTTTGGTTGCGAAAATTTAGAGAAAATGTTTGCTAGCGACGTGATTATTGAAATCAGCTGCTACTACTATTTTTGTAGTTTAGGTTGACCCTGGATTTCCTTTATGAAATGTTGATTTGTTGGTGATTATTGAAATGCTGTAGGAATCTCTCAAGTTTGAATCTTGATGGGGAAATATCACCTGCAATTGGCCAGCTTAGAAGTCTTGTCTCTGTGTACGTTACTACTACATCTTTAACAATTCATTTTTTACTACGTGCATGATTTTTTTCCATAGTTTTATGCGAAGTTCTTTCTACAATTTTTGGCGGATGTTAGTTCTTGAATGACTGTAATTGCACTAATGTTGGAACAGTGACCTAAGAGGAAATGGCCTCTCTGGACAGATCCCAGATGAAATTGGTGACTGCTCCTCCTTGAAAAACTTGTAAGCACTCAGTTTTGTGAAAACCTCTGGTCTGCACTTTTTGAAAAGCTTTTTTTTGTACTCAGCATAGTAATATCGCTATTCATCTTGGATGAATCTTTTTTCCTTTTCTGGTAAGTTAATGTGTTTGATATCCTTTATCTTTTTTTGCTAATCGTAATGTTCTTAATCTTGGATGAATCTTGATTGACATATGTTGCTATTAGGGACCTATCATTTAACGCGTTGTATGGGGATATACCATTTTCAATTTCGAAGTTGAAACAGCTAGAGTTCCTGTAAGTTCTAGACAAACTCATATTTTATTTCATCCCTTCCTCTTGCTCCTATATCTGTCTTATATATAATTTGTTTTTCTTGTAAATTGGGTTTCCAGGATTTTAAAAAACAATCAACTGATTGGTCCAATCCCTTCAACACTGTCTCAAATTCCAAACTTAAAAATCTTGTACGTCCTCTTTATCCATCCTCTTCTTTTTTTTCTTTTCTTTTATATTTTTAATATGATGGCGTTAATACGTTACGAAATATTTGTTCTAGGGACCTGGCACAGAATAGACTGAGTGGGGAAATACCAAGGCTTATATACTGGAATGAAGTTTTGCAGTATCTGTGAGTATACTTCTCCTCTGGTTTTTATCCCCATGATATTTCATCCCAATGTCTGCTCCCATGGTGATTCATTTTTTGTGATGCTGTGCTTGTTTTTGCAACTCAAAGAGGGTTGCGAGGAAACAACTTGGTTGGGACACTTTCTCCCGATATGTGTCAGCTCACTGGTTTGTGGTACTTGTAAGTTATTATTCTTCCTTCTAATTCCATTGTGTTCCTCTTTCGTGTTCTTTATGTTGGGTCCTCATCTGAAATGTTTCATCTTTTTCATGACAACGTGCAGCGATGTAAGAAATAATAGTTTGATTGGTAGCATTCCTCAGAACATAGGCAACTGCACCGCTTTCCAAGTCTTGTATGTATACCATCGAAATCAACAGCATCAAATTATGGATAACCTTACGTTATTTTATTGCAAGGACTCTAACTCTCTTTTGATTTGCAGAGACTTGTCTTACAACCAGTTGACTGGAGAGATTCCTTTTAACATCGGTTTCTTGCAAGTAGCTACATTGTATGTAACCAGGAAGTCCTTTTGACTTGCCTAATCAAAAGTGTTGTGCCATAAGTGCTTCCTAGCTATTGGTCCAAATAATTTCTATGAATTAATTGCACTTGCATTCTAGATCTTTGCAGGGTAATCAACTCTCAGGACAAATCCCATCGGTGATTGGATTGATGCAGGCACTTGCTGTGTTGTAAGCGTTGTAATTTTGCTGTTTACTTGTCAAATAAAAGAATAACTTTGCTGTCGTCTAATCTGTTATTTTTGTCAAAATTGGATTGATGGTGTGGAGTTTTTTGGTGTTCCACGTATATACACTCACATCCTTAAAAGTTTTCCTTGTCTTATTCCTGTGTTATTATCCTTGTTTTCGAGCCAGAGATTTAAGCTGCAACATGCTGAGTGGACCCATCCCTCCTATTTTAGGAAATTTGACTTTCACCGAGAAATTGTGAGTATATGCTCTGTAATTTTTTTGTTTTTTTTCAGTTTTTTTGTTTAAGGGATTTAAGTTCCAAAAGTGCACATGCTATCTATCTTGAATACACCTCACTGTCTTTTTCTACTAATTTATCTCCTAATATACTTGTGTATCCGTATGTTAATGAATATCAAACATTTATTCTCCTGGTGCATAAAGTTTGTATTAAAAAAGATAGATCTATTGGTTTCTGTTCTAGTTCTAATAACTGATGTTACAGGTACCTTCACAGTAACAAGCTGACTGGATCCATCCCCCCAGAGCTTGGAAATATGACAAAGCTTCACTATCTGTAAAAATTCTCTCTGTCTCTGTATGTTTTGTTAGTTGAACTTTACTAATTTTCTCATTTTAGAACTGTTGTGGAATGTGTGTGCACTTTATGTATGACAGTTAAGGTGACTCAGATTGTTTGGTTTTAGTCAAATTGAAAAAAATAACGTCGTTGAGAAGTTCTATGTTCTCTTTTATGTGATCATACCCATTGCCGTTACGATGATTCTGATGCTAAGGACATAAAACCTCAGGGTCGAACTCAAGTACTCTTGTTTTCTAAGGGTTTGTTTGGGACATGGCTGCAAATATATGACTTTCCTGTTATAAAAAGGCAAAATTGTTGTTCAGCAGTTGGCGAGACTTCCTTATTGATTTTTCCAGGATGATTCATGATAAGGGTCAATCTTTTCTGCCTTTGCAGGGAACTGAATGACAATCAGCTCACTGGGCATATTCCACCTGAACTTGGGAAACTCACTGACTTGTTTGACCTGTATATCATGTTTTCCTTAACATGCTATGTTTGGAGAAGTTTGTGTTTCCTAAGCAAGTACTAATTCTATATCTTTTTGCAGTAATGTTGCTAACAACTACCTTGATGGGCCTATTCCTGATAATATTAGCTCATGTACCAATCTTAACAGTCTGTAAGGATTAACCTCACTCCCGTCGCTTTGTCCTTGTAACTTGCAACAATTTGAACATGCTTATTTAACAAGTGATTTGGTGGCAGGAATGTGTATGGTAACAAGTTGCACGGAACGATCCCACCGGCATTTGAAAGGCTGGAAAGCATGACCTATTTGTGAGTCAAGTGATTTCTCGTTGTTAATGCTCTGTATTACACACAAAAATCATTAATCCCAAGTCATACTCCTTCTGTGTCATAATTTTAGTCAACAAGAAGTCGTGTCTTTACTGGATAAAAAATGCCACACTTCAGGTGCATGATTTCTTTTTTTTCTTTTTTATTTTTTGTGTCAATATGTCAATTAGTTCCTTAAATTGGTGAGAAAAAAATTTAAAAAATCATACATGAATGTGCTTTAATTTTTGTCTGAAAATAGCCCTCCTTTTGGGAATGCACTAAAATTATATTTCTGGGACGGAAGGACTAATAGAAGAGTATTAGCAAAAATGATAACACTTGGGACATGGGAATTAGTTAATTAATACTTCCTCAGTGAGCATGTATCTAAATTATGAAATGTAGTATGCAACCAAGTTGGCTTATCAAACATAAATGGAATTCTGATAAAAAATAAAATAAAATAAAAACATAAATGGAATTTCTTTTTGAGAATTTGGACATATAAGTAGTATTATTAACACACTTCATACTAGTTTAAATTGCATGTATGGAGTTTAGTCCAAATTTACAAAATCTAGCTTGAACTGGATTGCAGTGCAAATTAATACTCCCTCCGTCCCAATTTAATTGCTCCCTACGGTTATGCGTGCCTTTCTAAAATTCTTGTAGTTTTCATTCTATAATGTATTTTATATGCAATATGAATCTTATTTGATAGATCTCAATTAGTTCTGGTAGACAAAAATTTTAAAACTTTGAAAACATTACCAATAAAAAGATATAGACGTTTGAAAATGGCACGGATATTCGTAGGGAGCATTTAAAATGGGACAGAGGGAGTACCAAATATTTTGCCATTCTAGCCTCTGGTGTCTAGATGCTTAGAGGAGCTAAACATATCTAAATTTGAGTACATTATTAGGAGGTTACTACATTATTGTATGGTACTTTGAATACTTTGGGGCACCAATGTTTTGGGGGTCTTGATCTTATTCTACACTTTCAATCGAGCATTTTACGCATTTCAAGGATTTCTCTATGCATGTTAGTAAATTTTCATAACTATGGCGTGCACAATTGGTGATTCTGATGGTTCTGTTCATCTTTCCTTATCATCTTTTAGGAATCTTTCCTCCAACAATTTAAGGGGTCCCATTCCAGTTGAGCTATCTCGAATTTGCAATTTGGATACTCTGTAACTACTCAAAACCCTTCCACGATTCCATTTCTGACCTTTTTAATGCTCATTTTTTTGTAATGCCCTTCTAAGGTTTATTAAGATGTCTACTTATTTGTCCTTCTATTGGGGTTTGGGCGGGGTCAGGGACATATCAAACAACAGGATAATTGGTTCAATTCCTTCTTCTCTTGGAGACTTGGAACATCTCCTGAAACTGTGAGTAATACTTTGTTTGGATTGTTTTCTAGAAACTTTCTTATCTTGCTAACACCCGCAGTTTGGTTTGGTAGGAATTTAAGCAAGAATAATTTGGTTGGCTTTATACCAGCCGAATTTGGTAATCTAAGAAGTGTGATGAACATGTAAGGAAATCATTTTACTTGGCTATGCATATTATTCTTCTTTCTCTTCTTGGTCTTCAAATTTGTCAACCATATACTTGTACTACAGAGATCTTTCAAACAATCAGTTATCTGGTCCAATTCCTCAAGAACTTGGTCAACTTCAAAACCTTTTATTGCTGTAAGTTTCCTTCCCATTCTTCATACTTCTCGTTTGAGGTATTATATGTTTTTTTCCTAATAAATTGCCACCCTTGTTGTTTCGGGTACCAAAACCAGTAGGTTTTGGTTATCCCGTATCTGCTGCTGCACCTGTGCTGCAAACAAGTTTCATAGTTCAGCATGGCTGATTTAACCCATTCAACATGAACCCCTCTTGAAAGGAACCACATCTTTTTACCTAACATTAGTTAATGCCATAGTGAAGAATCCCAATTCCCTGTTTGGCTTTCTTTTTCAGTTTCCAAAATTTTTGAAGAAACAATTTTCATGTTTTGAGAAAAATGTGGATACGCAGGCATCTCTGTTGTTGTTGTTGTTATTATTATTATTATTATTTTGGTTTCTTTGATTTTGTTGCCCATCTCTATTTGTGTTTTTCAAAAACAAAACTTTGAGAGGTCCTATTAATTTCCATATCCTACACATCTTGTGGTAGGAGAATCCTCGAATATTTGGGAGGCCTTTTTGGTGTTTTCTTGGTCAATTTCCTAAAAGAGTTGTTTGGTGTTTTCTTAAAAGTGGGTTGGTTTGTTACACTTAACTGGAAAGAGTTTTTAGAAATACACCTATAAATTTTCTTGTTTGTTTTGAAATCAAAATGAAGACTATCCGAAAGGTTATTGATGTAGTTCCGCTGTTTCGGAAATCAGTTTTTCATTCTTATTTTCCTTGACGTAGAGAACAGTGGCAACACTACTGAACGCAACTAGTTACCTTTTTCCTTTACGTAGAGAACAGTGGCAACACTACTGAACGCAACTAGTAACCTTAGATATTTAGTACTAGTGTGAAGGGTTAAACAGGTTAAGAACTGTCTCTATACCCTCTTGACTGCCCGACGCCTGTTGCCTTTATGTGATGGTGAATACATGTTTCCATTGATAATATAGTTTTAACAACTGAAACACTAACACGAACATGTATTTTCTCGCACACTACCTTTTTCATTGAAGCTTCCCTTTTTCATTGAAGCTTCCCATTTGGATATAAAGCTTCCTTTATGTATCCTGTTATGATTTTATGAAATTGTGTTGGAGCTTCTCATTCTCACCATCATGATCTCTGGCTGCAAAATAATGGCAGGAGAGTAGAAAACAACAATTTATCAGGAGATGTGATGTCACTGATGAGCTGCATCAGTCTTACATTTCTGTAAGTTAAAATATTGGATCCTCTGTGTGTGTGTGTGTACGTATCAATACAGCTGGACTGCTACTCACCGACAAAGCTATTCTTTGCCTTGCAGAAATGTATCATATAACCACCTAGTTGGTAGTATTCCAACAGGCAATAACTTCTCACGGTTTTCTCCTGATAGGTTGGTTAATCGTGGAACACTGAGCTGGTGTTGGCATTTTTACGAACATTTGTGACTAATGTACCCTTTGTGAATAGCTTTGTAGGAAATCCTGATCTTTGTGGCTATTGGCTTGGTTCTTCATGTCATGCACCTCATCCAACCGAGCGAGGTAAGGATGCCTTGAAGTATGATCATAGTTTTTTTCACTCTTTTCAGGTTAAGACAGAGCAGCCATGAAACCTTTCCTTTTCATTTTTTAGCGTGTTTCAGTGGACCATGTAGAAACAGTGCGAGTTAGCATATGTGTCACAAATTCTGGGCTCTTTTACAAAGAATTTATTTTTTGACAACAAAAATTCAGATTGGATGAGTTACTTCTCAATTTTGAGATTGAGAGCAAAGCTTATACAAAGATATTGGAATTCTGCTGCGTGTATGATTTCATATATAGGAACATCTTTTTCGTCTTACCTTTATAGGCTCGGGATATGCGTCTTACTAAGTATCAGAGAAGTGTGTGAGATTGCCCTCGTTGGGTTTTTTCATATTGTTTATTGCTATCTCAGTCGGATGAGCCTTGCTATAAGCATCGTTACATCCTGCATTGGAGCTTTGTATATAAGTTGATCTTTTCTACAGCTAATTCACTTCAGTTGCTAAGTCTAAGAATGAAATTGTTTCTGTTTGCAGTCACAATTTCTAAAGCAGCTATACTGGGGATTGCTGTAAGTGCCCTGGTGATTCTCCTCATGATCTTGGCAGCAGTATGCTGGCCCAACAATCCTGTACCTTTTCCAGAAGGATCACTGGACAAACCAGGTAGTTGCCTTGATGATTTGTACCCTTGTTTTGTGTCCAAAACGATTTCATGAGGGAGATGACATAAATATTCGAAGTTGGCTTAACTAGGACCAATTTTGACCTCCCAATGCCTGTAATTTAATATGCTAATAAAAGAAATACAGGAACCCAGAAGGTAAAATGAGAATTTTGATTTTGCAAATGAATACTATAGTTGACGATTGTGTGTAGGTAACCTCCAATACAGTAATGCATCATATGATTTAAGTTGTACTCCTATTTTACTATTTCCTATGCCTTCTTTGTTGACAAGCAGTCAATTACTCATCTCCGAAGCTTGTGATCCTTCACATGAACATGGCACTTCATGTGTACGAGGACATCATGAGGATGACAGAAAACTTGAGCGAGAAGTATATAATTGGTTATGGTGCATCAAGTACCGTGTACAAGTGTGTTCTCAAAAACTGCAGACCAGTGGCGATTAAGAGACTCTACTCCCACTACCCACAGTGCCTCAAGGAGTTTGAGACAGAGCTTGAGACAGTTGGAAGCATCAAGCATCGGAATCTTGTCAGCCTTCAAGGTTATTCCTTGTCCCCTTCTGGGAACCTTCTCTTCTACAACTACATGGAAAATGGAAGCCTGTGGGATGTCCTTCATGGTACGTGTTTTTTTTTTTTTTTTTTTTTTTTTTTACAATGTCCAATGTGTAAACTAGTATGTCATATCCATAGGTGAGTTGATCTTAATATCACATCTAACATTTTACATGCTGTAGTTTATTTTGGTTTGTGTTGAACAAAATTTACTACAGCATGTCAAATGTTATGGTACTTTATGGTTCACTTTTTGAGGAATGCTAGTTTACATCTATTACACTTCCCTCAATCTGTTTCTCTGATATTAGATTTGGATCAAGAATTTGGAGGAGAAAGGAAAAAGAGATGGAACAGTTGTAAGGATCTAAACATTGTGATTTGTTCGATCCTATGACTTTTCTGTTCCCTTTCCTTTTCCTTACCAAATCATTTATCCCAATGCAGGCTTAAGGGATAGCTAAATTCCCTTATATTACACAATCAACTCCCTGTAGTTTCTCTTCTGTGACATTTGAACCCATGAAATTACCTCGGATTCTCATAAACCGACCTAACTTCCTATGCTTCATGACTGGTGTGGACCTACTCTATGTTTCTCATACTTGTTCTGTGTACCTTGTAGGCCCTACAAAGAAGACAAAGCTAGACTGGGACACTCGTCTTCAAATAGCGCTGGGAGCAGCACAAGGACTTTCATATCTCCACCATGATTGTGACCCTCGCATAATCCATAGGGATGTGAAGTCATCCAACATACTGTTGGACAAGGAATTCGAGGCTCATCTTACAGACTTTGGCATCGCGAAAAGCTTGTGCCTCTCCAAGTCCCATACTTCTACTTACATAATGGGTACCATTGGTTACATTGATCCCGAATATGCCCGTACTTCCCGTCTCACCGAGAAGTCGGATGTCTACAGCTTTGGGATCGTGCTTCTTGAGTTGCTGACCGGAAGAAAAGCAGTGGACAATGAATGCAACCTCCATCATATGGTCAGTTTTCTCTCCTCTTTATAAAACCAATTGAGTTTTTTTTTTTTTTATCTGAAATGCCTCAACTATTTTTTGCCAGCAAAAAATGAGATGATATAGGTTGTTGTAATGCACGATTTTTTTGTCCTTGCACATTGCATTGGAAATGTCAAAACACATTCGAGAGAAATGCTTTACTTGTTTGACGTTGTCTTGGATAGTATTTATTTTTGTCTTCACACTGTTGGTTTTACGGATCATAGAGATGTATAGTTTAGCAAGATAACTTTCTATCCAATTAATTTTTGAGTGGAATTGTTGGAGGACAAAGGCAGTTGGTTTCTGATTTTGGATGGCCAGTTGTACGGGTATTGTTTCCTCATTTTAGCTAATGCCAATTTCGCTTGGTTGCTCATGCATGACTCCAGCCATCAAGGCATTAGCATCATTACTGACCATTGAAAAGAGGTGAAGAAGTTGATAATTGGGTTTCCAGAGTTTAACCACAGCGGTTGCTATTCCCATTTCCGTATTGAGACTTGACCTTTTTTTGATCCTCGTATTCCATTTGAGTTCATTGAACTCCTATTTTGCAAATTGAAATTTCTATTTCATGAACTGTCAGCACTAGATGGCAGGTTAAATAAATGGTTTATTTTTTGATATGGGCTTCTTTTGATGATGAATTATGACAGATCTTATCCAAGACCGCTAACAATGCAGTCATGGACACCGTTGATCCTGAGATATCCGCCTCGTGTAAGGATCTGGGGGAAATAAAAAAAGTATTTCAGCTTGCACTTCTGTGCACCAAGAGACAGCCATCCGATAGGCCAACCATGCATGAAGTTTCACGCGTCCTGGGAAGCCTTGTCCCACCCGACGGTGCAAAACAATCTGGCCTGGCCTTGCCTGCACCCCTCCCATCGGCTAAGGTGACCACTTGCTACATGGATGACTATGCAAATCTCAAGACTCCCCACTTGGTGAACGTCCCATCCATGAGCACCTCTGATGCCCAACTGTTCCTTAAATTTGGAGAGGTAATTTCTCAGAACAGTGATGAGTGAAGGAATAAAAATGGAAGAGAATTTAAGAGAGTGGGTAATTTTTGCGTAGAAGTTTTAGGAGCTGTTATTGTGGGTTAGGAAACGGAAAGAGGGTCTGTTCTCTTGAGTTGGAAGATTTGAATTGATGTATCTCGACTGTACTCTGGAATTATTCTAGTGCTTAACGCCTTTCAGCTATAGTACATTAGACTTCTACCGGCTACCGGGAAAACTATTAGACTAGATCAAAGGACTAGATCGATCAGCAGCCGTAGCTGCAGTATATAAGAAGCAGTAGTTGGGTTTGATTGGTGGGGGACCAGTGGTTCAGGGCTCTGGCCCTTGACTGTTTGGCAGACACAGTTAATTACACAGGAGGTGGGTGGAGCACTGCAATATCTGTATACCCAGCAATAATGCAATTTTTGGAGCCTCGTTTGGGTGAAAATAATTGTCCTGTGAATATGGAAGACTGCATTGATGGTATATCTGGCCAATAGAGGTTCAGAAAAGTATGTCTGAAACACCCTTAGTGTTGTGATGAGAGCCACCAACGACATAACGCACTACGAATAAATGATTGTTACAAATATTGAATCTAATAACAAAATTGTGCGAAACAAATGAGATAGAAAATCAAAGCAAGAGAGATTTTACTTGGCTTGGCTTATGTTGGGTGTAAAAAAAAAAAAAAAGGTTGCCCCAAACTGAGCCCAAGGTGTATGCACCCAAAAGGGTGCTCAAACAAGTGAAAAGTGGATCAAGTTCGACCCACATTCGAACTCAATCCCAAAAGCCCGAAACAACAAATTACAATCCCGTATAACAAATATGAATGTTTCAACTCAACTTGAAACCCAAGTTAGTATTCAAACGATTTATCTCCATCAATTTTAAATAATCATGCAAAATCCCATGACCAATTTTTAAATGATAGATACAATAGTCGCAAGAATTAAAACTGACTAACAGCAGAAATTAGTAATATTGTACCTCTAAGAAAAAGCAACATCAACAGACTACCAAATAAAGTCAAGTATATCAAAGAACTCATCAGCTGTCATGCTAAATTTGACTCCAATTTGCTTTCCCAGGCCACAATACTTACCAAAATCAAACCCAACTTGCTTCCCCACATCATCAAAACATCTTTGCACCAATACAGTAGTATCTAAAACAGATTTTTCAATATTCTTAGCAGCGGTGGTTGTTCCACCGCGCACTTCACTTCCTTCAAGAAAGTACAGATCGCTGCGTTGCAATCGACACTCCTCAAGACAAATTTAGCATCAAATTTTTTAACTTCATATTTGGCATCAGAAAGCAAAGCCTACACTGCAGAATATGTACTTTCTTGAAGGGAGAATAGTGGTAGGTGAAGCAGCAAAGTTCCCCCCGTTACAAGTTAGTTGGAAGGGGATTTGGGCCTTTGGATAGTGAATTTTGTTTTTGTGTTTTAAAAATTTATATGTGATTTAACGGCCCAAACCCCCTTGTAGAACATGGGGAATTTGCAACAGGGGATCTGGTTCCGCAAAGTTCGGCCTTGGTTTTGAAGCTTTGTTTATTTTGGGGTTCAATTTCATTTCGTCTTAAAATATGGCTTTTTCCCCACTTTTTGACTCCGGCCAGAACTCGATTCCCATTAGCCTTCGTAATGGGCTCAAACAGAACTAGTATAATTCGGGCAGCGCTAGCATGGGAATTACGGTTATGTGTATTGACGACAAGCATTGCTTTTCGGGGTCATTATTGTAACCTTTCGATAGAAAATTGAGCAATTAAAAATTTTAGTTTGGAGGGCGAAGTGAAAAAGGGTCATTTCATTTAGGCTACAACATGAAATTGACTCTTATTTCTCTCAGCGGGATTTATTTGTGCTCCTAAATTTAGCATACGATTAGCATTGGATGGACCAGCTTGCTCGAACGAATAACGAATGAAAATAAAGCTACTTTTTTCCCAGAAATGTGGAACGCGATGAAAGGCAAAAATCATCAACTAGCAAAGCTACTTCCAAACAAAAAAACCAACCTGATACGAAATATAGAAGAAAAGTGAAAAAAACTAGAGAAACATAACTTGGAAGATTTCAAAGCTGCTACTGGTAGAAATCTTCTCAAATAATGAAAATTAAATAACCCGTGCATACATTAATACGAACACGAGTACACGAAAGATTTAACCTTCAATGCCAACTTTTTTGGAAAAGAAATCTAAGTTTGATTTTTTTACGTTATTCTAGAGTTGGAGAATCAAAAGAGATGGGGTGAACATTACTGTAAAAGATTAGGAAGTTTTTTTTATTTTTTTATTTGAATTTCTTTAGAATAAGATTTTGATTAGAAATATTTTTGTTTAGGTTAGAATTATTATCTTTCCGTATTTGGTTTGATTTTGATTTCCATTTTTATAAGGATTCTCGGTCTAGTTGAATTAGGATTTGTTTCTTCTTTCATTATTTCATTAGTTTGAGTTCTGGTTGAATTATGATTTGCTTCTTATTTAATTAGTTTGAGTTCTAGTCGAATTAGGGTTTGCTTATTATAAAGGGTCCGTTTTTTGGGAAGACATAGTAAATGGGTCTTTACTGCAATAAGGATATCAACTTTTTCTTTAATGCCAAGAGGATAAATCACCTACACATTCCAAAAATGCCTCCACTAGCCAATGAAAGTGCCTAAGACCCTAGGGTACCCTATGAAAGTGTCTAAACCACTAAAACCCTGTAATTGGAAAGTGCACCCTAAACCTAAACCCTAGGGAACCCTATGAAAGTGCCTAAAACACTAGGGTACCCTATGAAAGTGCCTAAACCACTAAAAACCTATAATTCGAAAGTGCACCATAAACCTAAACCATAGGGTACCCTATGAAAGTGTCTAAACAACTAAAACCCTATAATTGGAAAGTGCACCCTAAGTGCCTAAACCCACTATACCATACCCCAAAGAGCCTAAACCCCTTAAAATTGAATCCCAAAATTGAACCCACCCCCAAAATTGAAGAGAGAGAAATTAATTTCATCCCATTCCATCAATTTTGTCTCACACATACATGAGAGAGAGAGAGACGGGAAAGTCTAGTGTCAGGTCGCTATCATGGGGGGCTTGGGACAATTGTCAGCGGCTGCGGCTTTATTCATTTCTCTTCCGCGACTTTATTACTTCATTAAGGGAATTTTTGTCTAGTGTTGTCCTTGAGCCATCAAATATTTTCGATAAATGTATTGGATGCCTTAAAATAAGTTAAGGTGGACTAAACACCATTTAAAGCCCAAAACTTGGCCTTTGCACCAATTTTTTGTATTATAAATAGGGATATAACCTTCTTAGTTGCTTCCACACCTGCTTAATCTTTCATTCTAAATCCGAGGATGTCATACTTGCTTCCACACTTGCACTCAGGATGGAGGTGGATTAGGCGATCTTAGCTGAAGAAGAACATCTCGTAATCATCCGATTCGGCCATGATTAGGAGTCCAGGGCCGGCCCAAACCCATGAGGCCTGGGCCTAGGGCACTCAAAAATTCCCCCAAAATTGGGCACTCTCATAATTTTTAGTGGTATGCATAGGTAGATGTCTTTTATAGCCCAATTGAAAAAGAAAAAGGCCCAATAAAAATAAAGAGGCCTAAAACAATTATAATGAACATTGGGCCTAAAGGACCAACCTAAAACAAACCCTCCTGATAATTTGGGAATCTAAATCGGTAAATGGTTTTGTTTTGGGAATCTGAATGGCTAGGATACATCTATACTCTTTAAACAGTAGTATTTATTGTTCAAAAAACACATATTAAGTCCAAGATTATTTTTTATTTGAGTTTGACTACATGGCCTTTTAATTATCGTTTGTTGACCTATAACCTGATCTCCATACTCCACAAATTTCAATATTTTTATTGTTTTATCTGTAGTAATTTTAGAATCAATCTTGAACGATTTTGGGGATTAAAAGAATGTGATGTTCTATTTAGTATAATATATAACATTGATTTTACACAAAACCCCGCTAAGTTTTTAAAAATAAAAAATAAAAAAATCATATAAGCCAAATTGCCACAGCTATCATAAAGACAACGATAGAGGACTTAAAGAGGAAGAAATTATGAACCAGCAAATGCATGCAATCTTTTGCCAATCTGATTAAAAAACAAGTGCAATTAAAAAAAATAAATTATTGTAAAATATAACAAATTAATCAATCTAACACTAACAGACACTGAATCTACTATGAATTTAGTATAATGTCGAAAAAACCAATTATTGCAGACAGCGAGTGAGCGTTATATGGCATTTGGACTTTTTAGAGATTGTGGATTTTTTAGTCGCTCTTGTTAGCCATTGAGGTTATAATTCGTACTCTTTTTTTTTTTTAATACTCGTTGCTGGAAAAATTATTTAAGTGGTATACTCTCAGGGTACAATTTTTAGGCTAAGCTTAGGGCACTCCAAACTCTTGAGTCCGCCCTGATTGGGATGAAACTTGCATGCAGATGGATAAGGTTCTGGCTTGCACAATAAAAAACTTCGCGGTCATACACCTAGTGGACATCACGGAGGTGTCCAACGTCAATATAATGTATGAATTGTATGATCCATCCACCATAAATTTTTTTTTTTCTTTTTTTCAGGGGAAAATGCATAATGATTGATCTTGGCACGGGAAACAACAACGAGATCAATTGGGCAATGAAGGACAAGCAAGAGTTCATTGACATTTGTTGAGACTGTGTACCGTGGGGCCAGAAAGGGTCGTGGGTTGGTTATTGCACCCAAAGATTACTCCACTAAGTACCGTTATTAAGCAAAAAAGAACTTGTTGTGTCGTCATTGAAACTGTACAATCAAGCAAAATTGTGTTTGCTTATTATTACGAGTTTTGCTTCTCTGTGCACGCACAGAGTCTCGTACTCACTAAGTTTAAATTAATTTTATTTTTATTTTTTTTGCGTGTTTGTTGGTTAGAAAAACAGTTGTTTACGATTTGTCATTCTTTTTATTGTTGCCTACAACTTGCCGCGATAAACGACAGCTTCTTGCATGTCTTAATTCCATCTCAATCATTCGTGGTACAAGAAAAGGAACAAGTGCAAGCTCATTGAAGGATTAGTTAAAGAATTCAAAACGACTTAACAGTAAACAAAGGACAAAGAACGTGTTGCATTTAATTAGTTATTGGAGAAACCTTTATGCTTGAAGAACGATGAAGCATCACTAACCCACCCAAATCTATTGCTCATCCCCTTCTAGACACCGTTCATGAACAATAGAGAGAAACCCCGAATGGCCAAACAATTACTAAAAAAGTTAGTCCAAAAAAATACCGCATGTCTCATATGAAGTATTGGTCAGTGGCGCCACGTCAAGCTACGTCGCATACAAAGTATGCTACATCTATTATAGTATTGCAGAATGGTTTTTTGTGAGGAGCAATGTGGATGCGACAAGTGTCATGTAGTGATTGGACCACAATTTGTTTTTGTTTGTTTTATGACTACAAATATCTATTGTTAATCAATCTTTGATTTATGGTAAAAAAATTTGAATTTGGAAAAGTTTCAAAATGGAATCATCATTTGAAAAGCATTGGATAAGAATCCCATCACTTGATTTGGACACCCAAAAGGCAAAAGTAAAGATCCAAGCCTCTGAATATCACTATTATAATACAAAAAAGATTAATTCGAGAATGCTTTTCTATGAATGGTAGGCAGAATATATGGAATATCATAGGTGGAATCTATGATTGATTAATTATAATAAGTTAGAAAATGTTGACAAGTTAATTTCCTAGAGTCCATGATTAATTTACGTATCTTAAAAGGAGAAGATATATACCATATTGTAATTGAATTCATACATATACGAATCAATACAAGTACATCACAATTGAAATTGACCCATTCCTGTAACTTCAAATTTCTTTGATCATTTCTTTTTAATTTTGTTAGTTTGTAGTTGTCTTCATTTATACCCTGTTATTATTTGATGATTGTTGTATTTCCTCTAAAATAGCAGTAATTGAAATTTTCACTCCCTTTTTTGTTTACCCAAGATTGAAACAATATAATGCAATCAATTGGCTATGGGTGCTCTTCTCCTCTTCAAAGCGTCATTTAGCATTGATAGTACCATGAAAGCATGATGGGGTACGTTTCATTAAAGGTTTGATCGTCTTTCACTCATTGTGTTTTAGAGTTAGTGTTTTCTTTTTATTTTTATTTTTATATACCTTTTTATGGTGCACCTCTTTTTTGTTCATTTTTACTATAATATATGCAAAGTAAGTGCTTAATTTTGTTAGTCTCATTTAGTTGTATTAGATAGTCGATCATAGTGGAAATATTCTGATACTTGGAGAACATTAATAGGAAGAACACTAATTAATGCAAATTGTAAAAATGTACATTCTTCGGCTGTTTCTAGATGGGAATTACTAGCAACTAATTAATGCAAATTAGCATTACAAAGGTAAAATTAGAGACTCCATGGATCATTTTTCACTCTCCTCTCAACTTAGTCTACATCTAATATAGTATTGCAGCATGATTTTTCGTGAGGAGGGCTCTCATCGCGACAAGTGGCAGGGAAATAATTGGTTTATTGTATAGAATTTTCAGCGAAGCATATGACATAATCATATGCATCAAAGATACTATGTTATAAGTCTTTTCTAAATTTGAAAGCCAAAAATCTTGCTTTTAATTGATTGGCTTAGCAATAAAGTTGAACTAATTTTTGAAAAAAATGAGGAGATATGGTAACCTGTTTTTAAAAAAAGAATGAGAAATATCTAGAAAGATTTAAATATATACTCCATATATAGGTTCCACTTCTCCTCCGGACTTCCACACCTCCGTGATCCGAGCATTTTTTTGACGATCCGAACGTCCAATGTGTTCAGAAGGTGTTTTCAAGGGTCCACGCGGGAAATCTCAAAAAAATAAAAAATTGGGAAAGGCTTGATCCAAGCAGTTTTTCGCAAAACTGTATATTTACAGTTTTGTGAAAAACTGCTTGGATCAAGCTTCCCGGTATTTTTTTTTAAGATTTCCCGCGTAGACCCTGGAAAACACCTTTTAAACACATTGGACGGTTCGGATTTTCCAAAAATAATTTTTAAAAGTGAAAAAAAATGGGATTTTCCTTCAACCCGGGAGTCCGGATAGGAAAATCCCCGTATATATATATCCGGATCATATATATATATCCGGATCATATTAGGGATCCCTGATTTCCGCCCAAATCCGGTCCTGCCTCCACAGCCGTTGGATTAAATCCAACGGCCCACACGCATTCCTTCATTAAACTGACCCTCAGATTTAAAATGGATCCTTTAAGGGTCAAGGGTTCAACAACAAAAGCCCTACTTTTTCTAACACCCCTCATTTTGCACGCCACTTCTGGAGAGAAGAGAGAGAAACGATTCTGTGAGAGAAGAAGGACGAACGACGAATGACGAGCTCCAGACTCCGATCATCTAAGAGAAGAACAACGAACAAACGAAGGAGGAGAAGAACAAGAAGAAAAACAAGAAATCGATCCACCACAGAAGAAATCGATCCACCACACACCCACAACCGCTGCACTATCTCTGTCCATTCTCTCACTCAAGGTATCAAACGCCATCTCTTGTTATTTTCTAGGTTTGGCTCGCTTTCTGTTTAAATTTAGGGTTTCTCAGTTTGTTTGAAAAGTGTTTGAAGTTAGGGTTTCAAATTAGTGAAAATTGTGAAGTTAGGGTTTCAAATTTGAATCTCATTTAGTAGAAAACCAAAAATGGATTGTGAATAGTAAAACAAGTAAACCATACATTTTCCCTTATAGATTTAATTTTCAAATAGAGCAGGAAATTCGTTGATAAAAATTCCTTCAATCACTAGTCTCATATTTAACTTGGAGTATGTTATTTTAAGCTGCTCACTTTTAATTTGCCGACTGTATTCAATTTTATGTGATGAGTGATCCACCATATTGAAGGCATTGAGTTGAGTTATTAGCACCAAACCGGAGTTTGTACACTAATGGAGTAAGAGGTTTGGTTTTAAGCTTGCCTTGATTTGGTTTTAAGTAATGGAGTTTGTACAGTAATGGAGTAAGAGGTTTGGTCCAGTGTTCATGGAATTTCTTTGTTCCAATTTGTTAATACCTTACTTAAAAATTGTGTTGTTTGTGATGTTTCACGTCCATGAAGGTTTGTTGTGTACTAAAATGGTTTTCTATCCAATATGGATTTGTGGTCCTGATCACCTTTGTTAATATGCAAGCATGTGATGAAGTTTCAATGATTTTAAATTTTATCACCCTTATAATGCTACCATTTTCCAGATTCAAAGTAGAGTTAAAAGAGAATTGTTGCTTCTTTACGCTAGAATGATTCGGATACTAGTGTACATGTGTGTGTGTTATACATTATTGTGTAATCTCTCTCGAATAGATGGAAGTGGAAGGAAGTTATTGCGGAGATGAGATTGATTTTGGGATGATGTGCTTTTGCGGAGAAGTAGCACCATTGTGTAAGTCAAAATCCAAAGCGAACCCAGGCCGAAGATTCTTTGGGTGTTCCAACTACATGGTAGTGATTTCAATGAACCTAATGTTTGTTTTCTGGTCTCGTTATTTTTTTTTTTAATCAACCACAAATTGTGCCCTTGTTTTTTGGTGAAGAATGAAGAAAATTGCACATTTTTTTGCTGGTATGACCCCCCGCCAACTTCGACAAAAAAAAAAGGGTTTGAGGACACTGAAGATTTGGAAATTGAGAGACGTGGGGAAGGCCAGTGAACAAGCTGAGAGTAGTTCGACCCCTTTGACGAAAAATGAAGAAATGCACGTTGATGGAAATGCAATGCAGTTGAAGATTGATGCAATGCAAGAGGAAATTCAAAAATTGAAAGTTGCCAACGCAGTCAAGCATCCTACACAAGAGCACCAAATTAAGGGAACCTCAACGTGTAAAGTCTTGTTTTATGGTTTTCTGGGTTGGTTAATGTATTTCATGTACACTTCATTTGGCAATTCATTTGGCAAAGGCAATCACTTAGCATTGCCTTAGTGGTGTAATGCAACCGTCTTTTGTAAGGCAACTGGCCTATTGTAGTGAATTTTAATTTCGTTAGTTTGTGTATGTTGGACCTATGTTTGAGTACTTTGGCTCCTTACTGAAATTGAACTCTGTTTGAATGTCTGGAAAAACTCTATAATGAATGTCTTGCCATATTTAGTTTGAATGCCTGGACTTCCTCCCATAGGTGCCTCAGCTTTGTTCTAACTAGAACATTGCCTTCTTGTGTAGTACGTATATTGAATAAGAGGAATTTCATTGAAACGAGAGACTCTCTACTTGAATCCATTTGATCAAAAAGTGCATTGAGTGTATTTTTTTTGCAAAGAATGATGAGAGAAACCCAACATTATTGTTCTTTTTTTGTATCAAATCTTAGCTTTTTACACTTCCACGCAGCAGCCAAATCTTGGTAATGGCCTTTCTAATCAAAACAACTAAGAGAATGGACAGAGATAGTGCAGCGGTTGTGGGTGTGTGGTGGATCGATTTCTTCTGTGGTGGATCGATTTCTTGTTTTTCTTCTTGTTCTTCTCCTTCTTCTTCTCCTCCTTCGTTTGTTCGTTGTTCTTCTCTTAGATGATCGGAGTCTGGAGCTCGTCATTCGTCGTTCGTCGTTTGTCCTTCTCTCACAGAATCGCTTCTCTCTCTTCTCTCCAGAAGTGGCGTGCAAAATGAGGGGTGTTAGAAAAAGTAGGGCTTTTGTTGTTGAACCCTTGACCCTTAAAGGATCCATTTTAAATCTGAGGGTCAGTTTAATGAAGGAATGCGCGTGGGCCGTTGGATTTAATCCAACGGCTGTGGAGGCAGGACCGGATTTGGGCGGAAATCAGGGATCCCTGATATGATTCGGATGGTATATATATATATATATATATGTGTGTGTGGCATTCTGATTAGTTATTATAATTTTAGTATTTATGTTTGACATCGCAAACTTATTCAAAACAAATCCCAAACCTGTATATACCAAAAAAATGAGAAATTTTAAGAATTAAAAATTTTCAATATCCTCAGACATCCTTTCGATTGACAAGTCTCCCGCTTGCAATTGCCCAGAACAACCTCATCAATGAGATTATGAAGGACTACAAAATGTTATTCTCTCAACCAAATTGCTAACGATAGGAAGATAACTCACATGTTGTTTCGGTTATTTAATTAACTAATGTTGACTGTCCACTATGTAGGATATGTTATTGTCCATTCATTGAAGTATTCCGAATGAACTTGCTTTGTGAGGTTACTTTTTAGATATTTTGTTAAATTGCAATTTTTTTTTTTGTAGAGGTGTTGAATGATTTATGGAATTCGACAATTTAAACTAATTGTGTGTACCTGAATTCGTCCTGTGCATAGCACGGGTTTCCTGCTAGTTATAAGTATGCCGCATGCATTAAGTGAAATACCGCATGTTCAAGATCGGGCATTAAGTGACATACCGCATATTTACATATGTGACATTATAACTTATACCGCATTTCTTAGATACGGCATTAATTGAAATAGATACTAAATGTGTGTTTAGCCACTTATTGCACAAGTGTCTTTATGAAATGGATCTTAACTTTCTTTTTGGAAGAAGGTTAGAACAGAGGGAAAGTTCTCAAAGACGTAATGAATCGAATGCAAATGAATCGGATGCAAGTGTAATATGCGGTTGTACCATTTGTATACCAATTTTTTCAATTAAATAGTGACAAATGTTGTATTTATTTAAACACGACCTTGCTTTTCAACAAAAAAAACATACAAAGGTGTTGTTGCCCTTGGAAAAATCCAATAATCAATTACATGAACTTTTCATTCCGTAAATCGATAGACCGTGATTTTTTCATTCTTGGATTTTTCTTGCTTTCTCGAGTTCTCGGTTCTTACTGTTATTTTTTGGTCCAAGAATTAATGTGAAACCTGCCTCTGTCCCGACTTACTTGGGGAAAATCGACAATCGAGAGAAAGGGAAGCGTATCCATCTCGGATATAATAAAAGCCAATAAGAATTTGCTTCAAAAAATACAATGAGAAGTTGTTTTCTTTGAATCAAATCATGCTAATCATAAAACACTATACCCAATAGTTGGTTTTTTTTTTCCCCTCATTCATAATACCTAATCTATCACATGGGGGAGAACGAGACTTGATCCTGGGATGCAGTGTGGGGCATCCAAAAGCTCTAACGCATGAGTTAGCCACCACTTGTTTTGTAATCTTTATTATTATTTTTTTAACTTGTACGTAACATTAATAATAAGTGGACAACTAAGTTTAGGGTCAGGCTTGGACAATCCAACTATTGGGGACTGTTTGGTCAAATCAATCAAGACCATGTGCAACCTAGTTTAATATGAATCTGAAACACATTTATCTTGATACAAATGGGTTCCGAGCTGGTGTTGCAATTTTTTTTTCTCAAACAATATGCGATTAGCATGATAAATAGTGTATTGGACAGAGTTTTGAAAATTAAACAATTTCGATTGTTGAAGTAGGTCCGAAAAATACTTTCAAGAGGACTAGGGTGAGTTTTGCCACACTTTTTTCGGTTTATTTGATATGGTCTTTTTAGTTGTTTTCTCTTAATTTTTAATAAATTTGGATTGGCTTATAACGTCAAATTTTTCGTCTCGATAAGAGCAATCGGATAAATATCAAAACCAAAGACAATTTATAGATAAGAAGTTTTCTATGAGACGAAGGAAAAAATTCTAAATATTTTATTTTGCCATCCTAAACTAATATTTCCGTTATGATTCCACCCTAATGGATTTGAATCATTATGATTTCATCTTGTAAATTGATTATGGGACCATTTTGCCCTTATCCCTTTTTCAATAGTAGGGGTTTCAATAAAAATACAAAACATAAAAAGGAAACTTTCCTGTTTCTCCTCATAATGATTATGAGCAATAGAGATACTTGAGGGAAAGACGAGAGAGTCACCATATTCTCCTCACACTCAATCAGTGGCTATATCGAATCATTATATATCCTTTCCTCTCGAAACCTCCAGGGTCTATGATTAACTCTTTCGGGTCAGCAACTTTCCTTTTATTAGTTCCCACTGCCATATTTTCTCCACGAACCTGCTGCCATAATTTAGAAACCTTTTTGTTTTCCCTCTTCTGGAGAATAGCCGCTCACCATTCTTTCTATCCTCTCTTCCCTGTCCTTCTTCCCCTTTCCTCCTCTGACCTCGTTCATTGACGACGGCGACCACGAATCATCAACCAAATTCGGGTTTGTTGGCGACACGACCACGCAACCTCATGAGGCAACGATGACGCCGAGTTTTGAGCCAGACTATCCAGATCATCAACCATCTCGGGTCGGGAGCGTAGACCATCGGCAGAAGAAGACAGAACTTCAACACCTTTCTTTAGTTTATGGATCTAGGTGTAGTTTTTGTCTAGATCTAAGTGTGGCTTTTTCTTTCTTTAGTTTATATACATACAGTTATATATATGTATTGCTTGCGAGCTTGGATTGTATCGTAGATGGTGTCGCCCCAAGCGTAGGGCTAGGTCGGCGGTAGCATAATAACCGGAACTCCGGGTCGAATCCACAGGGACCGAACGCACCCGGCGTGAGAGTTGTCTTGCAAGTGTAGGTTTCAGCCTTAAAGCGGCAAACTTGGCTTTGTAATTTGGGGGTGGAATTCACTTAACTTCGTGAATGACGCGGGATTAAGAAGACTAATTAAAACAAGGCTAAGTCAAGGGGTTCATAACACCCATGCCTTAGGCCGATTCGTTCTCCTCTAAGATAACCGGCTCGGGGACGTTGTTAAACAACCCCGAACGGAAGATTTGGTGATTAAACTCGTTTGACTAGAAATGGTGTTTCTCAAAGAATAGGATTCTTGTGCCATTTATACAAACATTTTGATTGACATAGCCCGAAGCATCACATGTGCCAAGTGGTCAAGCCCTTGGCTACGTGTGATCAACGCGATTAACAAATCCAAATTTTGATACATAAAATTAATCCTAACTCTTTGATTAACAAGCAATGTTTGAATTATGGCGAGGAGAGTGAATCAACCTAAGTCACGGGGTGCTAATCACCCCATGACCAAGCCTATAACGACTACTCGGTAATTACTAAGTAAAACATGCCTAGTTTTATAAAGGAAATAAAGAACATGACAAGTGACATTAAAAACTTATTTTTATGGAAGATCCTAAGTTAGCCTACCACTTTAATACTTGAGAAATTAACTAACAAGGTTTAGAACAAGGATTTTTAAGAGAAAATAGCTAGAGGAACATGGAAATGAGAAACTTCACAAGAACGAAATTCAACTAGATAGATAGAACAATCTAAGCACGAGCTACAACATTAATAAACGATAAATTAACGGGAGAAGTAAACTTACATGAGAGTTCTAGAGAGAGAAAGCTTAAAAATCGTCCAATGGAGGAGCAAAAATTACACTAGGAAATGAAAGAGTAAAGGATGGGGGAGAAGGAGAGATAAGAGTGCCTATATAGTCTTTTCCTTCTCTCTCTACAAAATATCCAAATAAAGCTCTCACAACAACCATAACTTGTCATTAATAGAAAGTAAATAAAGAGCAAAAAAATTGGTTCGGAGTAGTTCTAGACCGGTCCAGAATTATTCCGGATCGGTCCAAAATAATTCCGGATAGGTCCGGAATCGTCTGGAAATTGTTGGGCAATTCTGGATCGGTCCAGAGTAATTCCGGATAGGTCCGGAATCATCTTGACTTGAATTTGACCTCTTTGATCCCTCCCGTTGAATTGCGTGCTTCCGGACTTCCGCCAAAACACTTAAATGAGTTGTGCGACCCTCGGGGAAGGTGTTCCTTGGTCACTTGAGTGCTCGTTCACTCCCGGACTCCACCGGGAGTTTTTGTGAGTGTCCAACACAGCTTCAAAGCCAATGGCGTGACTTGTGACTTTTCGCATTCCCGGGCCTTGGCCGAATCGTCGTTTCATAGCTCTTGAGGCCCGGTGTTGGCGTGCCATGGGGCACGTGGCCCTCGGTAACTTGGGACGGTTCCCAATGCGCTCCAAAATGCGTTTATTCACGTGTTTCACCTGTAACTAACAAAAACAACACTATACGCATATCAAACATATAAAGCTCGAAATCGCATGTGTGTGTGAGCAAAATGAGCTAGATAAACCCGGATATCTACAATAGTAGGGGCTTATCATGTATAGATATATTTGTGGGTTATTCAATTTATTTTTATAAAGTCTTCATTTCTCATGAATCTGGGTTTTCTGGGTTAATCAGATAATGCTAGGTAATTAATTTACCATGTTTTTGGACAATTTTCTAATTCCAAGGTTAGTAATTTACCATGATGTTACTCCTTATTTTTTATACTATGAATTAACATGGTTTATTGGTTTCTTGTATTGGATGATTCAGTACAGTAAACATTGTAAATCAATAAACCATGATTCCATATCCTTAGAAAATGGATTATGAAAAATAAATTACCATGTTTTGTTATGTCTTCTCCCACTTTTCATGTTCGTGTTATAGTTCTCGTTAGTGGTTCATTTGTTTACCATGTTAGTGATTCGTCCAGTGAACATGGTTTATTAATCTATCATGTTTTCTATATTTATCGTTTATAATTTATCATTTTTTTATACTGTATAAGATGGTTCATTAGTTTATCACGTGTTTTACATAATCTAATATGGTTACTTAATTTATCATCTTTTTTGTGTTCATTGTCATAAGGAATTCTTCATTTTTTTTTTTAGATTTTAGGTGTGAGAAGATTAAGAGAAAGAGAATTATAAGGCTGAGAGAGAGAGAGAGAGAGATTAGGAAAATTGGGAGAGAGAAATATTAAGAAAATTTGGAGAGAGAAATTTTAGGAAAATTGAGAGAGAGAAATATTAGGAAAATTGGAGAGAAAAAATTTAGGAAAATTGGGAGAGAGAGAGAGAGAGAGAGAGAGAGGGTATTTTGGGGTTTATTTGAATTTCGAGATGGAATCATAAATATTCAAATCTCATAAAATGAAATTATAATGATATTTTTTGTACAAAACCCCTAATTAACTCTCCCAAGAAAATAAACCAAATTCCGGAATTTTTTTGCCAAGAGTCACAGAAACAAGTAGATCCTCAAGTCGGAGACTCGGAGGATCTTTGCGTCCATCTCGCAATAAGATAAATAGAGCGCCGCGTCGACAAATTGAGTGGCCGAGGGGTTGGGTCTCTTTTTTATTATTTTGTGGTTGCAAGAGCCAAGAGGGTTCGTAAGAATTAAATAAATAAATAAACTGAAAACAACAATTAAAATTAAAAAAAGAAAAGAAAAAGCAGAGAGAGAGAGAGAGAGAGAGAGAGAGAGAGAGAGAGAGAGAGCGAGCGTAGATTGATAGTACTTGATAGATATCATCAGCAGGCCAAAGCTCAGACTGAAGACATCTCTCTCTATTCTGTGTGCGTGTTTTCTTACTGTATATATACTCTAACACCTCTCTCACTCTCTCTCTTCCTTATCTTGGCCCATGGATCCATTCGATTTGGTTTCTTCAATCATCGAGCTCTGCAAAGGTATATGTACAACTCAATCGGCCTTTTTATTTGACCGCTAGATCTTTTCTACTTCCTTTTTCAGATCACTGTTCCTGTCTTTACTCTTCATCCTCTGTGCTTATTCTGATTTCACGCCTGCTTTAGATTTGTCAAGATCTCTCCAAATTATGTTTGTACGCTCTTGTTTCACACTTGTACTTCTTGCTTTTTTTTTTTTTTTTGGTGATGCCTGTGATTTCTGCTTAGGGTTTCTGTTTGATGTGCTTCATCTTGTTGTTTCCATGCATAATTTGTTATTGTTTATTTTAATCTTCCAGTTTAGAGTAGCGTTCCTGTGTCTTTTTTCAATTATCTCATGGGCACACTTATTTCTTCAATCACGGGTATTTAATATGGCTTCTTTCTTTTTTAGATAACTTAATTAATGGGCTTGAGGCTGAAGCTTATAATCTTACGGTCAGTTGTGTTGTGAGAATTTTTTTGGAATATATTGTCTAGTTATGACTCGGTTTTCATAATAAAAGTTATTTATGACATGCTCTTTATGCCTCCCTTTTAAATTAAGAACTTAATTTGCAGTCTATATTTACTCTAGTCAGTCCATAGTACATTTGTAATTAACTGCAATTAGTGCGTTTGTTAAATTTTTTCCACTGACTATCACCAACTTTTTTTTCTTGGTTTAGTGATATACTACGTGGTTAAGTAGTTTCAAGCATTTGTTGTGTTCTTTTAGGTGATCGATTTTAATCCAGCTGTGGCCAGGATTGAATTGTGCACCATTAAGTAGGATATTTTCCCAGGATTACTGATTTTTCCTCTTTATAAATTTCTATTGCAGGATTTGGGTAATAGGTACTGCAACTTCATGTATTTCCTCAGTCAGAAGACTTATATGCCTGTAAGGCTGTAAACTCTTATTTTTCCTTTCACTATCCGAAAACAAGATAAAAAAAAGAAAAAGAAAAACAGAGGAGAGAATGAGCTTGCCCAATATAGGGGCCCCTATCAATGACGAGAAGCTAAATAACACTGGAAAGGTGGTGGCTTTGAATCCGAATGCCGTAGAGTTTGTTCCTTTTGCTCTGAGGTCGTCCTCTGGAAGCACTAGTACTGCGGATGGGTCAACGAACTTGGGTGGCTCTGGGACTGGGAAATTTGGGAAAGCAGTGTTAGATCGTTCGGAGTCTACAATTTCAAGTAATTCTGATGAAGAGGCTCACCAGTACTGGCGCCAGCAGCTACCAGATGATATTACTCCTGACTTTAAGGTTATGGGGGGTGATGAGTCTCAGGGAATTAATAGCATCCCTTTTTCAATGCTGTCCCTTCATGATGGCAATGATGCCTCGAGGTTCTCTACTGTGGGCAGTAGTTTTATGTTGAAAGAGTTGTCAAACCCTGGAACAAATGGGAAAAGTTTTGCTGAGAAGACAAGGTATTCTGTTCCATCCTATGGTGAAGATGTATCTTCATCCAACTTCATTCATTCCCCAACTAAACCTTGGGACAAGCCAATAACGAATAATGATCAGCTTCGTTCCACCATTAGAGAAGGGCTTCCGTATGATAGGAACTCCAGGCAGGGTTTCCTGAATGAGCAAGCGATAGCAGGTAATACAGAGATAAATCCACTCCAGTTTTTGGTTGCACAGTTTCCTGGCTTTGCAGCTGAGAGCCTTGCTGATGTGTACTTCGCCAATGGAGGTGACTTGAACCTGACAATTGAAATGCTTACTCAGCTTGAGGTATTACCAACTCTTGATTCTTCGAGGTTTAAGATTCAGTTTGATGGCATAAGGAAATTCATGGCTTTTCAAGATTTAGTTTGATTTCCATTTTCTTTATAGCACTTGGAATCTTTTAGCATGTCTTCTTGTACTGAAGCTAAGTGAAGAGAATATGATTCTTGTGGAAAGAATGTTAGAATAACGGTCTTTTTGCTAGAATCATTGCAGGAAATCATATATTGCTTTTGCTGACAATGCCTTTGATAACAATCTTTTTGCTAATTAATTGCAGGAAAACATATATTCTTTTTGCTAACAATGCCTTTGGATAACGATCATTTCTCTGATATTAAATATTGCTGGACAAGATATGTTCTTTTTGGTAACAATCTTTGGATAAGATTTTGAAGTTACTGATGAGATACTTTTTTTTTGTTTATGCGTTACGACTAAGTAAAAGTCTAATATGCTGCATACTGTCCGAAAATAGCAATTCTTTTTTTTTTTCTTCCTGATGCGATGTACGCATTCATGTGTATAGTTGAAAGTTTCCGTTTATACATATACATTTATATGACGGAGGACTACCATTTGTTATTTTGTTACATCCTAGGATTTGCATAAATTTACTGAAAACTTTTTGCGGGTTGATCTGTTCTTCCATTTCTGTCTGAATGTTGAATGGTCCCTAGCTCCATCTTCCCCATCTCTCTGCAAAATAAGCAACTTATTAGTGCCTACCTATCGGAGTTTGCGCCGGTGGGGTACCCAAAATGGCTAGGAGACTACGTACCTTTCTAAGGCTTTGGACATACTTTATACGTAGAGAGTAATTGGCCGCCAAGCAAGCCTGTGCGTGCCATGTGTCCGATGACATCATTCTTTACTGTTTTCCATAACACAGATGCACGATGCTAGCGAAATGGACATTTCAGCATTTGCCACATGGCTAGACCTTGCCACCCGGGTCATCCACATGGCCCAGAATGGTTTAGGTTTGGTCCATCCACGTCACTCTTGGTTGTTCTTTTGCTATCCAAACTTTGTCCTCTCGTTATCAATGAATTCTTTCTGGTGGCCGGCTGCTGCCACTAGATCCTCCAGTGGGATCTGAATGCTTTACAGCTTGTCGTGATATGCCCCCGGTCCCTATTGTAGGAGCACCTCAACTTCTTACTTCTGGTTGCGTCGCTTCGGCTCTTCCATCTTTTCGGGCTACTGAAAGAATGGCTTATCATGGATTTACATAGTAACAGGTGCATGGGATCCTTGAACGTGGTGGTAATTGCTACAAACTCATGGGGCCAAGGAGCCTACTTATCACAATTACAAATGTTCACCTCCTTACGGTACTCCTTTCCTCCACCCTTGACCAGGTAGTTCTGTTCGCCACCCTCCTTTCTACCTCTGCCTCTTCCAATCTTTCATGCTGCTCAATTCGGTCTGTCAACATATCCATTCTGACCAAAGGAACTAGAGCAAGGCCTTCAAAGATGCACCTCTTGGAATCAACGCCAATCTTGAACTAGGTCCTGACTAGCTTGCAACGTCTGATTCTTTCCTTTCCTTGAGCCGAGTAAGGCTCAACCTCCTTCCTTATTTTGCTGGTCACGAACTGAGCTGAGAAGGCGTTTGAAAAACCTCTCCAACAAGAGGTGGACCCTTCGGGCAGTCTGTCAACCAGAGTGGCTCGAGCTCTCCCCGCTTGGAGGGAAATAGCTTGCATATTAGAGCATCATTTGTCAGCAATGGTTCAGATGAGTCTATGTGTAGGTTTTCGGCTTGTACTTGTTCAACTTTTGGTGAGTGTATCCTTTCGGCTGTCGAACAGATTCGATATCCGTGGAAAATGGAGAAGGGGGATAAGCTCAGATTTGGACAGAGATAGCCTCATGTCCTCAATTGGCTCAACCTGTTTCCGCTTCTCTGCGTGCTGCTTTGCCACCTCATCCTTCTCCCTCAGGTCCACCTTTTGTTACTTGTGCGGCCAGGTGTTCGAGCTGCGGGGCTTATCCTACTCGTTACGCAAACATCTTTTGAGTTCAGAGTCATGGTTGATCGTTTTGTCCTTGAACCTGGCTGCAAGTATTTCAAAGAGGGAAATCTATCTGCTTCGTCGTCTTCAGGTGTTGATGGACTGAGAGTCTGAAATTCTTTTATTGCCTTGGCGTTCTCGTTAGGGTTGTCATTCCGGCATAGGGTTCCACGCCCAAGGGCGCCTCCCCTTACCACCATCATGCCCAGTTTGAGACCCATTGCATTCGTCTAGTCTATACTGCATAACTGCACTGTGCGAGAAGTGGCAGTCCTCATCCTGGAAACGGAGTTCGATGCGACTGCCATCATTTCCTTCCATCAGGCTTCCTTCTGGCACATCCGTCCTTCAAACTTTGGCTCCCAACTTAAGAACTTCCTGTATGGAGTTTATTATTTGATCTTCTATATCCAAATGATCGTTCAAATGCTGAATGTACGCCTGAGCATGCATCTCTTTCCGTTGCGCTACTAGTGACGCGATAGCATTCTTCCCCTGTGCACCGGTGGCAGTCTATTTAGCAGCTAGAGCTCCACTGCCTACTATGGTAAGTGATACCATCTCTTTATTAGACAATCTGTAAGGTTTCCAACTTGACAAATTTGGGGCGATCGTTCTGCCATCTTTGTCTGAATTGTGAATGGTGCCTAACTCCGTCTTTCCTTAGCTCTTTGCAAAATAAGAAACCTATTAGTGCTTACTAGCCAAATTTTGGCCCGGTGAGTCCTCTAAGTTAGTCTCCCCTTTCGGAGAAATTACTCAACTGTAGCGGCAGAGGGTACAACGTACCTTTCTAGGGTATTGTGACGTACTTTTTATAGAGTGTGCTTGGCTCCCAAGCAAGCCTATGCCTGACACGTGCACCATGACGTCGTTTGTAACTGTTTTCCAATATACATCATGCACGAGGCTAGCCAAACGGATAGTCAGCATTTGCCATGTGGTTGAGCCTTGCCACTTGCCCTAAGCGGGTTGGACTCCATCCATCCCTGTCCGGCCCAACAGCGGGGCTCTGTCCATCCTTATCCGGGCCAACAGACGCACGCCAGCAACACCTGGTCTAAAACGGGTTGGGCCATGTCCATGAGTCCATCCCTGTTCGGCCCAACAGCCGCACGCGCTGGACTCATGTGTCTTAGATACGCCCTGCATGTTATGCCAGTCTGCCTCAGCGACAACCTCTCGGCCCACGATCCTTAGTCTAGTGGGCTGTCGCCCTTATACTTGGCCCAGGACCTTATTGTTCTACCCACTACACTCTAAATGCAACCTTAGAGGAATATTGTAGTGGGAAAACCCCAATGATGTGATCTGTATCTGTAAATATGAGCTCATTGCAACGTTGTGGTGTGGATGCTTGGAGTTTTGTGACTTATGAAACATCTCCTTTCTCATATTTCTTAATATTTTCTCAATTTTGAAATCAATACTTTATTGGTAACATGATTCACTTAATTGGTATGGTGATCTATATAGCTCTTAACCTTGTAAAGATAGGCTTGTTTCATATATCTGTACTGGTTTTAGGTCGGTTGAATGTTTTCCAGACCTTATGAAGTTTAATTCTACGATTATTTTAGAGTCTTAGACTATTGTATCTTTCTTCTTAAGGTTTTTCACAGAGAATATTGTTTGTGATTGTAGCTGCAAGTTGATGGTGGTTTTAGTCAGAATCTGAACTCAAAGGTCTTGTCAGCTCCAAATCTTAGTGAACTGGATTTCCCTGCACTTTCTGCACAAGAGAGTCAAAGTGGTTTGCTAAAATATTCTGGAGATGACAGTCCTTACCGATCTGCCAACAAGGACAATATGCTTTCGTCCAAATCTAACTACTCCATACCTACCAGAGGTGCTATAGATTTTGCTTCAGCTGTCAGGAAAATGTCATCTCAGGAATCTAATATGTGGAAGTACGACCGAAATGGTTCTGCTGATGCTAGTGTTGGCTCAAGTAGAAGTGCACATGTGTTAGCTAGCTCTTACAATGGTGGGCAGGTTAGGGGCATCTATGGCGATAAGGTACAAAGTCGGAGTTCATACCGGGCAGCTCCTGTCTGGCTCGAAACTGGAGAAGCAGTGGGTAATGATTCTATGCCGACAAATTTTCATGCTTTATAAACTTAGATTCTGGAACAAAAACCTTCTGCATGGATATGTACTTTTAATATTGTTGAGATTGCAGCAAATATGTACTCGGAAATGCGAGAGGAAGCCCGTGACCATGCACGCCTAAGAAATGCATACTTTGAACAGGTATGTCCTACATCAATATTGGGAGTTGAGATTACCAACCCCTCACCTACAAAAATGACCACACATGCACTATTTTGTATTTTTGCAATATCCAATACATTATGTTCTCTAGTCTAGCATCTCTTCTGATTTGGATAAAAAAAATCTTGAACAGTGCTTTCCTAAAACTTAAGTGATGGAAGGAAATGTGATTTACATGCAACATGACGTGTATGTCTTGTATGATGTTGACAATAAAGTATTGTCCACTACATTGTCCTCATTGCGGATGAGTTTTGTTCTTTTGACAACTCGAACTATTTTGTCTACTATGAAAGGGCGAAGCATTTGGTACAAATATGGCATTGTATTTTTGGTTTGTTTGTTACCATTAGGACTGGAACAACCATATTGCAACATAAGGTAGTTAATAATCACGAGATGGCATGAATGGTCGTGGTTTTGCTTTTTTTCTCATCTCATTTTCCTGGATTGTTACGTGAAATCTGAGCAAACAATTCTGCTGTTGCCTTTGAGGGTATTGAACAACTTCAAATTCATTCTGAAGGGTGATGTGGAATTTTTGTTGATCATGTCACTTGAGGAAGCCTTGAAGTCTTAAGTGATTTTGTTGCTTGGAGATTTACTACTAACTAAATATTGTTATTTTTAGGCTATTATATATTTAACATTCTAAGCTACTGCCATTCTCTTCATTGCACCTTTGAGCTTTCAATTTAATCTATTTCATCCGTGAAGCTTCTGATTTCAACTTAAGTGGTTCAATTCGAGACCTCTGTCCAAATGAAAATAGCCGCAAAAGCCTAGCTTGTTCTGCAAAAGGGACCATCCGACCATCCACAGTTTCGACTACCTAAAACCTATAGCCTAACACTTATATACTTAATTGCCTTATTCTTAATCCTCTCTTCCTTGCTGATGTCACTATGTTTTAAGCACATGAAATAGCCCTTGATGCGGAAGATGCGTGAACCATCCGAGAGTCTAATTTAGTTCAAAGAGTGAAGAGAACGGTTAAAGTTGAAAATGCGAGGAATGTTAACCTGCGAAACGTGGAAATGTTATCAACTCATCAAGGTTCTAAAAGACGCTAGTCGGTCCCAGGTCGGTCGGCTGCCGACTAGCGACTTTTGGCCGACTAGTTGCCGACTTTTGCCCGACTAGTCGGGTTTTGATCAAGTCGGGGGACCTCCGACTAGCGACTTTGAGCCGACTAGTCGGCCGACTAGACCGACTTTTAGAACACTGCAACTCATCATGTTCTAGGTCAAGGGAAAAGTTGCCTTTGTGATACTCTCGTGTAGCGATGTGTCTTGTGCCCTGTGGAATAAGCCCATGATGAACGAAGGTAATATACGTTCTCATTCAATCAGGAATTTCTAGTATGCATGCATGTAGTGCATATGCGCACACGGCTAGAGAGAGGTCGGATAAGTGGGGCAGATAGGGGGACCAAGTTCTTCTAGATGTTTACCAAAAAAAAAGTTCTTCTAGATTCTTTCTAATTGAACAGAGACAAATTTAGTGCTTATGCATATGATCATGTGCATGTGTTTTAGAGAGGCAGGTTGTGGCAGCATGAAGGTGTCCCTCCTGAGTGGATGAAGATAGGGTTCGTCCACGCTGGTGGTTGCTACCACCACAGAAGTAGCTGTGCCTGTGTGTGCGAGAGAGAGAGAGAGAAAGAGGGAGGGAGGGAGGTTCCGAACATCTCACCTTACAAAAAGGGAAGGAAACACATCAGATGGGAGAGTGAGTGGGTTACTGGCAAGGTTTAAGTGGTTATGGTGTGCGAGGATGGAGGGGGTTTTTTGGTGCTAGGGGTGGGGATGGGGGAAAAATGGTAGCTCTACGATATGAGTTTGTTAAGCATTAAACTGGCCTAAGTTCTTACCTTATGGGAGGGGTGGGGAGGAGTGTTTGGTTGTAGCCTTGTAGGGCATATGCCTTGCACAATAGGGTAATTGGGAATACAGATGTTGGCCATAGGGTTTATGTTGTCCAAATTGCAAAGTGACCCTTTTGTCTATTAAACCAGGCTTTTACTGTTATTAACTTGGACTGATGCTTTCAATCAGGCCCCATAAGTTGGAATCAAAAAGTTCGATGATGAATAGATGAACTTGGAAGTTCAAACCAATTGCCTGATTTATGACAATCAATGGGCGATGCTATGTTAATGCCCCCTCCTCCCAATGGGAAAAAAAAAGTTATATGTTTCTGAAGATCTCTCTTTTTGTTAAAGCTTCAAATTTTTAGCGTTGTTAAATTGAGTAGAGGACCAATTGCCTGATTTGTGATAATCAATGGGCGATGCTATGTTAATGCCCCCTCCTCCTCATGGGGAAAAAAAAAAAGAAATGAAAAGGAATAAGGAAGATGTCTAAGTGTGACAGGAAGGAAAAATGAACTTCTGACTACAATTTCCTTAATTTTCAAGATCAACCCGCCAAATCCGACTGTGTTCGACCCGCTCACGCGACCCCCACTAAGGATGGTTTCGTATGGTGTAGCGGTCAAGATTGGCTGAATTTTTTGTAACTCAATACAGTTCTGTCAGGTGGCAGGTTCTGCCCAAACCTGACACCCCTAGCTGTCGGGGTGATAAAAAGTAAAAATGAATCGATGAACAAACTTATGAAACAAGGCTATGTTTCTGACTGTGTGACTTGGAGAAATGCTGATAGTTTGCTATCGCTCGTATTATTCAGCCATTTTGTTGTAAAATGTCTTTAGGTATGGTGCTGAATGCTTGGGTGAATTACCAACTGAGCAAGCCATTGAATCATTTCTGTTATCAGCCGTAATTGTAATGTATCTTTTGCAAGTAAATCTGCTTTTATTTTCTACTTGATTTTTATCTTAACCACTTTCTCCCTGTGTGTGTGTCTATACAATATTCAGGCACGACAGGCTTATTTGATTGGTAACAAGGCTTTAGCAAAAGAACTCAGTGTGAAAGGGCAGCTTCATAACATGCACATGAAGGCAGCTCACAGCAAAGCTCAAGAATCTATCTACCGTCAGAGGTTTGTTGTCCCGTGCCTTTCTACGAGAGCTTTAGTCTGTCTTCAAATGGGAGTATAAGTGGTTTGTCCAGCATCACCTTCTCGTACTAGCATTTGTTTACTCTAATATCCAAGACTCCAACTAACCTGGATATGTTCAGGTTAATTTTGTACAGTACTTAGTAGTAGTAGTAGAAATAAAATGATGTGCATTTGGATTGGGTACGAGTCTCTGTCCATGAGTCAGATCTTGTGCACCTATCAATTGACCCTTAGATTTAGGTTAAGGGGATACATGCAACTAGAAAGATTCGACAAGCAAAAGTAAAAAAATCATGGATCAAGAGCCTTTATTGTGGCAATTTTGGTTAGGATATTTACATTATAGAGATTGATACTTTCAGTATTCTAGAATTTTCTTTTCTTTAATGCCACTTGTTTTGGGATGATTTGTTAGCTTTTAGTGATGATTTGGACTTAATTATCTTTCAATTTTGTTATTCTCTTAATTTCTTGTTTAATACTCCCTATTTCCCACAATGTTGGTCCTCTATTCCATTTTGGGATGTCCCAAAATGTTAGTCCTTTGTGAAATTCTAAACTTTACCCTTTATAAATAATTAAAAATAACTTTATTGGTGGGAGTCAAGGGTTAGTTTTGGAAATCAAGGGTCATTTTCAATGAGGACACGCATTTAATGCTTGTCCCCTTATCAATAAAACTTTTCAAAGTTCTCTATATATACCTTGTGATTAAGGTCTGTTTGTCTTTCTCGTGGATTCAAGAGCCCGTAAGCTAGGATGAGATCTAGCAAAGCCATGTCTGTTAAAATGTTATCTAACCTATTTGTTTACTAGAACGATATCTAGTTGTTTTTTCGCTACAACGTTGCGTCAACAATTCAGTTGGACTCTTATTTGACAATGCACACTTGCCCTTATATCTGGTAACACTGGTTCATAGTTGGGTGTCGAGGGAGTGCAAACCCACACTTGATCAATTCATTGATATGTCAGATATTTTTGGCATCTAGAGAGGTGTATACTGTATAGGTTTCTATTAATTTTTTGGTTTCTCTTTGAAATTGTTGGCTTTTGGGCGTATAATTCTCCATTTCTAAATCATACATGGCTGGCATCCCCTTGATGCCTTTTCAATAATATTATCGCTTATCCAAAAAATAAAAATGAAAACAAGGGAGCTTCAAGATAAAGAGACATCCTGTTACATAAGAGAAATGAAGATGGTGGTGCTTTGTTGCTCCCTTTTTTTTTGGCTAGCTACGTTATTTCTCCTGTTAAGGCATTTTGTTTTAAATGTTGTTTGTTACGAATTTCTAACCGCATTTCCAATTTTGTCCTCCAAAATATGTAGTTTATGGTTGTAGGGTGGTGTTCTTTCGTTTTTGCAGGAACCCTGTGAGTGGAGAGATGCAAGGCAACGGGAGGGGAGGAGAGCAGCAGGAGAGGATAATAGATTTGCATGGGCTGCATGTGAATGAAGCCATTCACGTTCTGAAGCGCGAGCTGGCGCTGTTGAGGAGCACGGCCAGGTCAGTGGAGCAGCGGCTACAGGTTTATATATGCGTCGGAACTGGCCACCATACTAGGGGTTCTCGCACTCCCTCCAGACTTCCAATTGCGGTCCAGCAGTATTTGCTTGAGGAGGAGGGCCTTGACTACTCAGAACCACAGCCTGGGCTACTAAGGGTTCTGTTATATTGATAGTCAACGTAGGTTTACGAGGAGGGTTTTGGCCAAAGAATCAGTCACTTGTGTTGGTATAGGGGAAGTAGTCCAGTTTCCTGCAAAAAGGAAAGAAGAAAAGCAAATGAAAATTACAAAGCGAAAAAGGAAAAGAATCAGAAATGTACCATTAGGTTAAGTCGCTTGGTATATGTTCGGTAACGAGTCAGGGTCTCTACGGGGGAAGGTGGGGACCTTTTTTTGTAACTTTGTAACAATTCTTTGTTCTTGTTCTCTTTTTTTTTACTGTTTATTTTAAAAATTCAGATGTAACTGTTAGCATTGATTTACTTAATAGTAAAATTTTAACGCATTTACTGTCTCCATGAAGGGCTGATGGGATTGGTAATGCAGGTTCAGATTGTAAATGCAGGATCCTTGAATTGTGGTTATGAAGGAAAACTGTCGCGTGGAAATCCCTCAGAGCAGGCCTCTGAACCAGAAGTCCGTTATTTTAGCTCTTATTTGTTGTAACCGAATATGGCCAATAGGACAATTTTTTAACTTTTTCGGCTGATGTTAGTTTTTGTTAGTAAGGTTTGAACCTTATTCAAATGCATGGGAGTAAATGGTGTCTCTAAGTGGACTACAGTGGCCTATGCTTAATACTCAAATATCGCCTTATAAATAGGATCTGAAGAAATATCGCCGTACATGTAATTGTCGATTTGTGCCCTCAAAACTAACAAATTTGCTGTTTCTTTTGTTAATAATTAGTTTTATTTTCTGAAAATAAAATGTCCCTTTCATACAATGTAAATTCATGAGGTAAATATTATTAGTTCATGAAATGAATATAAAAGTTGTGAGAACCCACTTGTGGTATATAATGGGCCTCGTTGAGCTACTGTATAATTCGTGGTTAGTCTTCTGAGCAAAGTGGTTAGGCTAAGGGTTAGCAAGTCAACTGGTACGGGTCATTACAGGTGGTATCAAAGTTTGCCCCAACAGGAAATGTGAGGCGGGTCCTTAGAGGAGACGTGCTTGGTTGGGCTCGACTAGGGAGGAGTTTGAGATGCTTGTCGTGCTTGGGTGGGTTCCACCATGAGACGAGCTTAAGGAACTTGACGTGCTTAAGCGGGTATTTGTCTCACATCGCTTGATGGGTGGAACTGGTGGACCATGGGACACAACGAAGACGCTGCAATCCTAAGTGGGGGAGATTGTTGAGATCCCACGTCAAATAACCAAAGAAAGTTAATTTGATATGTAAGGAAACTCAAGTAATTACTATATAACTCCAGGTTAATCTTTTGAGTCACGTGATTAAATGAAGAGTTAGCAAGTCAGTTAGCGCAGGTTGTTAAATTTTCATTTAGATCTTGTGTTTATTTCCATTTTTTCCATGTTTTGTATTTCCTTTCATGTTTTGTTTACCCGTGTGAGTAGTTCTATAAGCTTGGACATGGGTGATTTCCAAGCCATGCCTTGGGATATTTGATCTTCTCACCATTTTGTGAATGGATATATCTATCTTATTTTTAGTCTGAACTTAGGGTTGTTTATCTCTTTCATTGGATGTAGACAAAATACTTGTCACACACATTGCTTGGTACCATGGCACGCCAGGTGTTTGATAAAATGTCTAAACAAGATTCATTTCCCAGTGAGTGCGAGGGATATGGACTCTTACTTGAGTTATCTTCGAGAAGACTAAAATATGTTAAGTCATGGGTGGATTAAACCCCTAACCAAGCCTCTGTTGAATTTCTAGTCAAAAGCCATTTTCATTAAATTAGGAGGTAAAGAGAGAATCTCAAACCAACACTCAAATCAAAACGGTTGGCGGTCCTAAACGCCAAAAAACTCCTACAAGCAAAGCAAAGCAAACTTTAACTTCGCGCTCTTGTGGATTCGACCTCGTACTTCCTAGTATTTTGCTACAACCAACATTGTCCTACGCTTCAGGCCACCTCTTTTACAACACAAAGTCAGTGCGTAAGCATGATACAATCTGTTTTTGTGGTCTACTCAATGGCTTTAATTGAAGATGCAAGGGATATGCCCAGGCTTCTCATGCCCTGCCTGTTACAAGATACTGAGTGTTACTTTTCTATTATGGTTTTAGTTGTAAAATTTAACCGCTTATGGTTTGGTTTCTCTTTTGCTGATAAAAAAAAAAAAAAAAGTAGTGTTCTCAAGCCTTCCATATTTGTCAATAATGGAAATTGCATCGCATGTCTATTGAGATCAGTCATTCCAATCGATCAACTTTGGTCGATTGGTATTCATGGCTTCTTTCATGTTTTTTGTTCAGTACCTCTCTTGCTTCTTGTGTTCTATTTAGCAAACTTAAAAATAAAAATTACTGGTTTTCTTCAACATTCAGGGAGAACAAGGAATTTTGGTTTTCTTGTATAAGCTTTCTTTCACTTGTGTGTGCGAGTTATGTTGATTTTTGAATAAACACGAGCACTCTGTTTCGCTACATGCTTCTCATTACCCACTTTCCCCTGTTGTTCAAACTAAGTAAATGCGGTTGCGAATAATCTGGAAAAACAACAAAACAGAAACAAATTAGAATGAACAGAAACTTACTGGACCAAATTCAGTACACCGGAATTTGGCAAAAGACGACTCGAAATGAACCGGGGCAAGTATTATGATACTCTGTCCTTAAAACAGATTCGTCCTCCACTACGGTGCTGATGGACTACGCAGACGTCTGTTTCCCAGGACTACCCGATTTTCACTGCACGGATGTAGCACTCCAATCTTTGCAGTATGCGAACCAAAACACGCACGCAGCAACTCTCAGATATTTTTATGCGGGAATGATGCAGAGTGTATGCAAGAAAAATACGTGAATGGAATGAGGGGAGGAGGGTTCTATTTATAGGAAAACAGACACCCGAACGGAGAGACACAAAGACGGAATGGCGTGATTGTTCGGAACGGGACGCAACCGGTCGGAAGTGAACAGTCATGTCCGATGACTGTTCATGAACAGACGCACTGGAAGAGGAAAAATTCGAGAGGGTACACCGTTTCGGCAAGGGAAAGAAAGGAAGGAAAAAATTTAATTGAAATGGATCGGTTCGACCCGACCCAGTCCATGTAAATTTTCAGTAAAAAGATAAGAACCTATTGGGCCTAAGCCCATCTTATCTAATGACCCAACCCGGCCCGGTTCGGTCGGACGGACGGCGGCGGCACGCGCGTGTTATATGGACCAAAGTCCACTATGTCCATGCCTTCTCCCCCAACAAAAGTTGTAATGACCCAAAGGGCCAACCCATAGAGGCAAACTAAGGGTAAATATACCCAATCAGCTTGTTCTCCACAACCAATGTGGGACAAGTGTTTTTTCCCCCTTCTACCAAATTCACGTAGGCACTTTTGAGGTCAATTTCTCATTCACCTTAACTTGATTTTGTCCAACCGAGTGTTCGGTCTTAATCTACTAACCAAGACGTACACACCGGTATGTGGGTCCGTCCACGTGGACGTGTGGGGCCCACTTAAATAATTAATTAAAATTGATAAAAATCAAGTTTTTTTCCAACAATCCCCCACATGAATGAAATTGGCAGGATAAACAGTGCTATGCAGATGCAAATTACTGAGAGTTACAATAGGAAATCTCCTGCATGGGGTCAGGTAGCTTTTGGCTTTGAACCTCACCTTGTGAATAACTATCGGACTTACTAGCTAACCAGTGAACGCGATGTCTTGAACTGTTCAGCCGTTGGTGTAAGCCAAGACAATAGCAAACACACAGAATCTTTCCAAACGCAGTTTGGTTCTTACGGTTGTGCTCATTACGGCCCTGAGACACTCCTGGTCTTCATGAATGTTTGTAGAGAATTTGGCCCTCGACATTCTCATAGAAGCGGCCCCTTCGACATTCACATAGGTGATTCTTAATAAGAGTACCCTGCTATACCCTACTTGGATTACCAACGTTTAAGAATCATTAAAGGCATTGCCTAACCTTGTACGCTGCAGGCATCACTGTTATATCATAGGAATGGGTAGAGACAGAGTCTCCACAGTGATTCTCCTAAGTCTCATATAACTCGGTTGTCCCGTTGAACCTAGATCTTGGGATCTCCAGTCAGCTAGGTTGGGTTGCCGCTATAGAGGCTTTTAAGTTATGGGCTTCAACCCCATTCCCCTCGATGATCTAACAACTGACTCTCTAGTTAACCCTTTGGTTAGCGGATCCGCGATATTATCTTGTGATTTTACATAATCAAGCACGATAATTCCATGGGAGAGTAGTTGTTGAACGGTGTTATGTCGTCGACGTATATGTCGAGATTTCCCGTTGTAAATATGATTATGTGCTCGGCCAATCGCAGATTGACTATCACAATGTATGCAGATTGGTGGCACTGGTCTAGACCAAGTTGGAATATCTTCTAAGAAATGGCGAAGCCACTCAGCTTCTTCACCAGCTTTATCTAAAGCTATAAATTCAGATTCCATCGTGGACCGCGCAATGCACGTTTGCTTAGTGGATTTCCAAGACACGGCTCCACCAGCTAATGTAAATACATATCCACTTGTGGATCTTGAATCATTAGAGTCAGATATCCAATTAGCATCACTGTATCCTTCTAACACTGCTGGATAACGAGTATAGTGTAGTCCATAATCAATGGTATGCCTTAGATATCTAAGCACCCTGATTACAGCCGTCCAGTGATCCTTCCCTGGATTACTTGTATACCTACTTAGTTGGCTAACAGAGTAGGCTATGTCTGGCCTTGTACAATTCATCAAGTACATTAGACTACCTATAATTCGAGCATATCCCAATTGGTTCACACCTTGACCAGTATACTTGTATAGATGTAATGTCAAGTCTACTGGTGTTTTGGCTGTGTTAACATCATCTTTGTTAAACTTTTCTAACATCTTCTCTACATAATGTTTTTGAGACAAGATATATCCCTCGGGACTTTTAATTATCTTGACTCCTAATATGACGTCAGCCAAACCCATATCCTTCATGTCAAACTTGGAGTTCAACATGTTCTTTGTAGATTTGATCATTTCATTATTACTACCAAGAATGAGCATATCATCTACATATAGACACACAATGACATAATTACTGCCGCTGTATTTGACATACACACATTTGTCACATTCATTGATTCGGAAACCATTTGATATCATGACATTGTCAAATTTCTCATGCCATTGTTTTGGAGCCTGTTTCAAACCATATAGTGATTTGACAAGCTTACACACTTTTCCCTCTTGTCCCGGAACTTTAAACCCTTCAGGTTGTTCCATATATATCTCCTCATCTAGATCACCATTTAGGAAGGCGGTTTTTACATCCATTTGATGAATCTCAAGATTGTTTAACGCCGCAAAGGCAATTAACATTCTTATAGATGTTATCTTTGTAACAGGAGAATAAGTGTCAAAGTAGTCAAGACCTTCCGTTTGTCTATAACCTTTAACTACAAGTCTCGCTTTGTACTTGTCAATAGATCCATCTGCTTTCATCTTCCGTTTGAATATCCATTTGTATCCAAGAGGCTTACAGCCTCGAGGGAGATCCGTAAGTTCCCAAGTATGATTTTGCAGTATGGATTCTATTTCACTATTTATGGCTTCTTGCCATAACGGAGCCTCCGATGATGACATTGCCTCTTTATAAGTCTGAGGTTCAGCTTCTAACACATATGTTAGAAAATCGGGTCCAAAGGACTTCGATGTTCTAGCCCTTTTACTACGACGAGGACCACCAAAATCATCATCGTTTTCTTCAGAAACTGAATCAAAATTCATATCATCAGATTCCTGTATAGGCTCAGTTTCCACAACTGGCCTATGGACTCTATTGTCCTTAAATGGGAACACATGTTCAAAGAATTTTGCATTCCTGGATTCCATAAACGTATTCGGTTGGATATCAGGAATTTCCGACTCATAGACAAGGAAACGATATGCACTGCTATTATAAGCATAACCAATGAAAACACAATCAACAGTTTTAGGTCCTATCTTAATCTTTTTAGGACCGGGAACTGCCACCTTCGCCAAACACCCCCACATTTTCAAGTATTTGTAGGAAGGCTTTATACCTTTCCACAACTCATAAGGAGAAATCTTTGTTTTCTTGTGTGGGATTTTGTTCAAGATATAGTTAGCAGAGAGAATTGCGTCTCCCCACAAATATTGTGGTAATCCTGAACTTATCAACATGGCATTCATCATCTCTTTTAGAGTTCTGTTCTTTCGTTCAGCAACTCCGTTTTGTTGTGGTGTATAAGGAGCAGTCGTTTGGTGAATAATACCATGTTCGGCACAAAATTCACCAAATGGTGCTTCGTATTCACCACCTCGATCACTTCTAATCATTTTGATCTTTTTGCCAAGTTGATTTTCCACTTCAGCCTTGTAGTGGATAAATGATTCTATGGCTTCACTTTTGGCTTTAAGCAAGTATACATAACAGTATTTAGTGCAATCGTCAATAAAAGTTATGAAGTATTTATTTCCACCAATAGTTTCAACAGACTTTAAGTCACATAGGTCTGTATGAATCAGTCCAAGTGGTTCCGTACTTCTTTCTACATTTTGAAATGAATTCCTTGTCATTTTTGCCTCAACACAAACTTCACATTTATGACCAGATTTAATACTAAATTTTGGTATGCAATCTGTGTCTATCAACCGTTTTAATGAACCAAAATTAACATGTCCTAATCTACCATGCCATAAATCAGAAAACTCAAGCATATAATCAGAAATTGTGTTCATTTCATTGACAACCGGAGAGGCCGGAACCTGTGTCACACCCGGAGAGGCCGGAACCTTAGTCAGTACATTCATTTTGAACATGTCATTCACCATGTAACCCCTACCTACATACATCCCTTTCTTCCTTAGCACAACCTTATCAGCCTGGAAAACCAAGCAAAAGCCATGTTTGACCAACAGCGAACCAGAAATCAGATTCTTGCGAATTTATGGCACATGCAGCACCTCCTTAAGAGTCACCTCATTGCCTGAAGTCATTTTGAGAACCACCGTTCCTACTCCTTCAACTTTAGAGGTCGAGGAGTTTCCCATGTAGAGATGTTCGCCAGAATCCACCAGTTTATAAGTAGTGAACATCTTCTTATCTGCGCACACATGGCGAGTTGCGCCAGTGTCCACAAACCACTCCTTGGGATTAGAACCCACCAGATTGACTTCAGATATCATAGCAGAGAGATTCATGTCTCCAACACCATCAGACAAAACCTCCATTTCAGCCACATTGGCTTGTGCTTGTTTT